>CM053790.1:494315409-494915409 GCA_028749045.1 Cupressus sempervirens
AATTAAAGAAAAAATGTGGGGGGAAAGTATGGCAAATACTGATAGGTTGTGCGATTGGTTTGAATTGCATCAAAGTTTTCAAGTTGTTTGTGGGAGTATCAAAGAGTAGATTGAGAAGAATAATGATCTTTTAAATCTTGAGAAGACTACAAGACATATTATACACATAATGATAGGTATTTGGACAACCATGGAGCTCATGACCACATTAGAGCATCAGTAAAGTCATCAACTATCATTCAAAAATGCCAGAGTATAAGGGAAGGAGAGGAATATTTGAGCTCAATTAGGAGAAAACTCACCAAGATGGATGACAAATAATAAGTAATGATAAGTCTTGGTTTGCCTACTCTTTGCTCTATTAATTCATCAATGACATTCATTGGTAGGGAATCTTACCAAAAAGAGTTAGAGGCCAAAATGATGTTTGGAGTAGTCAAGTTTCCTCAGGATTCAACTACTATATGCATTTTGAATTGCATCATTGAACCATTGGTGAATATGAATGGACTATTGGATGTAGCATTGCTTTCAAGTAAATCTTCCAAATATGGAAGTTTGATGAAGTTAAAGGTCATCTACTATAGTAATAAAAAATGTTAAAATACCAAATGAAGGAGACTTCAACAGCTTAAAAAAGTTGACTGAATCTTCAATCATATCATAAGACATTTATTAGGCATCAAAGTATGTGACACTTGGAAAGTGATTTTAATCATCTTTGTAGTATTTGCTTTATTTTTATTTGCAATTTTTTGATATGATTTTAAAGTTTGAACTTTATTTCTTGAATAGGATAAATGTAGCAGAATTAAAATGCTATTTGCCTTACGAGGTCTATCAAATGCAAAGACAAAAAATCTTTCTCATATTGAATTTGATGCAAGTATAAGACTCTTCCCATGAGGTAAAATGATATGAAGTTGTTCTTGCTCCCTTGTTTCTATATTTGTATAGAAGCAAATTCAAGGTCATTTCCTAAATGTTATAGTTGTAAATTTAGTACTTTTAACTCATGATTATGAAATTGGGCATTCAAATTTAACTTTTACAAATTGAATTCATTGAATTTTATCATCTAAATTGCTATATTTTTACAAAAATAATTAAGGATTATCATTGTACCCTAACAACGTATAATATGAGCATAATAATGCAAATTAAAAAAATAGCAATGGTCAAATTTGAATGAATCTTGATTCATAAATCATGGCATGTTGCATGATCTAACTTAAAATGTTCTTGTTTTTTGACATTAGACATTTAAAAAATCATATAACTTTTTATGCATGATAGATGAATCATGATTAGATTCAGATAATAATTCAAAATTGACACATCATATTGTAACCATTAAACTTGCCATATCATCTCATCATTTGAATCTTCTAATTCCTTGGCATCAAGTTCAAATAGTCCATCATGCTCCACGTTTTCTCTAATAGGCATACTTTCATCATCCTGATAGTAACCCTCAGCTTCAACATCAATGCTACCACTACCAACATCACTACCTGAATTACTAATCTCATTGTTTGAAACATTTCCCAAACATCTTCTTTGGCATTTTTTCATCCACAATTTTTGTGCCCTTTCATAAGGAAAAGTATTGATTTCATATCTAGATGTATATAGCCTTAGACAATTTTCCAAATTCTTGTCTAGTTTATTTCTTACCTTTGATTTTAGGAACCCCAAAGCACTGAATACTCTCTTAACCTCCATAGAACCCAATATCATGGTCAAACATAATTCAGCAAGCTTGAAATTTTTTGATATTTAATCTCGCAAAACTTCATTTTGACCTAGATTTGTCCAAAGTTTGGTTACCGATCCTTCTTCTCTGGGGTTCCGCATAAGATCATATCATTGTACGAGAAAAATGACATGGCTTTTCTCTCAAATAATATTCATCTAAAACTCCATTTTTAGTCACCCCATTGATTTCTTTGCTTTTGCAAAATTGATCTATCAAAACCACTAACTTATCTCAAAAATCTTTAGCACTTCTTAAACTCTAGTAATGGGGAAACAAAACACACATTGATTCAAGAAATTCCCGTTGAGGTAATCTTTCTCTAATTTTTTATGAAAGATTATAAGAAATATCCTTCACATAATTCATTACAGACTAAAAAATTTGTTCACACACTTCCTTTGTAACAATTATTTTTTGTTGCATGGGTTTCTTTCCTTTTCTCATGGACACGGGCATTTCATAGTAGTGCATTGGTATCTCAACACCTCATTTATTGGCACATAAATCCCCCTTTGTATCAATCTTTAAAAAGTTATCAGGATTATCCAAATCTATGGTTCTCATCCACCTTGAAAGTTTTCATCCATAGAAAATGAATCTGAATTTCTATAGAGATTATCGAGGGTTGTGCATGTCATTTTACACAACATATTATATTCTGCAATATATATATACACACATATATACGTATATGTATATATATATATATGTATGTATATATATATATGTATGTATATATATATGTATGTATATACATACATATGTATATAGATATATACATATATATATGTATGTATATACATACATATGTATATATATATACATATATATGTATATATATACATATATATGTATATATATATATATACACACACATATATATGTATGTACATATGCACATATACATATATGTTTGTGTGTGCACGTGCGCGCGTGTGCGTACATATCTTTGTTGTATCTTCTCCATTATATTTCTCATTTCCTCTAGCATGGGGAGAATGGATTCTAACATTAAGAGTGTCTCTATATTACTTAACCTTTCAAGCATTTTACCATATTTTTGTTGACCACCCTGATCATCGTGAGTTGATTCCATTGTACCAAGCAACAATGGATATTCAAAAGAAACTCAATGAGCTGGTCCATCCAAAGAGATCCATCTAGTATCATTATCCTTAAGCAACTTTCTCTCATTAGTTAGGCCCTCAAAAAATTGTTGAAATTCCTTGAATCACTTAGGACTTCAACAAAAGTTATTATAGATCTTTTTTATTAGAACTTGAACTCTATATATTTATGGAGAGTTACTCACAATTCCAAAAGCTAGATTCATTCTATGGACCATGTAGTGAATTCCTATTGGCATTATGTTGTATTTTTCATTAGTGACAACACTTATTTGATTTTGTATGGTTATCAAGCTCATTACTCAGTCTACAATTTATACTAAGCATTCAGTGGTTACCTAGTAAGTTCATCACTTAAGTAGTTCACACCGAGCATTCCTGAAGCTACCAAGTGAGTGTGTAGTTTAGCAGTGTATACTAAGCTTCAGAGTGTCTACCAAGTTATTAGTTTATGTGATGTGAAGCCAATTTCTACTAAGTGATGGATGTGTAGTGTTTACTAAGTAACAACAAGGTAATCGAAGGATTCAGTATCTACCGAGTAACACTATATCTACCAAGTCTTTTATGGTTACCGAGTTCCAAGCTATGTTGTGTGATTAATATGGACTAAGCTTCTACTTCTACTGAGTGCATGATGATGCTAAGTAACATAGTGGACGCCAAGTATCAGAAGGTCATCAAGTCAGCTTGAAGAGCCTAAATTTTCTACTGTTTGGTCGACTCAGTAATGTTTTGTTTACTTGTGTTAGCCAACCTTGAAATTGAAATTATTGGAATGGTATATATGTAATGTATTGTATCATTTGCAATATATGGATGGAAGTATCAAGGAATGAACATGTAATGTTTGAGAAGAGTGAATGTGAATCAGCAGTAGAGTTGAGTATACAACTAGGTCATTAAGGAGAAATAAAGATATATCAGTCACAAGAGGTGACCTATACTTCAAGGATCTAATCAGAAATCAAGTTGTAAGTCAAATATACTGTTTCATCCTAATAGGTGAATCAGTTTTCCAAATCCTTTAAAAGGGTAGACTTAACAATCTTTGTATAAATCTCCTAATAGAGTGCATACTTCATTGTATGTTTGTAAAACCTCTAACAAGGTGGACCTTGTAGTCCAAATTTCTCTAAAGAGGGCAGATCATCAGAAGTGGTCAATGTAAGCCCTAATAGGCCAACTTTATACTACAGTAGTGAAGTTTTGTGGGTATCATCCCCACCCTAGTTTTACTTTCTATTTGGAAGGTTTCCAGGTCAGCAAAATATTGTGTTCATGTGTTATAAATGTTTATCTTTCTCATGCACGTAGTAGATTAGATGAATGGATGGTGACTAATTTATATTGTTAAGTGCTAAATTGATTTTAAGTTTTTGAGGTTACTGATTCACCCCTGCCCTCTTAGTAACCTAGCTAGTCTTGATTATTTCCAACAATTGGTATCAAAGCTTATTGGTTCTTAGGATAAAGTTTGACAACTTGAGCAAAGATCAAGGACAATGGAGATATTTAGACTTGATAAAGCTATTGAGAATGAGAAGCTAGATCTAGAAATGGCCATAGCTCAACTCAAGGAACCAAAAGAGCATCTTTCTCAATCACTAAAAAGGAGGGAACTTGCAAGATAGATAAATGACCATCAGGATGTTGATGAATAAATTGAAGACTTTTTTCCTTCAAGCAGTTCAGATGAAGCAAATGAAGCAATCAAAGAACTCTTAGAAAAGAATGGCCCTCTACAAGAAGAGGTAAGAAATTTGAAAAGAGAACAAGAAATTCAGTCAATAATAATGTGTGAAATCTTGGAACAAAGAAATAAGGCAAGTGAAGACTTGGAGGCAAGGAACAATGCAAATCAAAATCAATCCCTTCAGCAAGAAAGTCTTCAATCAGCTCTCCAATGCAAATGAGGAAATCATGAATTTGAGATCTAAAAGTGAAAGTTTAAGGAATGATTTAATCTCTAAAAGGCAAATCAATGAAAGATTGAAACATGATCTAATTTTTGAAAAGCAACTCAATGAAAGGATGATGAAATCTCAAGCAGACATGGATCAACTAAATTAGCAAAGTGAGCATAATCTCTATAGGTAAAAAGGTAAAGTAGGACTTGGATACAAAGAAGAAGGTGAATCTTCCAAACAAGGTGCCCAAAGGAATCAAAGACCGACTTGCAATCACTATGGTAAGTTAGGTCATACATCGAAAAAATGTTTGAGCAATGGAAAGGAAAAATTCAATGAAAAATGCTACAATTGCATAAACATGGTCATAAAGCTAATGAATGCAAAGAGAAATCAAAATTTGAAGGCAAATATCACAAATGCAAGAAACAAGGTCATAAGGCATCTGAATGTAGATCCAAATCATTCAATCCAATTGAAAAATTTGTCAAAACAATATTTTGTTTGGATTACAATACTTGGTGTAGATGTCACTATTGTGAAGAATATGGACACATTGGCATAGACTATACAATGCATCACTTGAGAAAGAGGGATTCAATAGTAAGATGTTATACATGCACTAAAATTGGTCACATAGCTAAAAATTGCATAAACATAGGAAGAGTTGAAGATGAGAAGAAAGCTAAAGCTGATAACATCAAGAAGCAAATGAGAGAGCAGTGGATTCCTAAATCTACTAAGCAGAACAATTCAAGTGATGGCAATGTCACTCAAGAAGTGGGTGACTCCAGCATTTCCAATTAGATTCATGAAGGAGGAATCGGAACTACATCTTCAAGTTATATCTCAAGAAGTTCCAAATGCAAGAAAGCAGAAGATCCAATTCAGTATTTCAAATACAAAGGGATCACATGAGATCAGCCTTTACCAAGTGAGGTTAGTCATAGACTCAACCGAGTGAGGTTGAGAGTAATGAAAGTTTTGTTTAATAACCGAGTCACAAGTTTCTACCAAGCTAGTGAGTGGATCATAGTTTGTCATGCACTACATCATTATGGTACCTAGAATTAATGGTGAATTTTCATCAAAAAGGGCAAAATTTAACTTCATTTTTCACCATGACTTCAGAATTCACAGAGCTAAGAGATTTCCAAGTGCACACAAATGATTTTGAGCAAATTTCCAGGGAAGAATTTGTTAAAAGAATTCTATCATTTACCAAGCAGTGATGGTATATGAAAGTACCAGCAGCAACAAGGTGAAAAGAGGTTCAGAATTGTTGGTTAAGGGTGTGGAGTGGAAAGTGTCAAATTTCAAGCTAGTTCTAGCAATCGTAGAGGCACTCAACCCAAATGGTGCACAATCTCAAATTCCTCCCAAGGTACTTCTAATTAACGACATTCATACTCATTTTAAGTGTTCTATTTAGGAAACTGGAACCCTAGAGATGGATAATGCCTTAGAAGAAATGTGTGTTGATGGTTCATTAAAACCTAAGCATAAGAACCTAGAAACCAAAGGGTTGACCCATATCACACACCTACCAAGAAGTTTTTGGATTAAGCGGATTAGATACATTCTTAGTCATGTGCATAATAGACAACTATGGTTAGAGCAGCCAATATTAATCACCAAGAAAATGATTCACAAGATTATTGGTCTCCCCATGTTGAACAAAGAAAAATCTACTAAAACCCTAGGTCGAGATGACCTCCAAAAGAAAACCCTAGCTGAGTGGGATGGTAGAGGTTTGAAAATCAGAAATGTTTCTGATGTAGAATTAAGGTTTGGCATTCATGTAATTGCCCATAATATTTACAGCTCCAGTCATTTGAATAATGTGCCATGTGAGGCAGTGGATTTAGCATTTAAGGTTGTGAAGAAAAAAATGGAATTTGACTTGTTAGAATTACTACTAAAATAATTGAACAAGAATGTGGATAGTATTAGGACATTAAAGAACAACCCTTGCAAATTTGGTTCTTTTTTGACATGTCTTTTCTTTTATGTGTAAATTTTTTTCCCATCTAAAGGTTCTGTTGTATGGAGAAAAGATGTTGCTATCTTGTATCAGATTAATGAGTTCATTGCATAAATGGGTGTAAATTTTGACAACATTATGGATAATTATTTTGAAGATTTCAAGGAAAGCATGAACAACAGGTTCAAGATTCCTCCTAAACTTGTTGAGGATTACAAAGATGATGTGTGTTTCATGGTTGACTGTGATAGAGTTTATATTCAGGCGGTCAGGCCCCAAGTTGCACTGGTGAAACCTCTCCCATATGAGGTAAACATTGATAAAACTAAGGATATTATTGAATCATTGGTGAATGAACTAGTAGATCCTAAGCTACCAATTCTTGGTACATATGATGAGGCCAAAGCTAGAATTGAGCTTGAAATCAAGCTACCCCAAGAAATTAGCAAAGGAAAGAGGAAGATAGCCAAGTTGAAAACTACCACTGGCCCTCTTATGCTTACTAAAGGTAAAGGAGAAGAAGAAGAAGAAGAATAAGAAGAAGGAGATGAACAAGAATCTGAAATGGAGGTAGAGCCAGCAAAGAAGAAAGGTAGGGTAATCATTACCAAACCTCCAAAGGCCTCCATAGTTGTTTTCACTAGAACAACAAAAGGAAAAGGAAAAAGTGAAGTTGTGCTCAACAAGCCCCCACTTACCTTCTAGGAAAGGTTAAAATAGATGGAAGAAGGATCATGCATCACAAACTTCAAGGCTCTCAAGCTTGAGACAAGGACTGATGCTGAGAAGATGCAAATTGAGGAGTTGGTACTCACCAAAATGGGAAAGTGGAAGTATTCCCTGGATCAGATTGTTCCTCAGATTTCAAAAGAATTGTTGGCAAGATTGTAGCCAAGGTGGGAATCAATTATATGGATAGCTAAAGATATATATGAACAACTTTTGAGGAAGTTACTACCCAATCTCATTGATGCAAAAGTCAAGGCAGCCATGAAAAATAATGAAGGTAAAATGATGATTAGATTCCATACATATTTGATCTTAATTAAAGACATAGAGCATGTTTCTAAAGATGCAACAAACATGTGGAAGAACATCTATCATCTGCACAAGCCCAGTGAAGATCCAGTGGAAATCAAGGATAATGACAGTGATGATGAAGAAGATAACACTCCATGTGTTACTTTTGATGTTCAAGACTATCAGGCATTAAGAGTTGATGATGAAGAGAAAAAGGAAGAATTTGAAGAGGAAGACAAGGAAGAAGATGAAGAAGATGATCCAATGAAAATAGTAGCAGAAGTCATAGCTTCCCTTCCTCACTCTCCACCCAAAACTACTACATCATCAGGGTTGGAGTTAGTTTCAGTAAGTATGATTACAACTACCTTAGATATGTGTACACAATCATTAGTTGCTACCTCATAGCTCTAGGTATCTACAATGGAAGTGTTAGCCACTTCATCTACTGAGTTGTAGCTGTCTTCATCTCCCATGAAATCTACTTTAGTAGTATGCATAGCACCCAATTCTTCAATTGTGTCAATTTCTACAGCACCATGTATAGTAAGTTTGCCATCATGTTCTATAGTTTTGTCAACTATAGCTTTAATTGCACCAGCTTTTGTTCTAGTTAGTTCTTCAGTTGTAAGTATTCTAGTCTATATACCACCTATTGGTACTTCATTTTTGCATAGCACATTATTTTTGGATACAGTTGGCACTTCTTTCAGTTTTCCTTCAACTGGACCAATTCAAGTTTTTACTGCAAGTCCAGTAATTTCTACAATTTTTTCCATTTCTAAGTCCAAGGAAGTAAGCTCAGAAGTAAAACCAAAGACTCCTCTACAACTTTTTCTTACTAGTAAAGAAATTGATGAAGACATTGATTTGGATAAAGAAATTGTCATTCCTAGTTAGTTAGCTTTTGGAGCAAAAGGCAAAGCAGAAGCAGCTTAGAGATGAGAGAGATAGAGAGTTCACTATAATTGAGAATGCCAAAAATATAATAACTGAGGCTATAGGTGTTGATGTTGACTCATTTCAACACATTTTGTTACAATTAGAAGAAGCTATAAATAAGTTCAATGAGGATACCTTTGACCAAGAAAAGCTCATAGAGAAGGTAGAGAAGAAGTTTGATAATAAGGTGCTTGAGCACATTTCTCAGCACATTGCCATTATCCAAGTAGAGTTATCTTCAATTTTGAGCAATCTTGAACAATCTTTCACCAATGTAACATCACTTTTTGGCAAGCTTTGTGATGTTACCAAGTATACTAAGGAGATAAAGGAGAAATTGAGCAAGATTGATGTTGATATGAAGGCAAGTGCTCAAAGGCTATAGCTTGACCCTAGTTCAAGCTCAACACATCACATGAAGGTGAGAATTTTGTCAGATTTGCAAGTAGAATTGCTAAGAAAGGAAGCCAGGATCAGGTCTACACTGATTGATATACGAAATATGATCCTTACAATTATGGACTCAATGCAGAAACACATTGCATATTCAAAAACATTGGTCTAGGATAACAATTTTTCTATAGCAGATCATATGATTGAACTTTCTACAGAAGTTCAAGTGGTCCTTTCCACCTACAAAATTTTGCAAGTCAATTGGGATAAGACATTGGCTCTTATTCTCAAGGTACACTCTAAATTTTTCTCAGATTTTGATGTCTCTATTTGAATATATTGCATACACTCTTTGGCATTATTGTCAAAAATGGGGAGTAAGAGATAATAAGAGACACGGGAGTAAGAAATGATAAGAGACTTGTGGAGAAAATAAGGGAGAAAATAGATTGATATGTGTACAAAGAAGGCTATGTATATATTTATTATGCCATATGTATGGGGGAGATATGTAAGATATGTATATATAGTAGCTTTACAAAGATCAATTTTGAAAAATCAAAAAATTAGAATGTCAGTGTACATAAGGTTCATAAGTGTTTTTGTCACTAATGCCAAAGGGGGAGATTGTTGGCATTATATTGTATCTTTCATTAGTGACAACACTTATTCAATTTTGTATGGTTATCGAGCTCATCACTCAATCTATAGTTTATACTAAGCATTTAGTGGTTACCTAGTAAGTTCATCACTTAAGTAGTTCACACCAAGCATTCTTGAAGCTACCAAGTGAGTGTGCAATTCAGCAGTGTATACCGAGCTTCACAATGTCTACCAAGTTATTAGTGTGTGTGATGTGAAGCTAGTTTCTACCAAGTGATGGATGTGCAGTGTTTACCAAGTAACAACAAGGTAAACAAAGCATTCAGTATCTACCGAGTAACACTATATCTACTAAGTCTCCAATGATTATCGAGTTCAAAGCTACGTTGTGTGATTAGTATGGACTGAGCTTCTACTTCTACTGAGTGCATGATGATGCTGAGTAACATAGTGGATGTTGAGTATCCAAAGGTCACCAAGTCAAGAGTCTAAGTTTTCTACTGTTTGGCTGACTCAGTAATGTTTTGTTTACTTAGGTTAGCTGACCTTGAATTTGAAAATATTGGAATGGTATATATGTAATGTATTGTATCATTTGCAATATATGGATAGATGTATCAAGGAATGAACATGTAATTTTTGAAAAGAGTGAATGCAAATCAGTAGTAGAACAGAGTATACAGTAAGATCATTAAGGAGCAGTAAAGATATATCAGTCACAAGAGGTGATCTGTACTTCAAGGATCTAATCAAAAATCAAGTTATAAGTTAGATCTACTCTTTCATCTTGATAGGTAAATCAATTTTCCAAATCCTTTAACAGGGTAGACTTAACAGTCTTTGTATAAATCTCCTAACAGAGTGCATACTTCATTGTATGTTTGTAAAACCTCTAACAAGGTGGACCTAGAAGTCAAAATTGCTCTTAACAGGGAAAATCATCAAAAGTGGTCAATGTAAGCCCTAACGGACCAACTTTATACTACAGTAGTGAAGTTTTGTGGATATCATCCCCACCTCAGTTTTACTTTCTATTTGGAAGAGCTTTGGGTTACCAAAATACTATATTTATGTGTTATGAATGTTTATCTTTCTCATGCATGTAGTAGATTAGATGAATGGATGGTGAATGATTTATACTATTAAGTGCTGAATTGATTTTAAGTTTTTGAGGTTACTAATTCACCCCTCCCCTCTTAGTAACCTAGCTAGTCTTGATTATTTCCACCAATTCCAACAATAAAAGGTGCAACAAATTCTTTTAACTATGTGACAAGATCATTCTTGTTGCCTTGCTTTACTGAAGCTCGATCTACTCCAACACACACCAACTTTTGGGAAATTGTCATTCAAGTTATACTTCCATATTCAATGAGGGAACTCTCTACTAATTCAAATATGTTTTTTTTCATTGAGATATCCTTCATTTTAAGAATAGTTAGTAGATTGGGTTGTTGGACAAAATTTTGTACAGTATAGACATGCATGCATACCTAGGAAGTATTGTCTATTGTTGTCACCTCATCTAAAGATATAATATCCCCATCATTTTAGCATCTTAGTGGAGTTCTTATCCTTTACATTCTCTAAAGGTTAAGTGCAAAAATAAGGAGAAACTGATTAAATTAATTTCTTATAAAGTTATTAGATAAATTAAAATTAATTAAAATGTTTTTATATTTAATTAATTTAATTTTGTAGAAGCACAACTAATTATTATATTGGAAGGGAGAAGCTTCTAGAGAGTAAAATTAAATAATATTTTATTTGCTTCTAGAAAGGTGAAGGAAAAGAATAAATAGAGGTGAGAGCTTCATTGTTAAGCATCCTATTATTGTCAATTGCATTTGATATGAACTTGGGAGAAGAAAATAAGGGTTTTTTATTTCAACTAGTCATTGGAGAGAATCAATTCTTTAGTGTTTGCAACCATTTGATTTGGTGAAATATCCATTGAATTTGGCATTTTGTAGATCTTCATTTTGGAGTTTCATTTGTGCTTAAAGTTAAGGAATAACCAAAAGGCTTGAAGAATATTGAAGGACTATCTAGTGATTCCCTGAAGATTCATCTTTGCTATCCATCAATAATCATTTTTCCCTTGATACTATAGTACACATGAAAAATGCCATGCTATAGTACCCACACTACAGTAGTTATGCTTGATTCTAATTGTAACTTTCATCTCCCTCCATTGGGCATCACTATTATTAGGTTCCTCTTAAGACTATTAGTAGTTAGCATTATAATCTTAGGCATATAATTTTGCTTTTGTAAGCCCATTTGTTTTGGCAAATCCATAGCAAAATTGTACATGGGAATGAATTCAATAAAGGAGATATATGTTGCATACCATTTGTTTGATGAAATGTCCAACTAATAGCATATATATCATCAGCATAATAGTTGTATGCCAATTGATTGTAAAAATGTCACTTGACTATAGGTATGCATTCCATATCTGGTTTCTATGTATATACAATGAAAATACTAAAAAGTACTAAACTTTCATGTTAGTTAATTGTAAGAGGTATTGTAATATCATTTGTAAACATTTTGAATTTCTTAGTATCATTCAAACTATATCAACCAATATAAATCACAAAAAATCAAAAAGAGAAAGGTAGCATACAAGTGTTTGACAATATTCCTTGAGCTAAAATAAGTCACTATGAGCAAGGGATATTACATTGGTATTAGAGCTTGCTTGCAAAGAGTTTGAAAAAATTTCAAACAACTGAATTTGGGAAGGATTTGATGTTTCACAATGTTACAACTGGTTGGGGTTATTACATTGGTATCAAAGCTAAATCTTGCAATCTTGAGGGTTTATTAATCACATGCAGCCACTTGGGGTTGGCTCTCATAGATTTGACACTCATAGGCAAGCTTTCTTTGATAGGGAACAAGATTTTGAAAGGTAGCCAAAAACCATGGGTGATATGCAAGAGTGTATCCCACCAAGAGATAATAGGAATGAAGATCAAGAAACAAGGGAATTTTACAGAGCAATGGTTATAGGACAAGAGAGGATGGCTTAGGCTTTGTAGGCACTCACCGCCATGGTTGAGTGCATGAACCCAAAAGATAGACAAAATCAGGAATAAGGGGATAATATGAGTGTAGTGGGATCACCTAGAGCTCACAGTACTATTTCTAGAATAGCAGATAGGCCCACACATCCTACCTTTGTTAGAGAGGAATGAGTACAGGACCCAACAAAGGAAGCTAAGGATAGGATATTTGCAAATATCCTATATATGGTTTCTAATGATGAATGAGAATTATTGGCACTACAAGTATGGTAAAGAATGACTTTTGAGAGGTTCATGAACCAAAGAGAACACTAGCATGTAGTCAAATAGAATAGGATACCTTGTGGCAAGGATAATGAGTTAAAGTGGGTTATAGGGAAGCTTTCCTTGACTACATTTGATGGGAGTAGCAAAATGATAGTGCAAGATTGGATTCACAAGCTTGATACCTTCTTAGCACTAAGACATATGATAGAAGTGGAGGCAATAAAATATGCCACACTATATTTAGAGGGAGCTACACATGATTGGTGGCATCATGGGATGGTTACCCTTCAGCATAACCTAGTGACTTCATATCAAGACTTCATGGATAGGTTGGTAGAGAGGCTTGATAAGAAAGATCCAAAAGTCTACTTTAGAGAGTTGGAACAATTAAAATCGACAGGTAGATTGGAGTATTTCATTAGTACCTTTCAGAGGCTATCTATTATGGTGTAGATATATATCAAATAGGAGATTGGTTGTTTTGTTCACGAAGGGAATATCTAAACCCCTGAAGGGTTGGGTAAAGGCCTTTGATCCATTCAATTTGCAAGAAGTGATTAAGAAGGCTAGAAGTATAGAACAAGTAGCCCTAGTAAATAAGTTTTAGTCAAAGGGTGCATCATCTAGCAAAGACAAACCATTCTTCAAAAAACCTGATAGGAATGAAACAAAGGCTAAAAATAAAGATAAATCATTTGCTCCTTTCAATAGAGAGACATTGAATTGCAAAGGACCCTATGACATGAACTATGACTATCCATTGAGGCCAAAGGGGAAAGAAAATAGGGTTATGTGAGCATATAATGAGGATTCTAATTCTGAAAATTCAGACCAACAATCTAAAAATGGAAAATCAATTGAAGAAAAGGAAGGCACAAATGGTATAGGTGATGAGAAGACTAAGGGTAGACTTAAGGAGGCCTATCTTACTATTTTACAACAAGAGGGATCATTTAGGATGAGAGGGGTATTGGTTGGTCAGTGAGTTATTACTTTTCTTGATACAAGTGCTACTCACAATTTTATTGATTCCAAATTGATTGAGAAGAGTGTGATTTAGATAGAGCAATTTGAGGGTTTGAGAGTTAGTGTAGCTAATGGCTACATCCTCAAATGTGACTAGAAGATTATAGGTTTGCTCCTAAAGATCAACAACTTTGATTTCAAAGTAAATTTTTAAGTTGTTAACATGGGTGATGCAGATTTAGTTCTTGGCATGATTTGGTTACATGATATAGGGGAGTTCACTCTCAATTTGAGAGATATGGAGATGAAGTTTCAATCAAAAGGGAAGATCCATATATTTAAGGCCATCTATGACAATAGGTTTAGGATGATGTCTTGTAGATGCATGGAGAGCTTATTTAGATAGGACCAGGTTGAGTGGGCATCCCATTGCACTTTAATGCCATCATATGGGCAGCAAAAATTAGAATATCACTAGACATAGAGGAAGTGAGAATCAAGCACTACAAGGTTTTCAATAAAATACCACTAGGTAGACCTTCAGATATAGGTATTGAGCATGCAGCACCCTTGATGGACTTGATGAGAAAGGGGGCTTTCTCATGGACTCTTGAGGCACAAGAATGTTTTGATAAATTTAAGAAGTTGATGACTTCTTCTCCAGTGCTAGCATTACTAGATTTTGACAAACCTTTTGAGTTGCACCAAGTTTCATGGATTTGTTGCTATTAGATAGTAAAGTGCCTAGTGCTGGAGATTTATTAGAAGAGAGCCAGGACATTGTGACGTCTCTTAAGGATAATATCACCAAGGCATAGAATCAATAGAAGTAGTATGCTAATTAGAAGAATATTGAGCAAACTTTTGAGATAGGTGATATGGTATATTTAATGTTGCAGTTTTACTACTAGTCCACTCTCAAGAAGAGTGGTGCTAAAAAACTTAAGCCACATTATTATGGGCCTTTCAAGGTAATTAGGAGAGTTAGAGAGGTGGTTTATGAGTTGGATTTTCTGACAGAGAGTAGAGTCCATAATATTTTTCATGTGTCACATCTCAAAAAGGCATTAGGACACTAGATTGTTCCTTTTACAATGCTTTCACCCTTGGATGATGAGGGGAAATTGGTTTTAGTACTAGAGGCTATCATTGAGTTTAGGGAGAGGAATTTGAGGAGATGTACTATTGGGGAGTACTTGGTAAAGTGGAAGGAATTGCTAGTAGAGGATGCCACTTGGGAGAGTGAAGAAATTTTGCAATAGCTAGAGTTGAGATTGCTTGGCGACAAGCAATTTCAAGAGGGGTAGACTGTGATGTCCCCATCATTTTAACATCTTAGTGGAGTTCTTAGCCTTTACATTCTCTGAAGGCTAACTAGAGAAATAAGGAGAAATTAATTAAATTAATTTCTTATAAATTCATTAAATAAATTAAACTTAAAAGGTGATTTTATATTTAATCAATTTAATTTTCTAGGAGCACAACTAATTATTGTATTGGAAAGGGGGAAGCTTCTAGAGAGTGCAATTAAATAATATTTAATTTCCTTGTAGAAGGGTGAAGGAAAATAATAAATAGAGGTGAGAGCTTCATTGTTAAGCATCCTATTATTGTCAATTGCATTTGATATGAACGTGAGAGAAGAAAGTAAGGGTTTATGATTTCAGCTAGGCATTGGAGAGCATCAATTCTTTAGTGTTGTAACCATTTGAGCTGGTGAAATATCTACTAAATTTGGCATTTAGGAGAGCTTCATTCTAGAGTTCTATTTGTGCATAAAGTTAAGGAATAACCAAAGGGTTTGAAGAATATTGAAGGATTGTCAAGTGCAGACCTAAAGATTCATCTTTGGTAGCCATTAGTAATCATTTTTTCCCATGTTGCTATAGTATGTGTAAGAAGTGCCATGCTACAATACCCGCACTACAATATTTATGCTTGATTCCAATTGCAACTTTCATCTCCATCCATTGGGCATTGCTATTATCAGGTTCCTCTTGAAACTATTAATAGTTAGCATTGTAATCTTGGGCATATAATTTTATTTTGTAAGTGATAACTCATAATTAGATTTGGCATTGTTGTAGTCATTATTGTAAGCCCATTTTTCCTAGCAAATCCATAGCAACATTGTACATGGGAATGAATTCAATAAAGGAGATATATGTTGCATACCATTTGTTTGAAGAAATATCCATCTAATAGTATGTATGATTAGCATAATAGTTCTATTCCAGTTGTTTTCCAAAATGTTAGTTGGTTGTGGGTATGCATTCCATATCTAGTTTCCATGTATATGCATTGAAAATATTAAAAAGTATTGCAATTGCATGTTAGTTCATTGTAAGAGGTATTGTAATATAATTTGTGAACATTCTAAATTTTTAAGTATCATTCAAACTATATCAAACAATCTGAAACACAAAAAGTTAGAAAAGAGAAAGGCAGCATACAAGTGTTTGACAATATTCCTTGAGCTAAAATCAATCAGTTTGGGCAAGGGATATTACATTGGTATTAGAGCTTTCTTTCAAAGTGTTTGAGAAAATGTCAAGCAATTTAATTTGAGAAGCATTTGGTGTTTCACAAAGTTATAACTAGTTGGGGTTATTACAAATGATAATGCAATGAAATTTGACTCTTTAATTTTTTTTCTTTGACAACTTTCCCATTCCCATCTGTTGTTTACTAACCAGTGACTCGTCACATCATAATAAATTTTTGTAAAGTGTAATAAATTTCTCAATGATGGATAGTTTTTCATGGCACACCCTTTACTTCAAATATAGAAGACAACACTTAACTAAAGAACTTTACCCATTTCTTAAACTTTCATTGCTTTTCTAATAAGAGATTCCATGGAGCCCTTTACTTCAATAGGTTTTTTTTGTATTTTCTCCTGAAATTATAAGATTTTTGTATTCTTAATATTTTGACATACCTGCTTAGTTTTCCATCTTGTAACTAATTTTTCTACTCCATCTATGATTTTCTTCTCATAAACTTTACCCATATACTTTTCTATGGTGTTAATTTTTAGTTGCAACCTCTTTTCCTTTTTATTTATCCTTGAGCATATCATACATTTGCATTCTACTAGAGGGTTGCTTTATTTTGGATTACATACAAGTTCAAAAAATGGATATTTTGAGGTCCATTCTATTTGAAAATTCTTGATGGATATATCCCAATGCTAGATTTTGTTGGATTTCAGACCAGTTTTTGCATTGTATTTCCTTTTTCCCTTTCCTAGTTGTGCACCATCACCATTTTTGGAATTATCATCCAAGTCTATTGTATTATTCTAGCTACTTTGGGTATCGAACTACAAATCTTGGCTACTCTAGCTATTTATCTAAATATCTTCTTCAAGTTCACTATGATCAGATATATTAGGTTCACTAACTTTTTCAATATGTGCCAATGGAACTGGTAGTGGCAATGGTTGGAAACCTTGTAAATGCACTTGTGATGATGTTGCTTCCTGATTTTTTCCACCAGAATATGATGCCAAGGTGTGAGTGCTCTTGGTTGGCCTTTCTTGACTTCCACCATATGTAGGACTCTTACCCTTGTTCATGTTCGACATCTCTAAAGAAATATAGGCTACCATAGAATTCAAGTTATTCAAAAATTGACTATCAACTATAGTTTATTACATATATTTACCTGAATAGTATTCATTATTTGTACGACCTACACTTTAAAATATAGATGTCCTAAGTCTCCTTGGTTACTCTGCATGACTCAGTGGTACCAGTCACTAGTCCCAATTGATAATTGACCACTAATAGTCTAACTTGTATCTACTACATATAAGAACACACTAAAATTATAGAGAACAAACAAATAGGGATCTAAGTTACTTACCTTTAGCTAAAATGTTGTCGTCACACTCATGACTCAGCTGGTAACAATCTCAGTAGTATGAGAAATTGAGACTTTTCTATTGAATACTAATTGGAATTGAGACAACCTACTAATATATGAATGTATTTATAGCACTCTTTTATGGTGAAATCTGTAGGAATATTATAGTGTTTACCAAGTATTTGGTGGAGCCCATGTAAGAAAAACTCATATTCTAGAATTTCTAAGGCAAATATGGTTCGTCCATTAAATGGCCATGTATAATATAGACGGTGAATTTGAATTTGTGTGGACACACATCCATATATTTGGGTGGCAAATGTCATCCCTCTCCAAAAACATTTTTTAAAACCAAGGAAAAATTGAGGCCTTCCAAAAAAAATCATCTAGGAAATCATAAGTGAATGTGTTTAATTTATCATGTATCAAAAATATTTTTGATTGGTTATTTCATTTTGAAACACGATAGGCTGACATAAATCCTCTAGCAATGGGCCCAGGGGTTTGACTTAAAATTGGAAAACTTGGGGCGATGCATTAAACTATATATCTGTTAAAAAATTTCCAAATCGATGTTGGTCACTAGGAAACAATCGCCATTTTGTGGATATTCGCCACTATAGTGAACCCCACATGGAGAAATCCTAAGTCTAGGTAACTTGGCTAAATATGGTTTTAGCACTGCTGATAGGTATATCCTTTGTCAAGGAAAAGGTAAGCATCAACCATCTCTTCCTACATTATGAATTCTACTTGGTTATATGGTAGTTGATCCTTCCCAAACTTAACCTCTCTTGGATGACTAACAAGGATATCCAATAATTTACACTAGTTCACAATCCACCTCTGAGCACTCATTTATGCATCTTGCTTGGTAAATAAATTCCCACCTATTTCTATTAAAGTATCTAGAAGGAACACAAAACTATGATATTTAGAGGTTATGAGATATCCCCTATTTAGCACTCCCACATGGCCTCTAATATGCTACTGGAGGACTTTTTGGTTGCCTACTTGAAGAGCCCAAAAAATCCACTAGTATTGTCAACCTCTACATAGTCAAAGGCTATAACATTGGCAAAGATTTAGATAGACATGATGATACCAAGCTATGGATTAGGAAGGAAACAAAACGACTCCCTCCAAACGTCACTAGGACAAGAATAACTTTGATGGGGTTACTAGATGTGGGGTTGAGCCTATGCATTATTCATATTCATAAAGGGTATTTAAAAGTTGATTTTGTTTTTTGTTTGATCAATGACACATTAACTAGGCTAAAGGTATGGCCCTTCTGTACAATTCAAAATTGATTATTGCAACTAGAAGTAGAAAACCTAAAGTTGAGGGGGGACTCCAAAAGCATTATTGAGGTTGTCAAAGTTAACCCCAAGATAAGGTGAAAGAAAATATTATTTTAAATGACATCGTTGGTCTTTTTTGCATCCCAGAGGAGGTGAATATAAGCCACATCTATAGGGAAGGGAATTATGTCATAGATTATGTGGGTGTTGTTGCTTTGATGTTTGGTAGTTTGTAATGTTGGATGGCTTTCAATCATCTCCCTAAGTCTCCTCAAAGTTCAATTAGGCAGGAAAAGAATGCTTCCAAAGGGACTAACAATGATGGTTAGATTCAATACTTTGCATTCCCTTGGCATATCATAGCTGGGCCCATCACCCTCTTTTTCACCACTAGATTTTGAAAGTATTTATTTGACGATGTTGACCCCTTCTATTTAGCCCATCGTAGGGATCTTGTTCTCATGGGTTGGATTCCCTCAAACCCCAACCATGATTTATTATGCAACCTTTCCAACATATGAGAAAGTGGAGATGTCACAAGAAGTACATAGTAGTACAAGAGATTGAAAGGTTCCTTACATAATTTAAGATCTCATCAAATCAAAAAAGTAAATTTATAAATGTTTTCTAAAGTGATAGATTGTCATAGATTTGTTTTTTGTTTTTATGGTAAATAA
Source organism: Cupressus sempervirens (assembly GCA_028749045.1). Taxonomy (NCBI): domain Eukaryota; kingdom Viridiplantae; phylum Streptophyta; class Pinopsida; order Cupressales; family Cupressaceae; genus Cupressus; species Cupressus sempervirens. The sequence goes on from CM053790.1 coordinate 494,335,267, forward strand.
TAAAGCTCATTAGAAGCCTCACATGTGTGGCCATACCTATATGTTCTTAATATATATGTTGGCATTCATTTAAAATACACCCTAAATTATCACATTATTTATAAGTGGATTACTCATTTACTAAGTGTAGGACCAGAAAAACGGGCTAAAAGCATAACATACTATGAGCAAATCATAAACTCAATGATCATACGTTAGCACCCACCGGTCTACCATGAAAGCAAAACTAAACAAAAGAAAGAAAACATAATCAAAAACTCCCTTTTCCGTTTGTAGCTCCCATGTCCTTCTTTCTTCTCCAAATGATTGTAACTCCAAAGTTTCCTATAGTGCCCACAAAATTGAAGCAAAAGCCTATGATAGTGATAATGCCATGAGAATACTTGAAGTGTGATTTTATGTGAGAGAGAGAATGCAAAATGCAAATTAGTAAAGACTCAAAACTCAAAGATTCAAGGATTCAAGACTTAAGCATTCTGATCCAAGAGACCCAAGGACCCAAAATGAGAGAAAGAGTGTCCATTTTATAATTTTCATGGAGGTTGAGAGCATTGGATTTGTCACCCACAGATATGCAATGTGGCAAGAGATTCCTATGACACATATGATTCATATGTACAGCCTGAGTTGGCCTAGTGGTGGAGAACTTGTACTCTTGAAACAGAGGTCACAAGTTCAAATCCCACTGGGGGCTAGGGTATGTAGGCCTCGTTTGTAGCACCAAGCACCTCTCGAAAAAGAGTACGAGGTAGTCCCATATCACTATCACCATACGTAAACCCAAAAACTATGGCATAGTGTCATGGACTATAAAACCACCTTACCTTACCTTACCTTATGCCAATTGTCAGATTCTATGATGCATGCAAGTCAAACTTGGCTAAATGTGGAAGAGAATCTATGACGCGTCATAAGACACCTCAACCCACTTAAAGCCAAGAATTTATGACAAAGAAGCCAAATAGAGACATGTGTAAGAGGTAATAATATTTGATTATGACAAATCTTAGCCAAGTGTCAAAGGAGAATCCACGAGGTGTCATATCCAAGTGTCATGATGATGGAGTATTTTATGGAATATTTGAATTAAAAATCCTCCTACTCCACAAAATAAGAATTAGTAGAAAATGGATTTAATGATGAAAAATGGAACTTAGGAAACTAAGAATTTCCATGGTTTGCAGATAATGAATCAATTAATTAATTGAGGATGATAATCAGGAAGAATAATTAGTGAGAATAATAGAATTAAATTATGGGTTATTTAATCCTATAGAGAAAATTAGTAGATGATTGGCCAAATTGATTAAATGAATGTGACTATATCCTTTGATGAAAGTGTGACGATGATGGATATGGAATAAGATGATGACCAGGTAGACCAAAACCATGGTCAAATTGATTGATAGATTGAAATTGATAACATGCCAAGGACACATGAAATGAATAAATTGATATGTAACATTTAACCGACATTATAAATGCTACAGGATTGAAATTGATTGATAAGGTTTGATCATAATAACATTGACGGACACTGTCAATATTATTAAAATGGTTGATGATGCCATGATCTAACATTGAAAGCCTCAACAACATCAAAGGTTGAATGACATGAATGATATTTTGACCTAGTACTAAGAGCCATGATAGTACTAAGGTCATATTGATAAGATTGATAAGTTGATAGGTTTCCAAGACATTGAAAGCCACAACAATGCCTAGGAGCGGATAAATGATGATTGATTTGGGATTTTTGATATGTTTTGGGTTGATTAGGACTGATTTTGAGTGATTCCAGGTTGATTTGGGGTGATTCTGAGTTGATTTGATATGATTTCGAGTTGATTTGATATGATTCTGAGTTGATTTGATATGATGTGAAGAAGGATACAAATGACGAAATATGGTCAAAATGGCCAAAAGATCAAAGTTAGTAGAATGAGAAAATGGGAAAAATTAGGATGAAGAAGTGATGAAACTATAGATGCGAACCATTTTTGAGCATCTACATTTTGCCCCTCTTTGATACAATGTGATTTAGAGCGTTGTATCAAAGAATAATTGATGAGAAAGCTACAACATGCCCCAGTAGGGATGATATATATGGGTGCCCCCTCAATAAATTGACTAAGATAAGCATATGATAAGTCAATTTATCAACAACAAGAATACAAAACCATAGCAATTGACGGATCACATATCAGAGCTAAGATGTGAAAGTTATGAGGTCTAGAGTGCAAAACAGGGTCAGTCGGGAGCCCGAGAGTGATTGCATGGGTTACCTCTCAAGAAAGACACAAAATGATGAAAATGATAGTTCATGTTTTCCATGATGAAGATATAAATCCAACGCAACTGACATATTGCAAATATGAGTTAAAATGCAAAAGTTATGGGCTCCGGAGTGCAACATAGGGGCTCCAGGAGCAGTTCTAGGTATCTTAGGTCCCTAACTGTGCCCAAAACTCAACCAAGTGCGTCATTGATGCACTTAGTAAGACCAAGTGCACCATGAAAGTACCAAGTGTGTCAATGACACACTTGGGAAGCCCAAGTGGTCTCAGAAAGTGAAAAATGTGCCTGAGAAGGCCCTAGGAGCCAAAATCAACATGACAGGGGGCAACTAGGAGCCGAAGAGTAATTGCAAGGATTAACTCTCCATAAAGTGACCAAATAATGAAAATGATAGCTCATTTTTTTCACAAGAAATATATGAGTCCAACACAACTAACAGTTCATAAATCAGAGTTGAAACGCAAAAGTTATGGCCTTCGGAGTGCAACCTAGGGGTTCTGGGAGCAGTTCTGGATAACCTAAGTTCCCAAGTGCGCCCAAACTCTACCAAGTGTGTCAATGACGCAATTGGCATGACCAAGTGCATCAATGATGTAGTTGGGAGCCCCAACTATGCCCAGATAGTGCAGATTATGCCCTAAAAGGCTCTAGGGCCCAGAAATAGCCTGATTGGACTCGGAATGACCCAAAATTGTGCATGCATCCCCAAAATGATGGAAAGATGTCATAACATGAGGGGAAGCATCAAAAATGGTCGTATTTGGTCAAATATGATGAGAAAAATTTCAGACTAAGGTTGAACCAGGTGGAAAATGATTGACAGTGTAGGATGATGCAAGAATGCATGAATGCAAGATGAAGATGATTTGGTGAATCAGAAGACATGATTATGGTGATGGAGAATGAGATGAAAAAGAAAGATGAGATTAGGAGATTTTAGTATGATGGAAAGACTTTTGCTTCTAGAAAGTGCACTATATGTCAAATGGAGCTTTATTTTGATATGACAAAGAGAATGCAACGCATCAAGGCATAAAGGGCCAGAGCGCAAATACAAGCCTTTTGCGTAAACAAGCACGATGCAAACAGAGAATGACCTTGTCCTTTCTAAGGCATATGTACATGCCCTAGACTCTCAAAGGTACATTGTAACAGACAAAAATGGAAAAAGATGACCATGAACCATCCTAGCCACTCTCAAAGATCAATTTATATCATCGAGTAGCATAGGGACATGATCAAAGAAAAAAAAAAGCAAAAATAAATCACTCACTAAATAGCATGAGCCAACAACTATTCTTGTCCATTATTACTTGCTCTTTAGTTTTTTAGGTGTTTAGATGGTGTTTGACATGTTGATAATGTGATAGTTCTAGTTGTGGATTCAGTTGATAAGTTCATAGTGACTGGTTGGATTGATTGTTGGTTCCTGTTGCTCAGATATTGGGATTGGCATTGAAGCGTAGTGCTTTGATTTTCAGTCTGCAAAGTGCAAGTGTGAATGCAAAAGGGGTGGTTATCCACAGTGAATATGTACAAGGTTTATTGCAAATTTTTGACGAGTTTTATGATTTTTAGGTTTTTTGGGGATATTTGATGTTTTTGTGTGACTGATTTCTTCAGGTCATTTTACGATTTTTAGGGTTTATTTCAGGACATTTTATGATTTTTAGTGCTTTTTTCAGGACATGTTATGATTTTTAGGGATATTTTCAGGATCATATTTGAATGTTTAGGATTTTTTCAGGACATTATGTGATTTTTAGTGATTTTCTTAGGACATTTTATGATTTTTAGGGATTTTTTCAAGATCGTATAAGCATAAACAAGTGTTAGCTCCAATCTGTTATGCGATAGGTCTAATGGATAAAAAGCACTTAGGGATATGCCCCCAGTTCAAATTCAAACTCATGCACCATGTAGGTAATATGCCCCCAGACAAGATGCAAACTATGTACAAAGGCCAATGACAGAGTGTGTGTGCAAACTAGTGATGCTTAGGCAAGGTAACAAAGGACATTAACCAGTGCGTGAGCCATGACAAGGAACCAAGGATGTCTTGTAATATGAAGGATATGATCAAGGAATGATGGAGGGGGAAAAGACCAGATGGAATCCTGATAGATGGAGGAGCGACACTGATTACACATGGTGTCTGTTTGCCAAGTTTTCACCATGGTACTTCCCCAAAGCGCCTATTTGCCAGGTTTTCACTTTTGGACGAAATTTTTCTCTTGACTCAAATTTTTGTGCCAAGATGCCTGTTTGCTAGGTTTTCATCAAAGCATCCATTTTTTCATGACTTTTTTTCACTTTTTTTTTCTTTTCTTTTTTCATGACTTTTTACTATTTTTTTGATATTTTTTTAGGACTTTTAGATGGAATCAAGAATGTCACTAACAAATGCTGAGAAGATATTTTTTGTTGGTGTTGCTAGCTGATGAGCTCTAAATCCATGACTGACCATAACTGCATAGGATTTGTTCCGAGTCTGTAGCTAAAATCAAACCACTAGAAAGGCCTCAAGATATACCATCGTGTACCATATGTAAGAAAATGTCTATCTCTTGTGAATCAAGGCATCTAAGGATAATTGGCTCAATAGAAATGGCATGTGGGATTTCACTAATGATGACATATGCAAAGGCTTGTTGGATAAAGGACTGATTTTGGTTGTTGGACAAATTAGGTAGCTAGATTTGGGGATAAACAAATGGATATAAGGGAGGGTTGGGAGGTTTGAGACCAATGACCTTCAATATGAATGTTGATTGAGAGAGCTCCAAAAGACTTTGTGGCATGTTGAACACTCGAACACTGATATTCATGGCATCATATTTTTCATTTTCTATCAGTGGGAGCTTCTTAGCTTTTGATTTTTTATGGTCTAATGGTGCCTTTCAATTTTCACCAAGAGACCTATTCTTGTTATTTATTTCTCTTTTTGCTTTGTAACTAGAAGGTGGAGTAGGCTCCCCAAAGTATGTCAATGTATTATCTTTAGAAGAAATTGCTTCTTTATGATTTTTAGTCATAATGCCTTCAAGGTCTATTATGAGAGTGTCATCATCGTTGAATTGATCAAAAATTGGTGGTCCACGTTGGTCCCAATCCAAAGGTTCAGGATAACTTGAGGAGATGTCATCATCAGTGTTGAATGGGCTTTGGTTAAAGGTAGATATATGGGTAACTGATTCAACTGGGTCATTGGGGTTATGCTTAGAGGCTAGGGGATTGTTGGTTTAGAGTGGGATATCCTCAGATGCCTTTTCATCGTTTGAAACATCCATAGTCTTACATGTAGGTACCGTGGTACTAGGAGGACCTATTCGTAATGATTTAAATTCAAGCCCCAAACTAGGAGGTTGTCCTTCTGTAGTGATAGGTTCAATGATTCCTTGTTTCTAAGATCCAAGACCACTATAACTATCATAGCCTTGTTTCTGTATGATGGTAAACCAAAGTCCATACTTGCTAGGAGATATCAAAGTGAGTTCTCGTTCTGCTTTTGCTTTCTCAATACATATGGATGTATTCTCATTGATAGAAGTATCATTCTTTGTACTGATCTTTGAATGTTGTGCTTGAAGTGGTTGTGATTTACCATGAGATTGGGGAGAAACTAGTGACTCCCTAATGTGAGAGACTTGAGACATAAAGTACTCTCCACACCCATTGTCTTCAATCTTCATCTTTTCCTTGGCTTTACTAAGTACTATATTGGCATCCACATACTTAGAGGGATTTGTGGTTTGTGCTTCATTGTTTGTTGGGATTTGGAATGCAGTAGCATCTCTTAGATTAGCACAAAACTGGAAAGGATCTAGATCGCCAGGGATGGTAACCTCCATGTTGTGATAGGAAAACTTCAAACATTGATGATATGTAGAAGGGACTTCTTCCATAGCATGAAGCCAAGGGCATCCTAGTATCATGTTGCAATTCATTTCGATGTCTAAGACATGGAACAATGTGTCTTCAATAGCTGGACCAACTCTAACAGGTAATGTGATGATGCCCCTAGAGAAGCGTTCACCGTCATCATAAGCTTTTGTTGTGATTCTTCAAGATGGATCCACATCATCTTTAGAATAACCCAAATTGTTGACAACCTTAAGAGTACAGATGTTCAGTCCTGCTCCTCCATCTATTAAGACACATCTAACTTTGGCATTATGGATGAAGACTTCGAGATAAAGGGGATCATTATGGTTAGGTTTGTCCTTAGGAATATCTCGAGGTGAAAAAGTGATATGTTGTGACGCAGATAGGTTCCTAACCATGGCTTGGAACTAGGCAACATCAATTTTATCTAGGACTACTGACTCTTTAAGGACTTGCTCCAAGATCTTCTGATGTTGGGGAGATGCACGTAGTAGGTCCAAAATGGATATTTGTGCAGGGGTTTTTTCAAGTTTTTCAACAAGGCTATAATCAGATGAAGTAGGAGCATTAGGTCTACTTGGGGGTGTAGGTCTAGTAGAAGCATTAGGTCTAGATGAGGCTCCAGGTAGGGTAATCTTGCTACGACGTGTAGTGATAGCACAACGAGGGTCTTCAGCCTTCAATGTGAATGTGGATATGCAGAAGTCAGACTCATTAAAGCAATTGATGGTGTAGTCATAACCGGTACGTGTGTAATTCACATTACCTTGTGAGTTTGAGTTTGAACTAGAGGGTTTCTCTTTGTTGTTATTACCCAAAGGATCTTTGAAAATAATATGATTAGAGTTGGATGCTAATAGTGATGGATCAACTGTGATGACACCATCATCAATAAGATCTTGTATTGCATGTTTCAATTGGAAGCACGATGAAGTCTTGTGTCCTTTGGTGTGATGGTAATCACAATACTTTTTGTCATCCCACCAATCTGCTTTAGTTAATGGTTCATCTTTGATTGGGGGTAGCTGTAGGAAGTTATTACTTAGTAACTATTGTAATGCAATCTCAAGTGGTATTCCCAATGGTGTGAATTTTCTATCCTTGGTTCTAGGATGTCTTTTGTCTTGTGTGGAAGTCTCAGTTTTCTATTGTTGAGGTGTTGTTTGATTAGGAGTTTGTGAATTTATAAGGTTTACACCTTTCAAAGTTAGTTGAGGTTGTGTTGTGCTAATCGTGTGTGCATCTACAATGCCATCATTAGTCACGTTCTTGTTTTTGGAGAAAAATTTTGCCTTATCATTAGACGAGTTGGTATTGGTGTTGTCCTTGTTTGTCTTGAGAATTCCCTTATGGATAAGAGAATCTTCAATACTAGACCCTTTTTTCATGAGTTTAGAAATGGTGCTTGGACTCTTGATTTTGAGTTCATACATTAAGTCTGGGACTAAGTTTTCAATGCACAAGTTTACTTGTTGTTCTTCAGGAATGTCTAGTGAGCATTGACTAACTAAGCTTCTCCAACGGAGTAAGAATGTGATGAATGGCTCTCCTGTCTTTTGTTTAGTTGAGCACAAATCAGAAAGTGTCACCTCATTTGTAATGTTAAAGGCAAAGTGGGAGATAAACTTGTCTGCTAGCTCTAACCAAGATTTGATATTACCAGGAAGTTTGGAGTACCATTCAAGTGCGGGCCCACCTAGAGAACGAGGGAACAATCTCATAAGGTAAGTGGGTTCATCACTGAGTTCAGTACATGAAGCACAAAATTCTTGAATGTGGTCAATAGGGTTGCCTTTTCCTCGGTATTTTTCAAATCTTGGAGCTTCAAAGTGTTTTGGGAATGGAGGCATATACAGACTTTTATCGAATGGATTAGGACGTAGGTCCCTTTCTATATATAGAGCCTATTTCTTTTGGACTCCTAATGCCTCGACTTGTTTGGAAAGTTGTTTGAATTGTTGTAATAGTTCTTCATTAGGATTTTTCATGATGGTCATTCCTTCAAGTCTTTTGTGTGTATGAGTAGACCGTTTGCTGTGGCGAGAACTATGTCTACTTGGTTCTGACATTTCTGTGTCTGATGAGTTTGATGAAGTGTCGCTAGGTGGTGGAGGTATGTTGGTACCTCAAAGACAGAAAGGTCCTTGTTGTTGGGGAACTTGTTGTGGTATTTGATGTGGCACTTGTTGTGGGATTGACTGTGATTGTTGTACCATGTGTTGTTGTTGTTGTTGGGATACCTCTATTGGTTGTATGTGAGACCATGTATTACTTGTTGTTGTAGAGGTATTTGTTAAGGTTTTTGTGGCACATGTTGTCGTTGTAACAAATGTTGCAGGTATGCGATTTGTTGCTCAAGGCATCTTTGGTATTCCAATTGTTTCTTGAGTTGCTCTGGTTGTTGTTGGAATTGCTGCTGAAATTGTTGTTGATAAATTGTGTGTAAGTCAAGTGGGCCCACATAGGATTGGGTGTTAGGAACATTGGATGTTTGCCTCACTTGTGGTTGTTGTCGTTGTGTTTGATCTTTTTGTTGATATGTGGGATGTGTGTCAAGCAAATGTAGACTTGCTTGTGCCTTGGAAGTGTTGATTCCTTGTACCATTTTAGGTTGTTGTTGTCGTGGGGGTTGACTAAGTCCTTAAGAATTGAACGTCATGTTTGTATTGTTGTTTTGGTACCTTTGTGTTTTAGATTTTCCTGCTTGTGACATCATATTGACTTGACTATGAGATACATTTCTATTGGGAATGGGTGTAATGTCAATAAGACTTTTCCTTTGTGTGTCCATAGGGATGGTTGCGCTTGATGTTTCACATGTTGTATTTATGAGAGGCTCCATAGTGTTTGATGTCGTAGCATTGGGTAAAGTTAGGATCAAAGGTGTACTTTGTTGATTTGCCTCCAAAGAAGGTATGTCTGGCATCCCTAGAGCATGGGTCTCTTTAGGTGCATCTTGTTTTTGTATCATGTGACTAAAATCAAGTCTTAATGTCCTTCTGGGGTGTTTAAGGATTGGTGGTATTTCATCAAACAAGGGGTTGACATTGATGTGTTCAAATGTACTTTGGAGGATTTCAATTGTTGGTTCTTGATGGGATCTTATAGGTGCCATTATTGTGTTTGAAAACTCCAAAGGTTGTTTTCCCTTGTCTAAGTCCAAATTTATCATGGGTTGGATGTTTTCAATTGTTGTGTTGGTTTGATTTTTGGACTTAGGATCTTCCAAGTTTGGGTTAAATTTGACAATTTCTTGGGCTGCCAAATGTTTGAAGTTCTTGCAAAAACTTTTGTCTTGACATGCCCTAGCCATTTCTTCATCAGTGATGCCATAATCAGTGTCAGAGTCATCACTTAGGTGTATAGTACCTTGTTGTATGTTTGATGTGTTAGGTTGGCTGAATTCAAATGAATGTGATTGTTCATCTTCAGGTGAGGTTGGTACACTTCCTTCTCCTAGTGGCATTGGCACGAATATAGGTTCAAAGTCAGGACTCCATTGAACCATCCCATGTGTGGGGAAGTGTTTGGAGGAAATCTCATGATAGGTGCATTGTTCAAGGTTTTTTGTGCCATAGCTTGATTATGAGGATCTTGCGGATACATATTCAAAGGGTCTGATAGTAATGGTTGTGATGCCTTGATTTGGTCTTCGTCAAAGGTTTGTTGAATTTTTTTGATCTTTCTTTGTCTTGGATGAGGTTTTGGTTGTGCTTGTGCCTCAGAAAACAAAGGTTGATAGAATTCCTCTGGTCTCTGAGCTGCTTGTCTCCTAGTAAGTGCTGGCATGATACCTAAGAGTGCAAAGAGTGGTGGGTATGCAAGATATGAGTGTTTTTGGGATTTTTAATTGTTTAAGAATGTTATGAAATGTGAGAAAATGCTAAATGAATTAAGGTTTTGATGTGCAAAGTGCAAATATCCTAGGGATGTTATGCAAATGCAAATGCAAGGTGATGTTTTGAAGTTTGACTAGAGGGGATGAAAATGACTCTAAGGTATGCAAAATGACAATTAGGGTTATGCTTTGGAATTGTTAAGGGTAATAAAGGTTGATGTATGCAAGGTGTATCATGTAAAGGATGATATTCTAGGGTTCACAATGACCTTTGGGACATGCAAAATGAGGGTAAATGCTCAAGAAGGTAATTTGGTTGATGGACAATTTGATAGGGATTGGTAGTGAGAATGATGTTAAGGATTTTGATCAATGCAATATGAAGGGGATATACCACTACGGTAAGTCAAAATGAAATTTGGGGATGCTAGGGATATGATCATGATATGACAAGGGTATATGGAAAGTTTTGAACTTAGGTAAAACCTTTTGAAAGTATTTTGCCTAGGAGTTTAACCTTGTGATAAAGGACTTTGGATCTTGACCAAAAAACTGATAAAAGACAAAATGATGAAATTGATAAAAGATGAAAAGGTCAAATATATCAAGACATAGACAAATTTTGACCAAAGAAAATGATAAGAAAAGATAAAAAGACTAGTCAAGATCCATTATCCATCAACACTAGGAGATACTATAAGACTCATACTTTGTTCTAGATTTTTGACTAAATTCAAAGGTTTTGGGGGTTCAAAATGACGTTTTGAGGACTCAAAATGATGGTGATGCTGATAATATGTGTGATATGGACAATTAATATGATGAAAAAGGGGATTTTGGGTGCAAGATACAATTTTGGGTCAAATGCAGAACGGGTAGGTCTAGAGGCTCCTAGATGCAGTTTTGGGGTCCTAAATTGCAGTTTGGAGGCCCAAAATGGTCATGCAGGTACCCAAGTGTGCCCTAATAGTGACAAGTGCACCCTAAAAATACCAACTACATCATTTATGCACTTGGAGCCAGTTTGTGCATAGTTGGTAGTTTCTAGGCGCAGTTGGTAAGCTAGGAAGAATGTTTGCTGATTCTGAGGGGTATGGTTATCAAAATGACATGCCAGGAAGCCAGGATGTTGGGGTTGATGTTAGGATGGATTGGGAGATGAAAAATAAAGGTTATGACATATAGAATTATGCCTTAATTGAAGGTGATGACGATTAGGTGCTATAGAATGCAGATCCGAGCAAGCTAGTGTAAGGGGAGCTAACCAGGTACCTAAGGACACTATTGAAGCCCCAAAATGTTATCTGGAACCCAAAACTAGATCTCAGGACCACCAAGTGCACCCAGATAGTGCAAACTGCATCAATGATGTAGTTGGGGCCCATTTGGGCGCAGTTGGTAGTTTCTGGGCGCAGTTGGTAAGCTGGGCTGAAATTGAGGCAATTCTGGAAGCTATGGTTTCAGGATTGATGTCACAGAGAGGTAAATGGTAGAGGACAATGTTAGGGCTAGTATGGATGCTCAAAATGATAATTAGGACACCCAGAATGATGGATAAAGTGGTCAAGATGATGAATAGGTATGCAAAGATGCAAGGTGGTGAATGCAAAGTGTTGATTCTAAGATGGGAATACAAAAAACTAAGGAAAGTGAACTGAACCTAAATGGATGCAATATGAAAAGTAATAGATACTAAATGAGGACTAAAAGGTGCAATATTAAGTCTATATGATGCAAGAATGAATCCTAAACTAGGTTGAATGCAAGTGAAATCTATGCAAGTGTGAGATCTACGTTTTGCCAAGAACATTTAAGAGCACAAGTCACCATGTTTTCCAAGGTTCGAGTGTGTTGAATCAATGTTTGCAAAGTTTGATAAAGGTTGAAATTTTTTGGCAATGTATGAGGTTTTGACAAGTTCAAATGATATCAAAGGTGTAAATTTAATAGTTTGGCTTTTATTCTTGATTATGTTTTACACACACGCAAGACACATTAAGACAAGAATAGTTGTTGTAAAAGTTAACAAACACACCACAACCTAGGCTTTTAGGACTATATCCACTGAATTCCTACTTGAACCGAAGTTCAGCCGCGCTTATCCAAAGCAGACAACCTAGGATCTTGGCACCACAGGCTCCCCCTTACAGCGCAGTCACTTCTCGAGGCTACCAAGATCTGCTTCCCAAGGGGCATGACTTCCCAAGGGACTGTTACCTCTACTAAGGACCATGAGAATGTAGGATGTCTTCACGGGCATGGGTGACCCCTTGAGCTAGTGGATAGAAAGGATTTTGGCCACTAAAACATGGTTTTTAGTAAGGGCATTTCGTTCGGCAAGTTAATGATAAACTTCCGCAGAAGGTCTCCCAGCCCCGAGAACCAGGGTTTGATGCAACACAAGGGTACTGGAGGAGAGCTATCATGCAACAATACCACCGACACAGCTTTCACTATAATCGAGTTTTATATAGCGGCTGGAACATTGACCTGGCTTTGGCCCATTACCGCTCTGAGGTCGTCCCCTGGCATACCCAATATCAAGTATCTTGGTCCAAGGCAGGCCTCCTATAGAAGTTACATGAATTTCTCTTACACGCAAGATCCACGAATGGCGAGGGGAGAGGATACGTCCAATGCAACTCCTAGGGATCTAACACCATAGACACGTCATGTAGAAAAGAAAAAAGTTCTTTTTAAGCAGCAAACAAAATGTTATCTAATCTAGGAAATCCACACACATAGTTTTGAAAGACACATAAAGTCTTCGACAACGTCCTGCAAACAAAGCATTAGTAGTTTATGATCATGTCTTCATCCCACGATTTCCATATGCTATAAATAGACCATTAATAACACAAAAATCACCTAATCTATGTCCTAGAGAGTGATAGGAACTTGAAATGCAGATTTTGATTGGTGCATGTACTTAGTGTGAACCCGGGTGTGCTCCAATAGAGCAGATGGCTCCCCGGAAGGCTAAAATGGCTCTGAACACCCCCAAGTGCGCCCAGACAGTGCCAACTGCATCAATGACATAGTTGGGGCCCAGTTGGGCGCAATTGGTAGTTTTAGGGCGCAGTTGGGAAGTCAGGTGCAGAGTGTGGGGAAATGGTGCCTAAACAAGACCCAAAAATTGAAATTTTCAAAACTACACTCCCAAGTGTGCCCAAAGAGTGCAGACTGTGTCAATGACATAATTGGGGCCCATATGGGCACAGTTGGTAAGTTGGAATCAGCAAAAGGAGGCTTTGGTCTCTTCTGGGCTCCTAAAACTGCTTCTAGGGGTCCCAAGTGTGCCTTAACAGAGCAGAGTGCGTCCTAGGACAAAAAGCTAATAGAATGCATGAAACAACAGCATATGAGCATTTTATTGGACCCCCTAATTAATCTAGGTGTAAAAAGGAAGAGCAGATAGTCGTTATACCCTTCCAAGTGAGCTCCTTCCTTGCACTTGCAAGCACAAAACAAGAAAACACAAGTTAGATATGCATGTTCATGTCGGGTTCACCAAAATGTAGAACTAGAAAAATGGGCTAAAAGCATAACATACCATGAGCAAATCACAAACTCAATAATCATACGTTAGCACCCACTAGTCTACCATGAAAGCCAAACTAAACAAAACAAAAAAAACATAATCAAAAACTCCCTTTTCCGTTTGTAGCTCCCATGTCCTTCTTTCTTCTCCAAATGATTGTAGCTCCAAAGTTTCCTATAGTGCACACAAAATTGAAGCAAAAGCCTATGATAGTGATAATGCCATGAGAATACTTAAAGTGTGATTTTATGTGAGAGAGAGAATGCAAAATGCAAATTAGTAAAGACTCAAAACTCAAAGATTCAAGGATTCAAGACTTAAGCATTCTGATCGAAGAGACCCAAGGACCCAAAATGAGAGAAAGAGTGTCCATTTTATAATTTTCATGGAGGTTGAGAGCATTGGATTTGTCACCCACAGATATGCAATGTGGCAAGAGATTCCTATGATGCATATGACAGAATATGCCAATTGTGAGATTCTATGACGCATGCAAGTCAAACTTGGCTAAATGTGGAAGAGAATCTATGACGCGTCATAAGACACCTCAACCCACTTAAAGCCAAGAATTTATGACAAAGAAGCCAAATAGAGACATGCGTAAGAGGTAATAATATTTGATTATGACAAATCTCAGCCAAGTGTCAAAGGAGAATCCACGAGGTGTCATATCTAAGTGTCATGATGATGGAGTATTTTATGGAATATTTGAATTAAAAATCCTCTTACTCCACAAAATAAGAATTAGTAGAAAATGGATTTAATGATGAAAAATGGAACTTAGGAAACTAAGAATTTCCATGGTTTACAGATAATGAATCAATTAATTAATAAAATTAATTAATTGAGGATGATAATCAGGAAGAATAATTAGTGAGAATAATAGAATTAAATTATGGGTTATTTAATCCTATAGAGAAAATTAGTAGATGATTGGCCAAATTGATTAAATGAATGCGACCGTATCCTTTGATCAAAGTGTGACGATGATGGATATGGAATAAGATGATGACTAGGTAGACCAAAGCCATGGTCAAATTGATTGATAGATTGAAATTGATAACATGCCAAGGACACATGACATGAATAAATTGATATGTAACATTTAACCGACATTATAAATGCTACAGGATTGAAATTGATTGATAAGGTTTGATCATAATAACATTGACAGACACTGTCAATATTATTAAAATGGTTGATGATGCCATGATCTAACATTGAAAGCCTAAACAACATCAAATATTGAATGACATGAATGATATTTTGACCTAGTACTGAGAGCCATGACAGTACTAAGGTCAGATTGATAAGATTGATAAGTTGATAGGTTTCCAAGACATTGAAAGCCACAACAATGCTTAGGAGCGGATAAATGATGATTGATTTGGGATGTTTGATATGTTTCGGGTTGATTAGGACTAATTTTGAGTGATTCCGAGTTGATTTGGGGTGATTTTGAGTTGATTTGATATGATTTTGAGTTGATTTGATATGATTCTGAGTTGATTTGATATGATGTGAAGAAGGATACAAATGATGAAATATGGTCAATTTGGCCAAAAGATCAAAGTTAGTAGAATGAGAAAATGGGACAAATTAGTATGAAGAAGTGATGAAACCATAGATGCGAACCATTTTTGAGCGTCTACACTAAGTTATCGTGCTCACTTCAATCAAGTTTCAACCAAGAACTAGGGTTATTTTTCTTAGCACTTGAGTTATTTTTGGGAAATTGGGTTGTTTACATTCCTTTGTCTCTCATTGGCTTGAATATGGATAGTGATAGGCATATAATTGAGCCTAATAATATTAATAAAAAGATCAAGATTGTGCCCACAATGATTTATTTCTGTAATGAGGGGGAATTCTCTCCTTTATGGGGAAAATGATTAGTTTCGATGAGTTGATATCTTACCAATTTGTGGCGACTTAGAATTAAATGAAAGTCACCGTGAAAGGCATTATGTTTGAAATCAATGAAGATATCATTCAAAAAGCCACTAGACACCCCACGATTACTCATAAGTTGAAGAATGCAAGTAGAATCACTAGGTATATGGAGTTGGACCAAATTTTCAGTGGTTCAGATGAGAGACCTATTTGCAAGAAAGGTGACTACAATAAGCAGTAAGTTTGTAAATTATGGAGAAGAATGTGCAAGATCATCATCAAGTACTTCATGTTTGAGGGTCAATATGGTATCTTTTAGTATTATCATCTCTCTTTCTTGAATAATTTTAGGCACACAAATTTGATTTCTATTTAACCCAAACTATGGAGAGCAATGTTGGTGATGTGATAGAAGCCAAGGCCCTGGACAAAAAGCTTGTCATCCACCACCAAGAGTCAATGTTTCATCTATACAACTTCAGTTGTGCCCTTTGCCCCATGCGAAAAAAATTGTGTTATCCATCACCTAGTAGTAGGTCAAAACTCAACCTTTTTGTCGTAGAATTAGGATCTCCCATCTAAGTCAAAAAGAAATAAATGAGCTAAAAACCTCTCTTGAGCTCTTATAAGCTTCCCTTGTCTTGGACTCTCTGATTGAAAATAAAAGAAAGAGGGCCTTAGATGCCTGTTATGTATACTGATATGTTAGCAAGAAACACTAATCTATTTAGAAATAAAAGCATTAACCAACAAAACTAGTATAAACTTTAAGATAGACAAAGTGAGGTCCTCAAATGGGAATATGAGCCATCAACGGGCTCTCTCAATGAGGATGATCACTTGATTTGGAGATATGTCTATTATGTGGATGTGGGATGTATGCTCAAGCTTCAAAATGCTTCAATGGATTTGGTATTTTTGGTGTGGATGTTGGCTTTGATATGGATTTGGCTTCTCAAACTAGCATTATAACTTTAGCTCAAGGATTGTGTCTAAAATGGCTTGGGAGGGGATCTAATTTATAGGCCAAGGGCTTGAGGGATGGAGGGTCAAGATGAAAGGATGGATGAAAGCTTATGGAGGGCTCAGATTGCATGAGAGGAGAGCACATGGATTGTTCTTCTTTACAACCAATCAGGGAGTGACACATGTCACAGGGTGAGTGGATGGAAGAAAGGGCAAGGATGAGTCAACAAAGGAGGCTCAAGGCATTAAATGGCCCTCATAATGGCCTGTAAGAGCAATGAATGGGTTTGTAAGAGTCTTTATGGCCTTGTAAGAGCATTGAAGGCTTTGTGGTTGGGATAAAGTTTTATGGTTGGGATATTTTGAGGGAGGAGACTTTGGTTTGGCTTAAGAAAGTCTTAAGCTCACTTAGGGAATGTGACAAGGTGGGGGGGGGGGGGGGGGGGGTTGGGCTTGGTTTAGGATTAGATTAAGGATGTTAGAGATGTGCAAGTGGATGGCATTCATGAGGGTGGGTGAGTTAGTGGCTAAGCTAGGTTAGTATGGGTGGATGGGGTGGATTAGGCTAAATGGAGGATTAGGGATAGTTTAGGGGCTATTAGATTTGAGGGTTTTATTTATTAAAGTGATTTTAATAAATTTGGGATTTGGAATTAGATAGGAGAATAGGATTAGTTGATAAACAATGGGTTATTTGATTTATCAATTAGGACTATAGATGATTAATTAAATTAATCAGCTAGGGGATGGCAAAGGATTAATTAAATAGAATTTAATTAATGATGCCTTTAGAGATAGCTAAATAGGATTACCGAAGCGGTGTAATCAGATTTAGGTGTCTACACCTATGACCTCTATCCTAGTAGAAAAGATAGAAACACTATTCTTAATCTTGATTCTGAGGAAGATGTTGACACCTTACAAAGGCAAACCCGTTGCTTTAACAAATTGGCTAATGACTGTGGTAAGAGGGCCATAAAAGATATGGCAGAAAAAGAGGAGAGCTCAACTAAGTGCGGGATTAAAAAGGGCTCAAAGAGTATTTCTAAAGGAGACTCCTCTAGCAAAGACACGTAGTCTTAAAAGGAACATTTATGTGCCCTTTCTGCTGATCCTCCCTCCCCTCGGTCCCAGTTGAAAACTATTCCCCAGTTCCCTACAATGTCCTCTTTATTGAATCAAAGACATGTAGTTGTGGAAGGGCTCAACAAAAGTAACTTTAGCTCTAGTTGTGTGGTTGGTAACTTCAAACGTCAAATGATTGGTCTAGAGATGTTTGTTCAGTAGTTGAGGAAGGATATGATTGGAATGAGTATTCACCTAGGGAATGCAATCAAAATTATCCATAGTTCTCCACCACCACCCTTTGCATGCTCCCCGAGAAGGCATTTGGTGGTAATGTGGCCAAGGAAGACAATGTTCAGGGGTCCTTCAAGTTTCTTCATTAGGAGTAGGTAGATATCCTATTGTCAAAGCGATGGGAAAATGCAATTTATGGTTTTTCTTATGTATTGTAATGTGGTCAACTATGCTAATACCAAAGGGTTGTTTCTACTCTTTTATTATAACATTAAGACAAAGACTATTATGTTTTGTCACAACCCTACATGGCTTGTTATGGTTTTTATTTTATTTTATGAGTAGACCTTTTCCATTAATTATTATGCTTTGTGATAATCAAACACCTATTTTGATGATAAATAAGGAGTAATACTCTGCTTTTTATTTTTTTAATGATAGTTTTGATAGAGATAGACTTTCGTACTTTTAATATATTGTTAAGAAATATCTCTAGCGTATTTTCATTGTATCATACACCAGCATCTTCTTGTTATTGGTTATTATTATAAAATACAGTCCTCAATACCAATAAACTTGAATACATTTCTTAAGATGTATAAATTGACACATGTCCATCCTACCAATATCTAGAACTTTGTCAACAAAAAAACAAATTCCAGACCCCGAGAAAGACATAAACGTATTAAGAATGAGCATTCAATTCTACATAGGTTTTCACATTAAATTTTCGAATAACAGTTGGGTCCAGAGCTAAAACCACTGGTTCTCAACAGTTGCATAATCTGTATCAAACAGATTGGTTTTCGAGAGAGGCTGTTGAAGACATGAATACTGATGTTTTTTTTGTTCACAACATTTCTCAATAATTGTACGAGCCTCGATAATTGTAAAACATGTTCTCTTCAATCGGCCAATTAGTATGATACGGACCATTTGCTGTTTGAATTGAAATCCGTAGAAACCGTAGCAGCATGTGTGGAATCTTGCGAGCACAACGCAGGAATATAGTTCGAGCACAGCGCCTTTTGATGACTTGGTTATCGTTTTAATTGGCACAATATCTTGCATGGTTTGTGATCTTACAGGGAATATCTTATACTGTGGTCCCTCATTTGTTACGTTTGTAAGGATTTTCTACATTGATCATGATAAGATAGATTTACTGGTGTTACACGATTTTAGTAGGATACAGAAAATAACACGATTGTATAAACTGTCAAATCGGGTGCAGATATTCGGCTGTTTAGCCAAGGGCGCATGTAATGATCTTTAACATTTTTCAACGGAGTACAGAAAGTACCGCATAATTAATTAAAAAATACGCTTCGGATCCTTTCAAAGGTATAAATTAGAGTTTTCAACATATTTGGTCAAACATTAAATGTCTCTTCTTTATATGTGGATTTCGTTTTGAATGCTGGGTTACGTGATCAAGTATCTCGCACAATTTTCAATGTTTCCAGGAAAAGCAAAGGCCTGTTCATGTGATTGACATTTTGTGACTTGTTCATAGTATTTGTTTTTCAAATCAGTAGATCTTTAGTTGGATCATTGCAATAGGGTTACTTTTAAATGGATTAAAGAAAATAAATATTTAAGGAGAAAATTTTATATTTCGAAAGTTTTCAAATAGTAAGAATCATCATTTAAGTAAGAAGAAATAGTCTTAGGGGATTATTTTATATTAGAATTTAGAATAACTCATATTATTATGTACTTGAAGAGTGGGTGCCTTTTAGTTTTATATAATCTAGTTACCTGATATACTTGTCAAGGAAACAATGGTAGCATTTACCATTTCAAAAGATAAAATAGTATGTACATTCCATTGAAAGTTTAGTACATGGGAAAATATATATACAAAATTGAAAATCTAAATATTTACTTAAAGGATGTTATGCAATTAGTCAAGTAGGATGTTGTGACAAACATAAAAAGCATGGAAAGACATAAAAGGTAAAAATATAGGAAGTGAAATCTAAATATCATTGAATGAACATATTTAGATAATTTATGTTACTCATTATATGAATAACATCATTTTTTTAACAATTAAAGAAATATTATGTAATATAAATTCAAAAATATACAAAAAGAAAGAATTTACTAAAAAAACTTTATAATATATTCAAGATGTCTCTCTTGGCATGGCAATAGTATCGGCTTCTAGGGTTGTTCATAGTACTTTGGTTACTTCTTGTAAGTATTGGATAAATGTTCTAGTTAAGAGTAGAATATCTAATGTTAAGTTTTGGCTATTTAATAGATATGAGCCTTTGAGTACACTAGTTAAGAAGGTGTGTAATTAGCTTTCCTTTCTATTCTAAGCTATTAATTAATGAACTTAGGGTCTTTGTGTTGTAAATATTTGTTTGATTATTGTTTTCATTGGTGTGAAGCTTTGTGTTACAAAGGTGTTTGTGGTTTCTCAAACACTCTGGCATTAGAGTCCACTAGACTTATTAAAGTAATTTTGTATTTTTATTCTAAAAAACAATGGAAGATAGGGCAATGAAAGATCAATATAGTTTTCGAATAGTGAGGAGCAATGTGAGCCATGTGTTTATCTTGTGATTGCGTGAAGGAGAAATTCAGTTATACAATTGCAATTATTAGTGTTGTACTTATATTTTCTTCAAGGTTTTTACTCTACAAATTAGGGTTTAAGGTATGATGATACTTGTACATATTGATTCAAGTTTTGGTTTTGGTTGTGGCATTCTCAAGTGATCCATAAACTTTGTCATTCAATGTTATAGTTTTGATCAATTGTTTTTTTTTTTAAAGAAATATGTTGTGATGAATATTTGATACAGGGGAGGATAGGAGATCTAAGTGGAACAAACTCAACTTAAACCTACTAACACCTTGCTTAGAGCACACACGAAAGCCAAACAAAAAATTGTAGCAAACAGACCATTTAACTTATAGATTTACTAATTATTTTGATAAGATAAGAGCAACCAACATGTCTAGTTGTGAGGCCTTTCGGGTTGCGGCCTTATGGGTAAAAGTACAAAGGTGTGTCATACTTTCAAGCTAACATATCAGAGCGACTGAATTTGAGTATTTCTATCTAAAAATCAATATTGTTCAAACATATGATCTACATAAATTTTTTCTTGCTAATTTACATATGTTCTCACACTTTTTTAATTGGAAATGTCTACTAAATGCATATTTATACTAGTTTGTGTCCAATTACTAAAGAAGTACAATTATTTATGAAAACTAACATTTCAATAACTCTTACTCTTTTTAATGACATTTTTTAATAACCTATAAAAACTATTTTATAGAGTTTAAAGTAAAGAATATTCTCATATAGAGTTTATAGTGATTTAATTAGATGTAGTATATTGTAATTAAATAATACTACAAGTATGTAGTTTAACACTTGAGAAGATATTAGTTTTGAGAAAGAAAGAAATTGTAAATATTATAACAAATATGACATTCTAGAGGAGAGAATGCTCTTCTAGAATGTATAATTTTTCTTTTGGTCAGAATACATTTGTTTGAAAAAATGGTGGGAGATAAAAGCTATCAATTTTAGGTGAGTTGAAATTTGAATTGTCATAAAAGAGAAAATATAGGTCAAACGTCAAATTTTATGTTTGATTGATCTAGCTATATATGTCATCTATAACATAATATGAGATCTAAGGGGAAAAAAGGTTTATTTCCATATAGTTTTGTGTGGGGAACTAGATGCCTAATTTTCAGCTTTTTTCAGCAACTAAAAAATCATCCTTAAAAATTAGGAAAATATATGAATTCTTATTCCAAATAATCATTAAAAATAATATCCTAAACTTTGTCCATTTCTACAAATTTTATTAGTTTACTTCATTGTCAAATTCTGCATAATAATACTGGTTTTATGTCATTGAAGTTAAGCAGTTATACTTTTGATAGCCTTTTCCTTCATAATAGGGTGACACAAGTTTGTGATTTTACCCTTATTCAATGAATTACAACATCAATTTCCAAATGCACAGTCTTTCTCTACCTACCACTAATCATGCTACTTCTCTACCATTCCTCTACTTGTTTTCCAACATCAAATCCAAGTGCTTATATAGATAGATAAGTCATAAGTCATCTAGTCAAGCATTTATTTTAGTATTGATCCATTCTTGGAGATGTAAACCATAACCCATGCAATGGACATCAATTTCTTACATGCTCTAAAGGATAGATCCAAACACATGTGAGGAGTCGACTCCTAAGTTTGCAAGATGCCACATTTTTAAAGAAAACTACACAAATAGAAATAACACACCTTGTGGAATGAAATCAACAATAAATAGAGACTAGAAAGAATGCCATTAAACACAAGAAATATGACACATTCAATTTTTTTCTCATAGGACAAGGATTGGAAATAGGTGCTCAACAACATGCCAACTACACAAAGCACAAAATGTAAGATAACAATGACTACATTATGACTAACAAATAGGTACAAAAAATAAGAAATATTTTTGGGTGATGTGAGATTGCTCATTGACCCAAGATGCTCCTACATTAGACACCTAGGGTAAGTAAAGATCTGATGTCCAACTCAAGCATCCTTGATGCTCTAACCTAAATCACAAAGATCCAACTCATCTTTTGTAATCCATGAACTATCTTCATCTAGTTTATCTTTCCACTAAACAAGGTATTCCAGGTAGTCTCTTCCTCTGGTACTCTTACTTATTCTGCTATCTAAAATCTTTTAAATAATGTCAACCTTCTTATTAGAATAATAGGATTCATCTATTAATTCCTCATCTTCTTCAAAGTACTAAAAGATGTGTGCAATGTTGAATATGTCTGAAATATCCATGTCTCTAGTTAATTCAACTTCAAAAGTATTTCCACTATCAAACTTTCTCATAATCATATGAGGACCAAATTATTTTCTCTTTAGCTTACTGTAAGTACCAACTAGAAAATGTTCTTCTTGAAATGTACCATCACTTTATCTCCAATCTCAAAATATTTAAGTCTTCTCCCTTTATCTTCTCTCTATTTATATCCAAAGTTACTATTCTCCAAATAATTCCTCACTTCATCAAGGAAAGTCTTCATAAATTTGTGAATTCTTTAGCCTCAACACTTCTTTTCTCTCAATAGAAAAATCCCTCAACTTAGTAGTTCCTTTAAGATTCAATCCATTGACAATCTCAAAAGGTATCTTCTTGGTAATTCTAATCACTAAATTGTTATAAGCGAACTTTTCTTGTGCTAGAATCAAATCCCTATTACTAGGTTTATTCCCAACCAAATATCTCAACAAGTTACCCAAACTTCTATTCATAGCCTCAATTTTTCCATGAGTCTATGGATGAAATATAGAACAAAACTTTAGCTCTATATCCAATTTCCTCCAAAGTGTCCTTCAAAAATGACCAATAAACTTAGTATCTCTTCCTAAAATAATATTCTTAGGTAATTCGTGCAATATCACTATCTCATTTCAAAAAATAATTTAACAACTTGTACTACATCAAATGTCTTCATCCAAAGTATGAAATGAGACATTTTTGAAAATTTATCAACTAATACTAGAGTAGAATTATTACCTCTCCAACTTCTAGGTAAACCAAGAAAAAAGTCCATGCTAGTATCTGTTTATCTCTACACCTATGTCACCTATTAGTGTCTAAACACTTAGCCAGTTACTAGGTAAGGATGGAAGGTCATCGCTATGATAGAGTCATTTAATAAAGGTGATGTAGGAGTATCCTAGGTGTAAGAGTAATCTTGCATCACCCAAAAATATTTTATTTTTAGTCTTTTTGATTTCAATAAGGACTAGTAGATAGCGTAGTTACTATTTATGGGAACTTGTTATTTTTAGTAAGTTATCATATGAGCTTGAAATATTCTCATTTTCTACATGAAGGTTCATTTTAGAATTATAAGCCTACCATAAAAAAATTATTGCTCCAAGTTAAGTATTGAAGAAGTTATCGCAGATTTTCAATGGAAAATTTAGGAGAAAATTTTTCAAGCTCACAGTTGGAGGCCTTAGAGTGCCTAGATGGGGTCCAAAAAATTGATAGAAGGGCACTTGTTTGGTTTTGTTCCTATAGACTAGGAGCTGAAGTTTCCGAAAAGTGGTTATAATAGCTAATCAAAGCAATGGTTTAAAAGTTATGGACTTGGAAAGTTGGGCTACCCAAAATTTTAAAAATAATTGTCAAATATGTATGTGGATGAATCTATATGTATTGTTAGGGTCTGTTAGTGCTAGGTATTAAGTTTCAATGTCTAGAACCTTCTCGGGTGGCATAAAATTGCCTATTTTAGAAAGGCCTGAACATTGTCTAGGATAGCTTGGGGTGGTAGTTCACATCTTAGTCTTGTAGATTGCTGCAATGAAGGCACCCATGTGGGTTACCATATTGTAATTGTGAATTTTGTAATTTGACATTTGTGGCAATAATAAGAAGTCCATACTTTGTTCTTGCATTTGTTTCTATTATGTGTCTATGGTATTAAGGGGAGTACCCTTCATCAAGTGGTATGAGAGCTAAAGTTCTTGAGTGTGTGGAAAAATTGCCAACTATGAGGTAGTTCACACCAAGACTATGGTTTGGGTTGAGCATGTAGACAGATCACCAATTGTGAAGTAGTTTGCACTGGGGTTTTAGTGAAAGTGCAAAAATGCCTCCATGAAGAGAGCGTGGTGGAAGAGCTGTAGGTGTTGCACTTGAGGGTTTTAGAGTCCTCCAAAGAAAAATGCAAGCATTAGAGGAATAAATGTGTAGAGCAATAAATCTTGCCATAAGAAATGAAAGCAAGGATGAGGAGGAAGAAGAAGAAAATGTCGAAGCAGAGGCAATTCTAAACCTAGAGGAAGATAGACTTTCTTAGGCCATCTCCAAGATTGGAAAAAGACCTAAGTTTGAGATTCTCACATTTTCTAGAAATCTTAACCCAGAGGAGTTGATCGATTGGATCAATGAACTAGAGGATTACTTTGAGTATAAAGATATTGATCATCTTGATAGGGTCAAGTTTGCGAAGGCAAAACTGAAGGGACATGCAAAGATCTAGTGGTAGGAGGTTCAGTTGGAGAGAAATAGAAAAGGAAAGGACAAAGTCACCAGATGGGATTAGATGATAGCTAAACTAAAGCAATAATTCATTCCTGTGGATTATGATCTTGGTTTGTTGAAGAAAATACAAGGGTTGAAGCAAGTGGAAAAACCTATTCAAGAATATATCGAAAAGTGTACGGAAACTTGCAACAAAGAATATAACCATTTCCACATAACCCATAATAGATCTTAAATAAATATGCAATTAAAATCTACATGCAAAGAGAATAGACAACATACCCACAAAATTTGTGACACAAGATATACCTTGGGAAATCCTCATTAAGAGAAAAACCTAGCATCCAAAAGCATTCATCACCATGTATTATTCATCAAAAACACCATTTCAATACAACCATGGAAGCCTTCAATGCCATAGCCACAACCAAGCAATCCATGTGAACAAGCATGAATTCACACATCCCATGCCATGCTTCCAACCTTTACAAATGCTCCCTTGGCTAACCTATCAAGCCTTGTCATGCTTGAATCCTTCCCTTTTTTCCTTCTGTATTCTCATACCAACAACTACCCTTGTGGCTATTTATATGGTAGCAAGTCTCACAAAACTACCAAGTGGTATTACATAAATCATATGCTAAAACCATGTGCTACCTAACCCATTGACCTCACATTTAATATTGGAAAATTAATTATTTTTCCCCATATTAAATAATTACATAAAATATTATTACAATATTATAATACAACTCATCAAATATATCCCATGGAAATCTCTACATGTTTCACATTCATCTAGGTGCAACATTACATAATAAAATAAAATAATACAATATAACAATATTATGCAATTTGTGCAACACCCATTAGCTCAACAATCTCCCACTTGTTGTATACATTGCATAGGGTCAATCTATACCCACATAAATGAACAAGGGACCAATCCGTCCTAGCACATCCACCATCATGGATCAAAGTAAACCAAGTGCTCCATCTTGGTACCCGCAACAAAATCAAAGTATCCAACTTCTCAAACATGAATGATCTCACTTTCTATTATGCCACTGCCACTAAACATACATAAAAGCCATCTAAAGAGAAAGCCAACCAACCTATCACATTAGAAGATGATAAAATCCTATACCAATTGAAATGCCAAGCACAATAAAGAACCTAATCTAAAGGTAATCACATGTATCTGTAGTTGTCAAAATATCCATAGCTGAAATAACAGCCACAACAAGTGTCAAACCCATTCAACTATCCATACCTCCATAGGTATACCAAGTGAATCTCACATCATCAACATATCCAATCTATAACCTGCAATCACAAGCCTCAAAAGTAATACCTGACACATATTTACCAAGAAGCTCTCACTACAAAAGGTAATGTCAAATCTATAACCAATCCACTAACAACATCTCAAAGAAGTGAATTTGTGTAGTCAAGGACATCCACAACACATAAACCAATAACCTACAAGAACAACTCTCATAAAAAATATCCAACAGTCTCCCAAGCTCTCCACAACCAACAGAGGAAAGAGATAAAGAAATAATCATGTCATCTCTCACATGACATACATAAATACAAACTAGTGATCACAATCTCGAACCAATCTCAAATCCAATGTAAGTGAAATTGAAAATCTAGGAAGATAACCAAGAGTAAAGAGAAACCATGCAAATCATAACCTGTATCATGTCCTTCTACGCACTCCTCTAGATGTAAACTATGCAAAGGATGATCTCCTCCATAAAACCCCAACAAGAAGCCACAACAACACCCAAACCATACCATATAACTAATCGTGGATGTAAACCTCTCACAAGAAGATCAAACTCATAAACCATTCCTAATCCAAGGAATATGCCCAATATAAAACCATTTCCCAAATTCAAATAGCATAATAATATATGAAAATGGACATAACCAATGCTAAACCATCTCTCAAAAGAACCCTTCAGAACTAACTCATGTACCATAGCCGAAGATCCATATCCATGAAAGAAAAGCATAAACATAATGCACCTAAGACAAATAATGGGCTATACCTCTCAAGTAGAAAACTACTGAGTAGACCAAACTGGGGAATGAGAATTCTCATCAAGTTATCCAAGTCTCCAACCAAGACTAGTCTAAGAACAATCTCCTCTCAATTCTATATCAAGTGAATGCCCCTTGGACTTCCTACTAAAACCAAATAACTGTCCTAACAAATAATTCTCTAATACAAGAGAAATCAACATCACCACCATCTCTAAATATCCATGAGCACCTGTAACCAATCAATCCATGCCAACTCTAAATGCAACATAGCAATATCATGAAGTATCCAGCTTATGATCAATGTACTCAATACCAAAAAACTAAACCAAGATCATTGTCAAAGTTCCACACATGGCCTCAGAAACATAAACATGAAAACATGATCTAACCATCTCAAACAAAGAGATAACATGCTCCATATGAACATAGCATAACATGTCACAACTCTAAATGTGTATCAAGAGTATATCATGACATAATAATGAAACCATCCTAACTCGAAGGATAACATGCCAAATAAAAGCATAAACCACACCTTTATCAAGAACCCCATTAGTCCTCAAGATGCAACCATCTCCACACACCATGAAGAAAAAACCCATCTCCATACACCATGAAGATAACAAATGCACCATACAAATGTCAAAGACAATTCTGCAACAATAGGATCTAAGATAAACCTCCAACATCTGCAAACACTCAATAAATATACCAATGCCAAAAATCCCCACTCAACCATGATACCAAGTCACCTATGGCATCATAAAATTCATCTCCTACATGAATATCCTCTAGGTCTACACACATAACCAAAGTGTCAATACCAAGTGAAACCAAGATCTCCAAACCAAGAAGATACAAACCAAAACTAGGAGCTAATATTGCACTGTCACCCCATCACTATCACAAGCTCCCACTAAACTATGTATCCAAGCTATCAATGTCATCACAATGAAAAAAAACATCCTCTAACCATGAGAATCAACCAAGGCATAAAACCATCAAAGAACTTAAAGGGGCATATCATGAGCTCCTCAAAAGAAACCAATAACCATGATCCTCAACCAACAAGATATACCACCATAACTAAATAAAAAATCCAAACCAATGTACACCAATGATGTACATGAATATCCAATTATGTCATGCCAAAATGCATAGAACCATGATCACATCCATAAATTGAGCATCTGACTCTCAATACATCCAACCTATCAGCATAAAATAGTCAACCACAATCCCCCACCATGACTATACCCAGTAACAACATGTCATCCCTTTTACATGAAGGAACACAAATAGAAAATCATGTGACTTAGGGCATAGAAAACCAAAATCCAAGCCACCAATCTAAATATGCATCAATAATGAAAGATTAATGGGCAAAGATAACCCATAACCAAGCTATAAATGCAACATATAAGTATAGACCTCTTACAACACTACACAACTTGTAGACCCAAAAAGTCATCATACATATCCAAACCAAACACTAATAAACATATCATCATTAGACCAATATGAAATATGAACTGAGTATACAATGACATCAAATCTTAAATCTCCAAACATACAATGTCATAAACTCACAATGCTACCACTATCAATATAATAGGGACACGACCCAAGACAAAAATGAATGCAACAGGAAAAAAGAAATATTATTATTAGAAGTGATCTGCTACTACATTCAGTACAATACAAATAGACTCCACAACATGCCCTATGGGCTTACAATGTTATCAGATTCTAGAGAAAACCCTTCTCACGGTAACTTCTCCCAAACTCCACCAAAAACTGCATTTACAATGCCAGAAATGTCCTTAAGTAACCCAAAATAGGTTTAGAGTTAGGAATACATTTTAGAATATGGAATTTGGCATCCACTGGTAAAACATAAGGTTCTAGAAAACATGTCAAAAGTTGGGGTAAAATTAGAAGAATTCAAAAATGGTAGTCTAACTTTTGGGAAGCATAACTTTTGATCCGTGACTTCACTTGACAAATTGTTTATATTTACAGAAATATCTCCAAGTTCTCTATAGGTCTATGGACCAACTTTTCTTGTCCATTATTTCTTGGGATCGTACAAGGCTATTTAGTGCCTCAAATATGACTTTGAAGTGCTCTTAGGAGGTCTCTAGGCAACTTAAAATTGCAATAACTTTCAAACTATACTTTTGACCTGATTTTTTTTTTGGATTGCTTTAAATTACAAGTATAATCATCCCTCCAACTTACACCCTCTAACTCATTATAATTATATCTCAATTACAAAAAAACCTATTTTTTGCATTGGCACATATCCCAAGGTGCTCAAAAATTCTAACCCAAAAAACCAATAGTGTGGCTATGAGAGTTAGAATATTTATTTGACCCAAATGGGTATCTAAAAATGTAAGAAACTAACACTAAGTATATTTTTGGGTAATATAGGATTGCCCTTATAGCACTGGATGCTCCCACATCAAACACCTAGGGTAGATTGTAAAGTGACCCTATCACTTTATAGCTAGTAGAGGAAAATCCAAATGGGCAACCTCTATTGTGGATATCCAAGTTGAGTCTTCTATTGATCATCCTTTCCACTTCACTAGGTATTCTTCATACTGCTTGTTTCTAGTACTTTGGGCCACATAACTATCCAAGATTTCTTCAATATCTTCCTTCACAGAAGTGAGAATTGGACATGGCTCCAACATCAACTCCTCATTTGCACCATCATCATTATATTCTATTAAGTCTTCAATATTGAAAATAGGAGAAATGTGAATCCCATCTGGCAACTCCACCTCATATGCATTCTTTGAGTCATGTTTCTTCAAAATTTTGCAGGGACCAAATTTCTTCATCTT
Organism: Cupressus sempervirens; assembly: GCA_028749045.1. NCBI lineage: Eukaryota > Viridiplantae > Streptophyta > Pinopsida > Cupressales > Cupressaceae > Cupressus > Cupressus sempervirens. The sequence goes on from CM053790.1 coordinate 494,364,955, forward strand.
CAGCTTGTTGTAGATACCCACTAGAAATTGTTCCTTTCTCAAATATACCATAACCTGATCTCCAACTTGGAACTCCTTATGTCTCCTCTTTTGATCTACCCTAGCCTTATACTATAGGTTCATCTTGGTAATATGTGCTCACACCTCCTCATGTAGGTTCTTGACATGTTCAACAAGGTATTTTGCTTTAGCACTTGTCCTCTCCCCTTGCTCCATCTTCCTTAGCTTTGGTGCAGCCCTTGGACTACTCCATACACAATTTGGAATGGTGATCTCCTAGCACTCCTATTTATAGAGTTATTGTAAGAAAATTCTACTTGTGGTAGAATCAAATCCCATCCCTTGGGTCTATCTCCTACTAAACACCTCAACAAATTGCCCAAACTTTTGTTCATTAATTTTGTTTGTCCATCAATTTGTGGATGATGTACAGAACTAAACTTCAATTCTATCTTCAAATTCTTCCACAAAGTCCTCCAAAAATACCAAACAAATTTAGTACGTCTTTCAGAAACAATACTTTTTGGGAGTCTGTTGCTTATTTTTGCACCCCCGCCAAAATTTGAATTCAAATACAAACCCCACCCAATGGCTAGTTCCTAGGTTTAATGTTATTTTAATGCCTAAGAAATACCAAAAAATAAAATGATTAAAACCTTAGTGTCTTTCACTTTTTTCCTTTTGCTAGCCTGCAACTTCCTATATCGTTAGATCTTCCCTAGATCTACGGTTGGTGCTATCTTGTCATGGGAAGTTGCGCATCGTTTTGCTTTGGCAACATAGTGCCCTTTTGCTAGGTGGCCAGGTGGGTCCTCCCTTTCCTCATTGTTCTCCGACGCTGAGTTTTGTTCCATCCATGGTGGGCGCCATGGCGCTATCAAAAAATCCATGCTTCTCGCCATTAGCGACATAGCACCCCATCAAAAAATGATACTACGATGAAATTAGGCAGGTGTGGGTCCTACTTCCCTTAGTGGACCACAAACGAAGATTTGTCAGATAGTTAGCATGTGGCCAGTTCTTATTGGTTGATACACTGACAGGATAGACCCATCTTTCTCACCACCAGATTAAGGAACATCTATAGCAGGCATTATCATGCTATGGGAAGTTGCACGATATATACCCATAGCGACATAACACCTCGGTGAGGTGGCACAGTTGACATCATGGGCCCACTTTCTCAAAAGGTATCAATAGGTGGCTTGTCTTCTATTGCAGATGTCAGGCAGGTCAGAGTATGAAAGCGGATCTTATTGGCCCATCCAATTGACCAGGTATGCAGTCCTGCATAGATTTTGATCACCATTAGATCTTCAAGGATCGAGGGCTGGCACTTCTCTGCATTATCAAGATGCAAGGAAATTAAATAATATGAGGAAGCGGTTTGGTGACACTTGTCTTAGTTGACGTCATAGGCCCACCCTTCCCAAAAGTGATAGTACAGCTCGTCCTCGGTGGCAGTTGTTAGGTGGGTCATAGTACATGGTGGTTTTCCATTGGTCCTTTCAGCCAACTTAGTGTGTAGTTGTACCATTTTATTGATCATCATCAGATCTAAGAAGATCAAGGGCTGGCGCTTTCTCGCATTATCAAGATGTGAGAAAATTAAATATTGTGGGAAAGCAGTTTGGTGACACGTGTCCTAGGTGATGTCATGGCAGATGTTCTTAGAATTTTAGAAAGTACAAGTTATGTTCACCATCTGATGTAGGCAGATCAAGGGCTGACGCTTTCCCACATTATCAAAATGCGAGGAAATTAAAAAATGCGAGAAAGCAGGTAGCCGCCATGTGTTTCTATGGGACCAATTTCTTTGTGGGTCACCAGTTGGATGCCAAGTTGTGCTAGGTGGTTGCCAAGTGGATTCACGAATCAAAAATTTTACGAAGGCAAGTGCAGATCTTCCACGATTGTTGATCTCGTGGAGATCAACGGTGGGCGCTATCTCACTATGGAAAGTTGCGAGAATTTTAACCATAGCGACATAGTGCCTTAGTGACACATAGCAAGGTGGGGCCGAGTGTTATGAAATTGCAGGGATGGTACTAGTTCAGGTTGAGTCAGATGCCAGGTGTTTTAAGGTGTTTTGTGGGCCCAGAGGTTTTAAGGAGATAACGCAGTATCATGGCAAGTCATCACAATCATCAGATCTAAAGAAATTGACGGTGGGCGATATCTCACTATGAGAATTTGCTTGAAGGATATGCATAGCAACATAGTGCCTAGGTGACATGTGTCTTTGCGGGCCTGGCCAAGATTGACAGTTAGGAGGCACTGATAGTTAATGTAACCGTTGTGGTTAGAATTTGCAAGGATGGTGCAGTTAGTAATGAAAGGGGGTGGTCAACTCATGAAGACCCGCAGGGTGGCATAAAGAAATAAGCTCATTAGTCCATGTGGCTCGTCCTACTTGTAGAGTTTAGTTGAATTGTTGACTCTGCTAATTCAAGTGCTCAGGGACTAGGGAAGTCGAGGGTTTCTTGTGCGATCTGATCTTTGTAATCAATCCTGACCGCCGAAAATGAATGCAAGACAAGGAAGAACACTCTATCACCCCCCAGTTGATCCATCTACTTGGTCAGAGTGGCTTAATAGCATTGTTTCTATCTTCTCAAGGCATTATTTGACATAGAAGATCAGATTTTCTTCAAATCTCCATGATTTTTCTCTATAGGACTTAATGGTAGATAGTTGCAAAGTAACTTCAGTTGGAAAAGATCTCAGTTATGCTTGAGTTATAAAGGTAAATTTTGAAATTTTAAAAAAGATCAATCATTCTCTATTGTTCTCTACTATTGCTCTGCAATTCTAGTGTAAATTCCCCCATGCCTCTAAACTGTATGATTTCTGTCTTATCTCCTTCAACCATTGGTGCGAAGTGCAAGAACTCTTTGCGTCCCATAGTGTTTTGTGAAAATCATTAATCTACATGACTGTATCCCCCTAGCCTATGAATGATAATATAAGTGAATCTCTCTTCCTTGTGTCATTCATCTTGGTCTTCTGATCTGCATGCAATTATTAGATAATAGATTAAAGCAAGTCTAAATGTGTATATCCTTAGTTTCATTCTGGTTCAATAGTGCATATATGAGCAGAGATTGGTCTGAACACTCTATTTTGGTGCATCACCTCTTTAGATTAGATTAGGTAGATTTTCTTTCATGCTCTCCTTCTCCCTTTTCCTCTCCAAGAGTAGTTAGGTGCATCCAGATAGTATGAGGAAGCCGACCTTCTCTGGAGACTCAACCTCATAGTTCAAGTCCCACAGCTTGGAGGTTGTTTCCATGTTTCACTAGGTTTTCCTCATGCATAGGCTTTGGAAAAGGGTGCAAACCTAAGTGACAACATTTTTTGGCATGCCTGACAGGACAAACTTTCAGAAAATTTCAAGCCTACTGGTGTCAAAAGGGAAGATTTCAAGATCAATACCGAGGAGATAGTACTGGCTTCAGTGTTTTAGCCTTTAAGAGGTTCATTCTTCAAAGTACTTGGCGACTCTGAGCCTCAATACATATTTGGTTCCAGGCCAAAGTTGCAGTGATTCATGCCCAGAGCCAAAACAAGGGCATCTTCTAGAGGTAAGTTTTAGTACCAAGAGTTTTCATTTTTAAACCCTAGAAGAAGGAAGACTAGAGTATCTTTATCACTAGTCAGGAGTGCAGTAGTAACAAATACACCTACAAGATCTATCTCTACTCTTCCTACTATTAGATCTCAGCCTAGACTGCCATCAATACATATCAATAGATCACTTTTCTAAATGGTGTTGCCTAGAGCTCATACTTTTTCCACCTTTAATGGTGGGAGCCCTCTCTTATTAGCCCAAAGACATGACATACCAGTAGCTACCCTCAAAAGTCTACCAGAGTTTACTGGTGAAACTTCTATCTCTCCCTCAGAACACATTCAAGAGGTTGCAAATGTCTGCAATATCCATGGTATTATAGAGGATGATGTTGCAATTAGGCTCCTAGCCTCATCCTTGAAAGGAAAAGCACTACAATGGTATAGAGGTTTAGCTTATGGTTCTATAATAGATTGGGATGGATTACAAGCAGGATTGTGCAAACATTTTGAGGATAAAAGTGACTATTTGTCACTTTTAGAACAATTTACCACTATAAAAAGAGCCCCCCATGAATGTATGACTGATTTTAATTATAGATTTCAAAAGAAATGGGATAGAATACCTACTCTAGTGAAGCCTACCCCTTGGTAATGCCTTCTTGCATTACCTTAGAGCTTTTAACAGTGATATTGCCACTACAATCCAAACTATGGGAGGAGATACCTTGCCTAATGCTTATGACATAGCAATAAGGGTAGAAAATATATTGATACAAGGAGGTAAGTTAGCTCCGAGGCCTCCTATGCCTTTCTTCCCTAATGTTCCAAATCATCAACCAACAATGGCTCCTCTTCCCACAACTTCTACATCACAATCCCTTGTCCGAGTCCCTCAAGCTTCCACATCTTCAAATGGGATAGATGAAATAAAAGAGATGATGCAATCTCTAATGCAGAACATGGATAAAAGAGAAAATAACCTAGAGAAAAGTTTGCAAGATCAAGGGAAGAAGTTAGAAGATCAAGGAAAGAGGCTGGAGGATAGTTTCTCTATGATGTAGAAAGTGAGCAACAAGGTGGTGACTTTAGAAAGACAAAAAGCCCAAGGTAGTAAGCCTCATAAATTGCAATGTCAAACTCCAAGCAATAGTAGGCATCCAAATCCTAATCATTGGAATAATTATTTTGATCAGAATAGGCAGGGTGGCCATGCTTCAACCTCAAATGTAAATCAAAGTAGGGCCATAGTCCCTCAAAACAATATGGCTCAAGATCAAGATTTTTGTCCCTCCTGTAACTACTCCTATGCCTATTGTATGTGTCAGAAGGCTTAATCTTTTATGGCCTTGACAATCCAAGAACCTGCAACAAAACAATCATATAAGGAGGACCAATCTAAAGATGCCTCAAATATGCAAAGACAGGGTGATTGCTCTTTTATGAATCACCAGATGGAGGAGCATTGTAATGTAAACTAGGATTCCATTGCTCATAACACTAGAAGCAAAAGAAGAGCTATGGAAGATGTTGTACCTCCTCCTCCCAATCAGGCCTCAACTTCAAATGCAACATCTCATGAGAAAGTAGAAAATAATCAATCAAGTACCTTTCAGCAGGAAAGGCAAAATCATGGCAGAAAAGATATAGGTGATCCTCAGGTTGTTCCATCTCAACCTCATACAATTGCAACTCCCAAGGCTTCTACCAAAACACCTACTATGCCATTCAATGTGGTAGAGAAAATGAAGAAGACAAATGTGAATATCTCCATGTGGGATGCTATTGCTACTAAACCTATGCAAAAGAGGTTGCTTCAACAAGAATTGGAAAGAATTGAACCAAAGGATTAGACACTCAGCATGGAAAGTCCCACAAGCCTAGTACAACTATCAAGGGAAGTAGAAACAAGCAAAAAGGTTAGACCTCCTCCATTCTATGTTTCTCTAATTATAGGGGGCAAGCTAGTCCATAATTACATGATTGATTCAGGGGCTAGCAGTTCAATGATGCCTAGGAGTGTTGCTGATGCTTTGGGAATGAAATATGAGCCCATTGTTAGGGATGTATTACAGTTGGATGGTAGTACCATCAAGACTATAGGGATCCTTAGGAATGTGGAGATGGCCTTACATGCATGCCCTGGTTGTAGTGTAACTCAAGATATCTCTGTTGCTGAGGTCAAGCCATATTTTTCCATCTATCTGTCAAGAGACTTTACTGCCCAAATAGGTGGTTTTATATCTTCTAATTGGTCATATATGTCCTTCAAGATGAGATATGGAGCCAATGCTTCAATTAGAGTAGAGCCTCAAGGCCTCCATCATACTGAATCTTACACCCCCAACCCCATCAACATGAATTGCGCTATCCTAGAGATGGATGAGAATGGCATAGTGAATGAGCCCACTGCTTCCCTAGCAAAGATACCTAATTTTTTCTTGGATGAATGGGCCAATGCGTATCAATTTGACCCTATGTTAGAAACCCTTGAGATAGGTCTTAGTACATATTGTATATTGGAGAAAGATGCTCTAGTTCCCAACCTTGTGGGTACTAAAGAAGATGTGAGTGAGATATGGAGTATGTACTTTGATGGATCAAGGAATAAAAATGGGTTAGGAGCTGGTGTGATGTTGGTTTCTCCTGCACAAGTAAGATATTCCTTCTCCTTTAGGCTCCAATTCAATTACACTAACAATGTAGCTGAGTATGAATCCTTGATTCAAGGTCTCCTAGTTGCTCAAAAAAGAGGAATCCAAGCCTTAAGGGTGTATGGGGATAGTGAGTTGGTGGTTAATCAAGTGAGAAATCAGAATATCACCAAAAATGGTTTGCTCAAGTCTTATAAATATAGGGTGTGGGATTTTTTTGAAGGTTTCAATGCATTTAATATTCAAAGCATCCCTCGAAAGAAAAACAGACATGCTGATAGACTTACAGAAATAGTTGCATCTTATGATGTGCTAGGGAATCTTGAGGAGGAGAAGAAGCAACAAATTTGAGTGGTAGTAAGGCTTGCTATCCTTGATAACAACATCCATTGGGAAGTGTTTGAGTCTAATGAGAAAATTGTCAGCTTCTTGCAGAATGAGGCAAAATTTTCAGAGAGAAATTAGTCAAGACTGCAGGATTAGTTTGGTGATCAGATCATTCATCTCAGTTCTAACAAGCTACCTAAGGGTCTCATTACTCTAGAGATTTTTTTTAATCCTAATGACCAAGCAAGAGGTAGAGGCATGAACCTAGCTACTGATGAAGATGATCATATTCTAGTCATAGTTGCTGATGGAAAGGCCTTGAACATGGGGATGGTATGTACTGAAATTGAACAAGAAAATTTTATTCATCTATGTCAAGAATTTAATGATGTATTTTCTTGGACATATGATGACTTAAACGGATTTGACCCAAGGTTGATTCAGCATACCATAGATTTAGTTGATGATGTCAAACCAGTAAGACAAAAATAGAGGCCAGTGAATCCTAAAATTGAACCCTTAATGATAAAAGAGCTATCCAAGTTGATTGAGGCCCACATAATTTTCCCTATCAAGCACACATCATAGGTAGCAAACCTTGTCCCTGTTAGGAAGAAGAATGGAGAAATTAGATTGTGTGTCGACTTTAGGGACCTTCCTCTCCCTTCTATCTAGCAAATTTTGTCCAAGGTCAGTGGTTCAAAGAGATTTTCATTTCTTGATGGATTTTTTGGCTACAATCAAGTGCTGGTTAAAGAGTCTAATAGGTAGAAGACTACATTTACCACTAAATGGGGTACCTATGCTTATTGTAAGATTCCATTTGGGCTAACCAATGCAAGTGCTACATTTCAAAAGGCAATGGAGATGGCCTTCAAGAATTTGATTGACAAGTTTGTCTTAGTTTACCTTGATGATATCACTGTGTATTCAAAGGATGTAGAAGATCATTTTGATCATCTAAGACAGGTATTCCTAAGATGCAGAGAGTTTGAGGTTTTCCTTAACCCAAGTAAGTGTGTCTTTGCTACCAATCAAGGAAAATTATTAGGACACATTGTATCTGAGGATGGCTTAACCATTGATCCAGAGAGAACAAAAGCAATACTTGCCCTTCCTCTTCCTAAACACAAGAAAGGGTTGCAAAGTTTCCTTGATAGGATAAATTTTGTGAGAAGGTTTATTCCAAATTTTGCTACCATAGTGAAACCTCTTACAACTATGCTCAAGAAAGGTATGGTCTTTGCATGGACCAAGGAAGGGAAGGAAAGTTTTGAAGAGATCAAGATAGCCATAGCGTCAGGCCCTACTCTTATGAATCCAAATTTTGAGAAAGACTTCATCCTTTATACCCTAGGTGGTGAGTCAAGCATTTCTGCTGTCCTAACTCAAACAAATGACAAGAATGAAGAGCAGCCCATATCCTTCTTTAGTGAAGGGCTCAAGGAGTATGAAGATAGGTACAATTATGTAGAGAAGCAAGCCCTTGTAGTCATCAGAGCTTTAAAGAAATTTAGACACCTCTTGTCTCATAATAAGATTCATTTGTTAGTACCCCATGCCAGTGTGAAGGATTTCCTTTTGAACAAAGATATTAGTGAGGAAAGAACTGGTTGGATTACTAAGGTAATTGAACATGATGTTGATATTCAGATTACCAAGCTGGTAAGAGGGAGGGGGTTGTGTAAACAGATGTTATCATCTTAGGAACCTGATGAGGAAGCTACTATGATACTAACAGAGAAACAAGAGGTGAGAAATGGTGACCCAAGGAATTGGATGGATGACATAAAGAGTTTCTTATTAGGGAATGGATACCCTCAAGGATTGGATAGAACTAAAAGGAGATAGTATAGATTACAGTGAATTCTTTATGTCATAGTTGATGGTGTCCTCTTCAAAAAAGATTTTAATGGAGCCCCATTAAGATGCCTTGATACAGACCAGGCTAAAAGAATGATCAAAGAACTTCATGATGGTCTTGATGGTGGTCATTTCTCGGCAAGGACAACTGCAATGAAAATCATGAGGGTTGGTTATTACTGGCCATCTCTGTTTCATGACTGTCATAGGTATGTAAGAAAGTGTGAAAAATGTGCCTCCTTCTCTGGAAAACAAAGGCTTGTAGCTCTCCCCCTTCATCCTATTCAGGTGGACCAGACTTTTTCTCAATGGGGATTGGATTTTATAGGCCCTATCAATCCCTCTTCCAGTTTTGGTCACAAGTGGATTCTAGCCACTGCATATTACTTTACAAGATGGACAGAGGAAGTTGCATTGAAGGATGCCATTGAATCTTTAGTTGTTGAGTTCCTTGATGGAATTGTGACCAAGTTTAGTGCCCCTTCAACCATTATTTCAGATAACACAAAGTCTTTTTTTGGAGCTCAGATTTGTGCATGGGCAGTTGATCATAATATCTATTTGAGCACATCCTCAAATTACTATCCTTAGGGTAATAGTTTGGCCAAGTCCTCCAACAAGAACCTGATCAAGATCATGAAAAGGACAATAGAAGATAACCAGAGGTGTTGGCATAAAAAATTGAGGACAACACTATGGGTTGACAAGATAACACCTAAAAGATCAATAGGGAATTCACCATTTGTGTTGGTATATCGCAGAGAAGCAAGGCTTCCAATTTCATTGGAGTTCCCATCCCTAGAGCTAGCTCATTAGCTGGAGTTGATTGAAGATGATGCCATGATAGTAAGAATAGTAGAGCTGATGGAGCTAGAAGAGAAGAGAAGTAAAGCCATGCAAACCCTAAAGACACACTAGCAGCAAGTTAAAAAGAGTTTTGACAGAAAGGCTCGGGCCAGAATCTTCAGGCAGGAAGATTTGGTTCTGAAATGGGATGTAGATAAGGCAAAACTAGGGAGGCACTCAAAGTTTGATGCACTATGGAGTGGTCCCTATCTAATTGTCAATTGCAAGCAGGCCAATGCTTTTTAGTTAAGCAGACTTAGTGGTGAAATTTTGCCTATCCCAGTCAATGGGATCCATCTCAAGCCATGTTTTTGAGGGTTTGAGATTCCATGTATATAGTTAGCTTAGTTTTGTTTTCTTTTTTGTTTATTATTTTCCAAGAAGTGCACGAGCACAGGGTTGTCTCTCTATGAGACAACAAGTCTTGAATTTTTTTGAAAGTTACAGAGATGTTTGATTTCTGGTTTTAGTTGTAGAGATGAGAGTTTCAGGATTTTCCTCTCAGAGGTGCGGTTAAAGTTTCATAGTGCTCAGAATCTACATATTTTTCACAACTCTGTAGCTCAATGGATGCTTCAGGTCACTGGTCTATGCATAGCATGCTAGTATCCCCTGTGAGTCGCCATAAATGTTGCTTATTTTTGCACCCCTGCCAAAATTTGAATTCAAATACAAACCCCACCCAACGGCTAGTTCCTAGGTTTAATGTTATTTTAATGCCTGAGAAATACCAAAAAATTAAATGATTAAAACCTTAGTGTATTTCACTTTTTTCCTTCTACTAGCCTGCAACTTCCCATGCCGTCAGATCTTCCCCAAATCTATGGTTGGCACTAGCTCGCCATGGGAAGTTGCACAACATTTTGCTTTGGCGACATAGTGCCCTTTTGCTGCTTGGCCAGGTGGGTCCTCCCTTTCCTCATTTCTCTCCAATGTTGAGTTTTGTTCCATCTACGGTGGGCACCATGGCGCTATCAAAAAATCCATGCTTCTTGCCATTAGCGATATAGCACCCAGTTAGAAAATGATACTGCGGTGACATCAAGAAGGTGTGGGTCCTACTTCCCTTGGTGGACCATAAACAAAGATTTTTCAAATAGTTGGCACATGGCCAATTCTTATTGGTTGATACACTGATAGGACAGACCCATCTTGCTCACCACCAGATTAAGGAACATCTATGATAGGCATTATTGCACTATGGGAAGTTGCACGATATATACCCATAGAGACATAATGCCTTGGTGACACTTGGCACAGTTGACGTCATGGGCCCAATTTCTCAGAAGGTATCAACAGGTGGCTTGTCTTTCATGGTAGCTATCAAGCAGGTCAGAGTACGAAGGCGGATCTTATTGGCCCATCCAATTGACCAAGCATGTAGTCCTGCATAGATTTTGATCACTGTCAGATCTTCAAGGATCAAGGGCTGGTGCTTCCCTACATTATCAAGATGCGAGGAAATTAAATAATGCGGGGAAGAAATTTGGTGACACCTGTCTTAGTTGATGTCATAGGCCCACCCTTCCCAAAAGTGATAGTATGGCTCATCCTCGGTGGCAGTTGTCAAATGGGTCATAGTACATGGTGGTTTTCCATTAGTCCTTTCAGCCAACTCAGTGTGTAGTTGTACCATTTTGTTGATCGTCATTAAATCTAAGAAGATCAAGGGCTGGCACTTTCTCGCATTATCAAGATGCGAGGAAATTAAAATTTGTGGGGAAGTGGTTTGGCGACACGTGTCCTAGGTGATGTCATGGAAAATGTTCTCAGAAGTTTAGAAAGTTCAAGTTATATTCACCATCCGATGCAGGCAGATCAAGGGCTGACACTTTCCTACATTATCAAGATATGAGGAAATTTAAAAATGTGGGAAAGCGGGTAGTCTCCATGTGTTTCTGTGGGACTAGTTTCTCTGTGGGTCACTAGTAGGACACCAGGTTGTGCCAGGTGGTTTCCAAGTGGATTCACGGATCAAAAATTTTATGAAGGCAAGCTTAGATCTTCCATGATCGTTGATCTCGTGGAGATCAATGATGGGCACTATCTCGCTATGGAAAGCTACGAGAATTTTAACCATAGTGACATAGCACTTTAGTGACATGTAGTAGGGTGGGGCTGAGCATTATGAAACTATAGGGATGGTACCAGTTTGGGCTGAGTTAGATGCCAGGTGTGCTAAGGTGTTTCGTTGGCCTAGAGGTTTTAAGGAGATAGTGCAGTATCATGGCGAGTCTTCATGATTGTCAGATCTAAGGAAATCGATGGTGGGTGCTATCTCGCTATGGAAAGTTGCTCGAAGGATACACATAGTGACATAGTGCCTAGGTGACATGTGTCTTTGCAAGCCCAGCCAAGATTGATAGTTAGGAGGCACTGACAGTTGATGTAACCATTGCAGTTAGAATTTGCAAGGATGGTGCAGTTGGTAATGAAAGGGGGTGGTCAACTTGTGAAGACCTGCAAGGTGGCATAAAGAAATAAGCTTGTTGGTCCATGTGGCTCATCCTACTTGTAGAGTTTAGTTGACTTGCTAACTCTACTAATTCAGGTGCTCAGGAACTAGGGAAGTCGAGGGTTTCTTGTGCGATCTGATCTTCGTAATCAATCCCAACCACTAGAAATGAATGCAAGATAGAAGAACACTCTATCACCCCCTCTAGTTGATCCATCTACGTAGTCAGAGTGGCTTAATGGCACTATTTCTATCTTCTCAAGGCATTATTTGACATAGAAGATCAGATTTTCTTGAGATCTCCATGATTGTTCTCTGCAGGACTGAATGGCAGGTATTTGCGAAGTAACTTCAACTGGAAAAGATCTCAGTTATGCCTGAGCTATAAAGGAAAATTTTGAAAATTTTAAAAAGGTTGATCATTCTCTGTTGTTCTTTTCTATTGCTCTGCAATTCCAATGTAAATTCCCTTGTGCCTCTGAACTGTATGATTTCTATCTTATCCCCTTTACCCATTGGTGTGAAGTGCAATAACTCTTTGCCTCCACTAGTGTTTTGTGAAAATTAGTAATCTGCATGACTATATCCCCCTAGCCTATGAATGATAATATAAGTGAATCTCTCTTCCTTGTGTCATTCATCTTGGTCTTCTGATCTACATGTAATTACTAGATTAAAGCAAGTTTGAATGTGTATAACCTTAGTTTCATTCTGGTTCAATAGTGCATATATGGGAAAATATTGGTATGAACACTCTATTTTGGTGCATCACCTCTTTAGATTAGATTAGGTAGATTTGCTTTCATGCTCTCCTTCTCCCTTTTCCTCTCCAAGAGTAGTTAGGTGCATCCTGATAGTAAGAGGAAGCTGGCCTTCTCCGAAGACTCAACCTCACAATTCAAGTCCCACAACTTGGAGTTTGTTTCCATGTTTCACTAGGTTGTCCTCATGCATAGGCTTTGCACAAGGGTGCAAACCTAAGTGACAACAGAGACCATGTAACCTCACCACCTCTCTGAAAAACAAATCTATAATATGTACTACATCATGAGTCTTGTGGCATGGAATGAAATATGTCAACTTGGAGAGCCTATTAAGCACGACAAATATTGAGTCATTACCCCTTTGTGTCCTTGGCAATCCAAGAAAAAAATCCACACCTATGTCTTCCCAAGGCTTCGATTGAATAGGCAATGGCTGATAGAGTCTAGTATTTTGACTAAATCCTTTGGCTGTTTGACATACTTGACAACTCTGTGCAAAATTCTTCACATCCTATGACAATTGAGGCCAAAAGTAATGTTCTCTAATAATGGAAATGGTCTTATCTTGACCAAAGTGTCCTATCATCCCTCCACAGTGCTTCTCCTTGATCAAGTTTTTCCTCATGGAACTTCTTAGAATACACAATTGACTTCCCTTGAATAACATACCATCCTGAATCATGTAACCTAGCCACCTGGTCCTATCTAGAGTGTCAAGTTCTCTACAAGCCTTTCAAGCCTCTGCAAAGTTAGGATCCTCAGGGTACCGATTCATGAGTTTATCAAACCCTACCACTTCAACCTGCATTAGCAACAACTTTCTCCTACTTAATACATTTGCAAACCTATTAGACCTTCTGCTTCTATGTTTTAATACAAATGTATAGCTTTGCATGAACTCTACCCATTTTAAATGTCCATGATTCAATTTACCTTGACTATTTAGGTATTGCAATGCCTGGTGATCAATACACAAAAAAATTTCTTTTGGAAAAAAATAATACCTCCATTCCTTTAAGGCCTAAACTATTGAATAGAACTCCTAATCATAAACAAAATACTTCTTTGCATCATTCAATTTTTCACTAAAATAGGCAATAGGTTTACCTTATTGGCTCAATACAACCACAATAACACTGCCACTAGCATCAAAATCCACTTGGAACACTTTTTTGAAATCAAGACTGTCAACACAGGTTGCTTTGTCACCTTCTTCTTCAGTAATTCAAAACTCCTTGTAGCTCCTATAGTCCACTTTAATTCTTTTCTATGCCCCCTCATTGTTTCAGTTAGGGGTGCACATATATTACTAAAATTCCTAATGAACTTCCTATAAAAACTAGCTAGACCATGGAATGACCTCACCTCTATGGAAAACCTTTGAGTAGGTCATTCCAAGATGACCTTCACCTTCTTTGGGTCCATTTTGAGACAGTTAGCTAATACAACAAATCCCAAATAGACTAACTCCTTTTTAATAAAGGTATACTTCTTCAAATTAATCAACAATTTCTCTTCCCTCAACCTTTCAAGGACACTAAAAATGTGCAATAAATGTTCACCCAAAGACTTATTGAAAATAAAAATATCATTAAGATAGACAATAACAAATTTTCCCAAAAATTTCTTTAGTACCTCATTCATAAGCCACATGAAAGTGCTTAGTGCATTGTTCAGTCCAACGGGCATGACTAACCACTCATATAGACCATCCTTGGTCTTGAATGCAATCTTCCACTCATCTCCCTCTCATATCTATATTCAGTGATAACCACTCTTGAGATCTATCTTTGTGAATTACTAAGCTCCACTCAAACAGTCCATAAGATCATCCATTCTTGACAAAAGAAACTAATACTTGATGGTTATTCTATTTATGGCCTAAGAGTCTATATAGTTTCTCCACTCTCCATCCTTCTTTGGTGCTAGCACTATAGGTACTACACATGGACTTAGGCTCTCTCGAATCAAACATTTCCTTAATAGCTCATGAACTTTTCTGTTTAGCTCCTTAGTCTCGTTAGGAGTCATCCTATGAACAACCTTGTTACGCAAACTAGCTTCAACGACTAAATCTATTTGATTACTGATTTTCCTTATTAGTGGCAACCCTTTTGGACCATTATCAGAGATGACATCTCTATACTCACTTAATAGACTTGAAAATTTGAGTGAAATTTCACTACTACCTTCCTTATCTTTTCCAAGAATTAAAGAATAACACATGTGCTAATGTTTCATGCCATCTAGAAATTTTCTTCCATTGACAAGACATACCCTAGCACTATTGTATACCTTTTCACCCTCCTTTATCAAGGGCTTCAATTTGTGGCAAGCTCCATCCTTTGTTAGAGAGTATGTATTTGCATGATCATCATGTATAGCATGCTATCAAATTGCCATGGCCTTCCCAACAATAAATAGCAGACATCCATAGGAATGATGTCACAGAGAGCCTCATCATGGTAACTCCCAATCTTGAACTTTACAAAACATTGCTCACTAACTAGGTGATCATCCTACACCCAAGCAAGCTAATATGGTTGGGGACATTTCTCCTTCTTGAGCTTTAGCTTTAAGACCATCTCCTCTAATACCAAGTTGTTAGTGCTTCCACCATCAATAATCACATCACAACATTTATCCTCACTCTTACACCTAGTATGAAACAAACTCCTCCTTTGTCCAAGTTTAGTCTCACCACTTAATAAGACCCTTTCATTAACTGGAACCTCTCCTCTTTCTACATCCTCTAAATGTGATGATTTTGCATCATCATCCACATGAGCAACCCTTGCTTGTCCATCAACTCTCCTATTTGTCCTTCCTTGGCATTGAGGACATTCAAAGGCATGATGACCTTCTTCATTACAATGAAAATAGGTACCATAGAAGCCTCCTCTTCCTAAACCTTTTCCACATCCTCTACCTTTTCCTCTTTGATCTCCAAAGTTTTGATCATAGGAGCAGTTGAAACCCTCGTTCCTCTAATTTTGGCTAGTACCCACATCTTCATTTTTTTCTTCTAGTTCTAATTTCGGCTTCCAAATGACATATCACTATCCCTTCATCCTTGATTATTCCCTCTTTTCCTTCCATCAAACCTTTTTTTTAGCTTCTCCTCAACTCGCAAGGCAAATTGGTATGCCTCTTCAATGCTTGTCATTCTAAACAGACTTAACTCCTCTTGAATGCCAGGTCTTAACTCTCTAATGTAATAGGCAACCTTCTCTTTCTTTGCTTCTACATGCCCTACCCTAATAAGGACTTGGTAAAATTCCTCTGTGTATTCCTGGATAGATTTTACCACTTTCTTTAACCCTTGCATCATCTTGAACAAATCAAGCTCGTAATCAACAAGAATGAACTGCTTCTTTAGTTTGTTCACCATGCGATCCCATCTTGTGATTTTTTCCTTTCCTCTTTTATTTCTTTCCAACTGAATCTCTTGCTACTAGATTTTGACATGGCCTTTCATTTTTTCCTTTGCAAACTTAACCCTATTAGGGTCCCTGATATCCTCATACTCAAAATATTTATCTAGCTCATTGATCTAGTCGATCAACTCATCCATGTCTAGATTTCCCAAAAACAGGTCAATGTCAATTTTAGGTCTTTTTCCATGCTTGGCAATAGCCCTAAAAAGCCTCTCCTCTTCCTATTTTAGGACTTCTTTGTCTCCTTCCCCTACCTACCTAATATTTTCTTCTTCTTCATTGTCTTCCTCACTTTCGTCACCTATGACAATATTCATCCCTCTATGGATATCCTCCTATAATGCCTGGACTTATCTCTAAAGGGCTCTAACCTTAGGAGTAACAACTCTAGCCCTTCCACCATACTCCCTTCATTGAGGCAAACTACCTCAATAGTCGGTGCTTTGTCTACACACTCAGGAAATCTTGCTTTCATACCACTTGATGGGGACACAACCCAAGACAAAAATGAATGCAACAAGAAAAGGAAAATATTATTATTAGAAGTGATATACTACTACATTCAGTACAATGAAAATAGACTCCACGACATGCCCTATGAGCTCACAATGTTATCAAATTCTAGAGAAAACCCTTCTCATAGTACCTTCTCCCAGACTCCACCAAAAACTATCTTTATAATGCCAAAAATGTCCTTAAGTAACCCAAATTAGGTTTAGGGTTAAGAATAAATTTTATAATATGTCATTTGACATCTACCACCAAAATAGAAGGTTCTAGAAAACATGTCAGAAGTTAGTGTAAAATTTGATGCATCTAGAAATGGTAGTCCAACTTCTGGGAGGCATAACTTTTGTTCTAAGACTCCAATTGATGAACTGTTTACATTTTCAAAAATCTCTCCAAGTGCTCTATAGGCCTATAAACTAGGTTTTCTTGTCCCCCATTTTTTAGGCCCATATGAGGTTGTTTAGTGCTTCAAATCTAACTTTGAAGTGCTCTTAGGAGGTCTCCAGTCAACTTAAAACTGCAATAACTTTCAAACCGTAAAACCTTTTTACCTGATCCTTTTTCTAGAATGATTTAAATTAAAAGTATAATCATCCCTCCAACTTACACCCTCTAACTCATTATAATTATGTCTCAATTACAAAATAACCTATTTTTTGCATTGGCATGTATCCCAAGGTGCTCAAAAACTCTAACCCAAAAAACCAATAGTGGGATTATGAGATTTGAAATCTTTATTTAACCCAAATGGGTATCTAGAAATAAAAACATTTTAAATAGAAACTAACACTAAGCATATTTTTGGGTAATATAGGATTGCCTTTACACCCCTGGATACTCCTATAAGACAATATATACCAAAAAAAATTCAGATTAATATATCACCAAATAAATCATGCCAAACCTACACCAAATTTGAACCAATGTATAGATCTCTCCAAGGGATTTTTGTTGACTACTCAAAGTCCAAAATCTAACTCCATATGCCCATGTTATGTCCTAATTTATGTTCAAAATAAACAATATCCTACTTTCAAGCTCTTAAAACATGACAAAATATGGAAATCATGGAATCAAACCTATACCAAGTTGTATTGCTCTGAATTAGCTTTCCAACTCCTATAAGAAGTTTGAAATATGATATTCTAAGAGAAAGTTATGGTCGTTTTACTGAGACAGTGTTTTTACCATTTTTATAGGAATTTTTCTTTTTGTGACAAAATTTTTGATGGGATTAAATTTGATGGCCATCATGGGTTGAAACTAAAAGAATCTTTCATTTCCTCTGAACATGGCCAAACTAGGGCATATTATATATCAAAATTTATGGAAACATTGACTCAGATCCAAGCTCCCTCTAAAATCCTCATTTAAATGAAACATCCAAAAAATTCTTTTGACCAACAATTTCACATGCCCAAAATTTATTAATTTCTCATCATAATAGCAAACCCAAAACCCTCAGATCTACAATAAACAACTCATATATCTTGCTTTTTCTTTTATCCTCTCATGCATTCTCATGGATTCAATCTGGGGTTACAATAACACAACCATAGCTTTGATACCACTTGTAAGGAAACTTACAAAAAGAATATAATTGTTTCCACATAACCCATAATAGATCTAAAATAAATATGCAATTAAAATCTACATGCAAGAGAATAGACAACATACCCAAAAAAATTATGACAAAAAACCCAGCCTCCAAAAGCATCCATCATCATGTATTATTTAGTGAAAACACCATTGCAATATAACCATGGAAGCCTTCAATACCATAGCCAAAACCAAGCAATCCATGTAAACAAGCATAAATCCACACATCCCATGCCATTTTTTTGACCTTAACAAACATTCCCTTGGCTAACCTGTCAAGCCTTGTCTCGCTTGACTCTTTCCCTTTTTTCCTTCTTTATTCTCATACCAAAAATTACCCTTGTGGCTGCTTATATAGTAGCAAGTCCCACAAAACCACCAAGTGGTATTACATAAATCCTATACTACCTAACCCATTGACTCCACATTTAATATTGGAAATTTAATTCTTCTCCTCAATATTAAATAATTACATGAAATATTATCAAAATATTATAGTACAACTCATCAAGTATATCCCATGAGAATCTTTACATGTTGCTCATTCATCTAGGTGCAACATTACATAATAAAATAAAATAACACAATAACAATATTATGTAATGTATGCAACACTCATTATCTCAACAAAGAGTTCTATCGAGTTGTCATTAGAACATGCCATGAAGAAGCTGATAAAAATAAAGTGGTCCATTATCTTAATGGGTTAAGGCCACGTATTTAGGATGAGCTAAGTCTAGTTCAAAAAAATAGCATTGAGGAGGCATACCACTTTTCCCCAAGAGTTGAGGAGAAAATGAGCAAGAAGTTTGAAAACAAGAATAGTGGAAGAGGTGACAGTGGCATATTTGGTGGAAGATCTTATGATGGTTGTAATGACGATTAGAAGAAAAAGAATGAGGCTAGAAGTAGTAGTCAAAACCAAAGGGGAAACATTTCCAATCATTTCTATGATTAGAACAATAGAGATTAGGCAGGAAGAGGCAAAGGATAAGGATCTGGAAGAAGAGGCTTCTATGGGAAATGTTTTCACTGGAGAGAAGAAGGGCATAGGGCATTTGAATGTTCCCAATGCCAAGGAAGGACAGATCATAGAATAGAAGTGATGCAAGGAAGAATAGGAAAAACTAGGGCCAATAGAACACCCAGCTCTCCGGACCACCCTACGAGAGTTAACACAACAGAAGCAAACACAAAAAACAACAACCAAAGGAGGAAGAAGGGTAAAGATTTTTATTGATTATTCAAATATTCAAGATACATGCCTAGCTATAAGGTGTTTTGGGTTATGGCCAGATAAAAAATACATTCATACACAAAGATCCAACAACAATTCACAATTTTCAATTTTGCTTTGCAATCCTCTTCAAAACTGAATAAAAACTTTTAACTCCAAAAATTGTCCTAGCTCTAAGACTAAACACTCTATTAATACTAACCAAAATGGCTTATAGATCATTCTAGAAAATGGAGAATCCACAAGTTGGTGCTCAACAAATATTAAATGAAAATAAACCAAAATTAAATACACAAGTCGGCCTGCATCTGCAATTAACTGTCCTAACATTGATGTCTGAGAAAAATCATGATGTCTACTAGCTCCAATTGAGTTAGAAATCACTCTTTGAATTGTGGGTAGATATCTAGGTCATCTAAAACCCATTAAGTGTGCAAGTTCTAATTCATTAAGGAAAAGTGCACATCCATTTTGAAAGTTGAGCACAGAAAATTGTCACGCAAAACTGCCAGAAATTGATGTTTTGGGAGAATTGCCATAACTCCCAAACTATAAAGATTGAGAACTTGTGCTCTTGAAAGTAGATAGTAATCTAGGTGCTCTTCAATCTTTGAAGTGAAAAACCATTCATTTATTATTGAACATTAGTTACATGTTCTGCAACAGGCACCCATAAACTAGAAAATATAGCTTCAACAAAAATCAGTTTCAGCAGCAAGATAAAAACTAAAAATATGTAGGATAGTAGCACAACCTAGGATGATCCTACGTCAAACAACCAGGGTTTGAAGAAATGATTCTCTTGAATCATTGAGATGTCACAACCTGAATTGAATCCAACTCATATTGAGAAATTCATAAAGAATCTTCCATAGGTTTGTTCTTCCACTTCACCAGATATTCATAATAATCTTTTCTTCTTGTGCTCTTACCAATTCTTAGATCCAATTGTTGAACTTGATGAAATATTAACCCCACAACTCCCAAGAATCACCTGCATGCAAACACCTATCACAGAAAGAGAAGCAAAAAGCTGAGGTAGGAATTCCTAGATCCATAGATTAGACATTCTTGATGAGCAAAAAGAAAGATTGCTATTATCAAAAGTGAATGAATAAATTACAAAGAGATCAATCCTTATAAAAGGAGATCGAAACCCAAAAATGGTAACCTAAAGCCTAAAAAAGCTAGGTTGCACAATATAATTAATATAAAATATTAATTATATGCACCTAAGAGATAGCTTAAGAAAATTAGAGTAATAAGAAAATTATTTAACTAAATCAAAGTGATTTAATTAATAAGTGTAAAAAAAAATTACTCTAACACCCCCCTTAAGCAAAGCTCAGGAGGTAAGCTAACCTAGCACAATTATGAAAGTAGAAAAAATGGTTCCCAACAACAAAGCTTGATGAGGTACCCAATCACAAAAAAATCTCTATGAAATGGAGAAATAGAGAAAACCACATGGGAAAAACTCTATTCCAAAAAGAGATAGCAAAGAATGTTCCAAAAGATAGGAACAAACAGTGATCATGAAGAGAACCATTGAAGCATGAAGAAGCTGCAAACTTTGTCAAAAAGAAATTGCTGATCTGAAGAACTTCCATGGAAATAGAAGGTTGTGAACCAAGAGTGTCTATATGGTAGATGATCTATCTCACCGAAATGCATAGGTAGCTAGCCACTGTAATCACTTAGTATATAGGATCAAATCCTAAATACATAGATCACATTATCGAACCATCGAACAGAGGAAGCATTAGGAAAAATAGAATAACCCCCCTTAATTTAGATAGGGTGAGGTGACAAACAACTAAATTGGTGGGCCAAAAAACTCTTACAACACAGGAACTAGGCACATCAAGAGTGAGGTACAGACACCTATAAAGGGATGTGTCACCAACACATCATGGGGCTAATTTTGTGGAAGGGACACTCACTTGACAAAGGAAGAGGGCACTAAAAGGCAATCAACTATCTCCCCATGGCACTTTATAATATAGTGCAAGTACAATAAATCACAATGATGAAAAGAATTCCAAAATGCATGGAATGGTACTTTATCTCAATGAATTTTCATAAAGATGCTCACAAATGATATAAAAAATGATCAGAAAAGGCATAAGACTGATATAAAAGATAGTACAAGTCATGAGGAATCATCTGAAGCAAAGAAATCAATCCTCGAACTTGAAACAACTAGGATATCCACCAGAATGCAAAAATGCTAAAGAATTAATAGAATGTGCCTAGAGTAAAATTTGAAACAACTAGTATCATTGAAAAGAGTGTAGAAACAACTTTCCAATGATATAAGGAAGTCTCAAATCAAAGATCGGATGCTCAAGATATGCCTCCCGGAGTGCAAAATAGAACATTTAGCTTTGACTACTAAAATAGGCAACCAAATAGTACCAAAATCCAAAAATGTCTTCGCCTTAGAACTAGCTTTCCAACGCATTTTTTGGATAAAAAAAATGCATCCGTATGCTCAAGTTATGACCAAAATACTACCAAGTGCTCTTTATGACAAAAAAACTTAAAAGGGTGACAATTTGAAAGCCGTCAAATTTTGGCTCATGTCATGACTTGTGCTATTGTTAGATGTACCTACCTGTATTAGTACCTTGCTGATGTCAATACTGTGTAGGCGTACCCTACTAATGTCATCACTTTAAATGCCAAAAGTGCATGCATTTTTTCTTAAAAAAAATAAAAGGAAATTTTTTGATTTATTTGTTTTCAAAACTTTTTTAAAAATAATGAAATGCCTCTTTGTTAACAATAAAGAACTTTCTTGTTTAAAACCTTTTTTTTGGGAAAAAATAAATTGTCTTTCCTTGGGAAGCATGCTCAATTTTGGGGGCAATTATTATTTTTTGCCTCAAATTACAACTGTGTCTAAATTGGACAAATTTTAGATGGAAATAGGGGTTTTTGGGTGTTACAAATCCAATGGTGAGGTGCGTTTGGGATCAAAATGCACTGAAAAAAATGACCCCCCCTTCCCCGCCCCCCCCCCACAAATCCAATACAATATAGCTCTAAAAATTGAAACCCTCTAAAATAAATAAAAAACATAGTTTTGAAAGCCAAGAAAAATCTCTCATAAATTGAATAGGGGAATGAAGATTTGGAGCTCTGATACCATGTTGAAGTTGATGAAAGATCAACCCCACAACTCCCAAAAATTAGCTACATGCAAACACCTGTCACAGAAAGAGAAGCAAAAAGCTATGGAGGTAGGAATTGCCAAATCAATAGATGATACATTCTTGATGAGCAAAAAAAAAGATTGCTATTATCAAAAGTGAATGAATAAATTACAAAGAGATCAATCCTTATAAAAGGAGATCAAAACTCAAAAAGGGTAACCTAAAGCCTAAAAAAGCTACGTTGCACAATATAATTAATATAAAATATTAATTATATGCACCTAAGAGATAGCTTAAGAAAACTAGAGTAATATGCAACTTATTTAATTAAATCAAAGTGATTTAATTAATAAGTGTAAACAAATAATTACTCTAACACCAATATCTGTTCAACTTCTTCAATCTTCTTCTTAGGATAGCCCTTTGATTCAACAACTTCATCATTAGACTCATGATACTTGTATAAATTAAAAATATTGAATATAGGAGATATATCCATGTCATTAGGGAACTCAACTTCATAAGCATTTCCACTATAAATTTTTTTCAAGATTTTACAAGGTCCAAACTTCATCTTCAAATTACTATATGTTCCAAGTGGAAATGTTCCTTTCTTCAGATGAACCATCACCTCATCACCAACTTGAAAATCATGATGTCTTCTAGATTGATCAACATTCTCCTTATACTTCTGATTACTTTGTTCTATCCTCAACTTCACTTTCTTATGCAAAGACTCCATATAATTAGAAAATTCTTCTCCTACAACACTTCTCTTTTCTTCACCAGCAATATCTCTCAAATTTGATACTCCTCTAGGCTTCATTCTAGTAACAATCTCAAAAGGTGTCTATCCTATACTCCTATTCATAGAATTATTATATGCAAATTTAGCTTGTTCAATACCATCTCCCAATTACTTGACTTATTACCAACTAAACATTTCAGAAAATTATCTAAGTTTCTATTCACAACCTCTATCTATACATCTATTTATGGATGAAATGTAGAACTAAACTTTAGCTTAGTACCCATCTTCTTCCACAAAGTTTTCCAAAAATAACCAACAAACTTACTGTCTCTGTCATAAATAATACTTCTTGGTAATCCATGCAATCTCACAATCTCTTTGAACAAAAGTTTAGCAACATGCTCAGCATCTGATGTCTTCTTACATGGTATGAAATGAGCCATCTTAGAAAATCTATCCACAACAACAAATATAGAATCATACCCCTTTACTGTCTTAGGCAATCCAAGAACAAAATCCATACTGATATCACTCCAAGGTTTCTCAGGAACATTAATAGGTGTATAGAAACCATTATTTTGACTCACTCCCTTTAAAACTTGACAAGCTCCACAAATCTTTACAAATTTTTTGAACATCCTTATACATTTTTGGCCAATAATACTTCTCTTTCAGAATACTCAATGTCTTATCAATTCCAAAATGTCCAGCTAATCCACCACTATGCTTTTCCTTAATCAGATTCAACCTCATAGAACTTCTAGTAATACACAACTAAATACCGTTGAACAACATACCTTCTTGAATGAAATACTCATCATACTTACTTATGTGATTTGTCAGATTTGGTGCTCTGCACTCTCTCCATGCCTCAGAAAAATTAGGATTAGTATCATAGAAATCTTTCATTTCATCAAAACTAAGATCTTCAACTTTCATTTCAGTCAACAAAGAACATCTTCTACTCAATGCATTATTAACTCTATTAGTAACTCCACTCTTGTGTTTAATCACAAATGTAAAATTTTGCAAATACTTAAACCACTTCATATGTCTTTGATTCAATTTATGTTGACTTCCCAAGTATTGTAAAACTTTATTATCAGTATACAACACAAACTCCTTAGGAATCAAATAATGTCTCCACTTTTTCAATGCTTGAACAATAGCATAAAACTCTTGATCATACACAAAATACTTCTTTTTAGCATCATTCAACTTTTCACTAAAGAAAGCAACAAGCTTATCTTCTTGACTTAAAACAACTCTTATTGCATTACCACTTGCATCACATTCAACTTGATATACCTTATTGAAATCAGGCAAAGCCAATATGAGTAATTGAACAACCTTTTGTTTCAAAGTCTCAAAACTCTTGTCAGCTCCATGCATCCACTTGAATTCCTTTTTATCTCCCCTCATTGTCGCAGTCATAGCATTACAAATAGCACTGAAATTTTTTATAAACTTTCTATAAAAACTAGCCAAACTATGAAATGATCTTACCTTACCCTATTTTTTAGGTGTAGGCCATTCCAAAATTGCTTTAACCTTCTCAGGATCCATCCTCAAACCATTAGTTGAAATCAAAAATCCCAAATATACAATCTCCTCTTGCATAAAAGAACACTTTTTTAGATTAATCATCAACTTTTCCTCTTTTAATCTCTGCAATACTTGTCTAATATGCTCAAGATGTTCTTCCTTAGTCTTACTAGATATCAGAATTCCATCCAAATAAACAATCACAAACTTACCCAAGAATCCTTTTAGAATTTCATTCATCAACCTCATGAAAGTACTAGGTGCATTAGTCAAAACAAAAGGCATAACTAACCATTCATACAAACCATCTTTTGTCTTGAAAGAAATCTTCCATTCATCACCTTCTCTGACTTTGATTTGATGATAGCCACTCTTCAAATCAATCTTGGTAAAATACTTTGCTCCACTCAAGCAATCCATTATTTCATCCATCCTCGGCATAGAAAACCTATATTTTACTATGATCTTGTTAATAGCTTGGAAATCACTACACATTCTCCATTCTCATTTCTTCTTAGGTGCTAATATAGTAGGTACAACACATGGACTCAAACTTTCTTTAATTAAACCCTTCTACAACAACTCATGCACTTTCCTGTTAAGCTCTTCATTCTCTATAGGTGTAAATCTATATGGTGCTTTGTTTGGAAAACTAGCTCTAGGAATCAGATCCATACAATGACTTATACTTCTTGCTAGAGGTAAACCATTAGGAATGTCATCAACAACAATATCTTTATACTCATTCAACAATTCTATAATTTTTGTTGTTATACCAACTTTTGCTACTTGGTCATTACTACAAACACTCAATCCTCTAGGAACTATAGCAAAAAAAATTTGATTCTTCTTTACTTCTTTTTCAAATTTCTTTCCATTAACCATGCAAACTTTTATTGGAGTACAACTGACCTCATCTAGACTTTCAATCAAAGGCAACAATGTTTGTTTCTTCCCATTTACCCAAAGAGCATATTGATTCACTTTTCCATCATGCACAACATATCTATCATATTGCCAAGGTCTACCCAACAAAATATGACAGCAATCCATGGGCATAATATCACACAAAACTTCATTAAAGTAATGTCTAATTTTGAACTTCACAAGATATTGCTTACTTACCAATATCTTATGCTCATCTTTGATCCATGAAACATGATAGGGCTTGGGATATTTTAGCCTTTGTAGCTTCAACTTTGTAACCAACTCTTCTAATGTCAAATTTGTAGAACTTCCATTATCGATGATCACCTTGTAACATTTCCCATTCATCTTACATCTGGTTTTGAAAAGACTTCTTCTAAGGATAGGTTCCTCATTGCTTCCCTTATTACATAAGGTTCTTCTCACCATCAAATTTTCTCTAGCCTCAGGTCTACTTGGTGAACTCTCAATGTCTTCTTAAATCACAACATTTCTATTATTCTACCTATTTTTGGAATATCTACATTCAAAAGATCTATGTCCTTCTTTATCACATTTGAAACAATTACCACAGAAACCACCTCTAGAATAGGATTTACCTCTTCCTTGGTAAGATCTAGTACCTCCTTAGTATGAGCTACCACCTTTCCACTCGATCTTGTCTTTGTCATCATTCTTCCATTTAGATTTTCCTTTATCCTACACAAAATTGTCAAATTTGCCACCTTCACCCTAAGATCTACCTCTACCTCTCTCAAATCTACCACCTCTACCTCTTTGTCTTTGTTCATGCTTCTTTGCTAAGATCTCCTTAGGTTTCAAAGCATATTGGTATGCTTCTTCCACACTTTCCAACTTCACAAAACTTATTTCATTTGGAATTCCACATCTCAATCCATTTATATACCTTGCAATTTTCTCAACATCATCATCCACATGTCCAGATATGATGTCCAATCTATAGAATTCCTTAGTATAGTCTTTCATATTCATGTTTTTTTGCTTCAAATTTTGCATCTTTCTCAACAAGCTAACTTGGTAATTATCAGGAAGGAATTTTTTCTTTACGTTGTTCACCATCTTTGGCCAAGTTTTGATGTTCTCCTTTCCTTTCCTTTTTTTATTACTTTGTAAATGCTCCCACTTTTCACACTCAAAGAACTTCTCCATATCTGAGATCTAATCCAAAATAGCAATCATATCCAATTTTCCATCATAAGGAACAACTTGTACAACAGGATTTGATCTTCCTCAAGTTTTGGGTTATGGTTTGGTGCTGCTACTTCATCATCACTTACATCATCAAGATGTGCTCCTCTCCTTTGGGTTGTCTCCACAACATCTAATATGGCTTTAATTTGTCTCAATTGATCCAATATAGCATTATCAACATTTCCTCTACCACAAACCATCTTTACAAATCAAGTTCCTACAAGATTGTAACCCCCTACAAGTTATAGGTCAAATCTGCAGATTTGCAACCCTACAACCAAATTGAAATCAGGGTTCTACATGATCCAATCTCCACAAGGATGAACCTCAAGCTCTAATATCACTTGACACAAGGAAGGATAGGGAAAACTAGGGCCAATGGCACACCTAGCTCTCCAAACCACCCTACGAGAGTTAACACAATAGAAGCAAACACAAAGAACAACAACCAAAGGAGGAAGTGGGGTAAAATAATTTTATTGATTCTTCAAATATTTAAAATACATGCCCAACTTTAAGGCCTTCTAGGTTATAGCTAGATACAAAATAAATTCATACACAAAGATCCAACAACAATTCGCAATTTCCAATTCTTCTCTGCAATCCTCTTCAAAACTGCCTAAAAAATCTTAACTCCAATAACTATCCTAGATATAAGACTAAACACTCTATTTATACTAGCCAAAATAGATTACAGATCATTCTAGAATATGGAGAATCCACAAGTCAGCTCTCAACAAATATTAAATGAAAAAGAACTAAAATTAAATACATATGTTGGCCTACATCCACAATTAACTATCTTGAAATCAATGTCTAAGAAAAATCATGATATCTCCTAGCTCCAATTGAGTTAGAACTCATGCTTTGAACTGTGGGTAGATATCTAGGTCCTCTACAACCCCTTAACTATGCAAGGTCTGATTCATTAAGTAAAAGTGTGCATCCATTCCAAAAGTTGAGCACATAAAATTATCGTACAAAATGCCAGAAATTGATATTCTAGGAGAATTACCATAACTGCCAACCTATAAGGATTTAGAACTTGCTCTCTAAAAAATAGATAGTACTCTAGGGCCTCTTCAATCCCTATAGTTTGATACCCTTTATTCATTATGAAAAATTAGTTACATGGTTTGAAATAGGCACCCGAAAACCAAAAAATATAGCTTCTACAGAACCTAGTTTCAACAACAAGATAAAAATTGAAAATATGCAGGATAGTAGTGCAATGCAGGATGCTCTTGCATCAAGAAGGCTGATGTAGAGTTTCACATATTGATGAAGATACCTGATCATCACATTCTAAAGATGCTAAAAGAGAATAAGTCCTAGTCAATAAAAGTGTCTTGTTGAGTGGTGAGAATGAACCTGATCAAAGAAGGAGCTTGTTTCGCACAAGGTGTAGAAGTGAAGATAAGTTTTGTGATGTGATCATTGATGGTAGAAGTACTAAAAATTTAGTGTCAAAAATGATGGTCACAAAGATAAAGATAAAGAGGTAGAAACACCTATGTCTGTACCATATTGCCTGGGTGCAAGATGACCTTAAGGTCATGGTCAATGAGCAGTGCTCAATGAAGTTGAAGATTGGAAGCTACTAGGATGAGATACTTTGTGATATCATACCTATGGACATATGTCATATGTTGCTAGGTAGGCCAAAGTAGTTTGATACGCATGCTGTAAACAATGGGTGAGAAAATACCTACACTCTAACCAAGGTTGGAGTGAAGCATAAGTTGAAGTCATTGAAGGAGAAAGAAGAAAAGGTATGTAGTGCTTCCAGAATATGTTTTGTTGATGGAAAATAGTTTCTCAAAGGTATGAAGTTTGGGCATATTTATTTTGCTATAATTCCAAAAGATAGTAAAGAAGAAGCAGAGGAGGTGCCTATAGAAGTTGCAAATATGTTGGGAGAGTTTTTTGATATTTTATTAGATAATATACCCAATGGATTTGCCCCCAATGAGGAAAATTAGTCACCAGATGGAATTGGTTCCAGGAGACATATTTCCAAACAAGGCAACACATAAAATGACACTAGAAGAAAGTAAAGAGTTGAACAGACAAGTTAATGAGTTGTTGTAGAAGGGGTTGACTCAAGAGCATCTGAGTCCATGTGTTATACTAGCTATATTAGCACCAAAGAAGAATGGAGAATGGAAGATGTGCATAGATTCTCATGCTATCAACAAGATCACAATAAAGTACATATTTCCATTACCAAGGATGGATGATCTTATGGGTTGTTTGACTAGAGTTGAGTATTTCATAAAGATAGATCTGAAGAATGGGTACCACTAGATTTGTATCAAAAAATTTGATGAGTGGAAGACTACTTTCATGACAAAAGAAGGACTGTGCAAGTGTTTAGTGATGCCTTTTGGGCTAACCAATGCACCAAGCACTTTGATGAGGGTCATGAATGAGGTACTGAAGGATTTTCTGGGTAAGTTTTTCATTGTTTACCAAGATGATATTTTGATCTTAAGTAAGACATTGGAGGGTAAAAGCATAAAATTGTGTCACCGTTTGTAAAGGAAAATGCTAACAAAAGTAGAACTATTCACCTTCAATGACATAAAACTGACATTATTATTTTGAATTTGAAAATGAATTAAACTAATGAAATGTGTAGAAATAGATGAAGTTTATGATTATATTTTTTTATAATTATTTGGAATAAGAATTGATATATTTTCATAATTTTTATAGATAATTTTTTTGCTGCTAAAAAATATTGAAAATTAGGGGTCTAGTTTCCACCACAAAACTATATGGAAATAAACTTATTTTCCTTTGATCTTAGACTATGTTATAGATAACATGTATAGCTAGAACAATCAAAAATAAAAATCATCTTTAGACCTATATTTTCTCTTTTATAATGATTCAAATTTCAACTCACCTCAAATCGATAGTTTTCATCTCCCACCACATTTTCCAAAACAAATCTATTCTAACTAGGAGAAAAACTATACATTCTAGAAGAGGACTCTCTCCTCTAGAATGTAATATAATTTTTGGTTTTTTTTATAATTTAATATTTTTTCTTTGTCAAAATTGACATCATTTCAAGTGTTAAAATACGTGCTTGTAGAATTTTTTTAATTACAATATAATATATCTAATTAAAACACTATAAACTCTAAATAAGAATATTCTTAACTCCGAGCTCTATAAAATGGTGTTTATAGGTTATTAAAAAAATCTCATAAAAAATAATAAGAGTTATTGAAATGCCACTTTTTTGAAATAATTGTATTTTTTTAGTAATTGGATACAAACTAGTGTAAAAATTGCATTCAATAGACATTTCCAATTAGAAAAGTGTGAGACCATATATAACTTAGCTTCAATGAATTTATAGATGGATCATATGTTTGAACAAAATTGATTTTTAGATAGAAATACTCAAATTTAGTCATTTTGATAAGTTAGCCTGAAAGGTGACACAACTTTGTACTTTTACCAAGGACCATTTGATTCATATTCACAAGATGTTTGATAAGTTGAGGGGAAAAAGTTGCTAATAAACCTGAAAAGTACAATTTTGTAAAGAAGGAGTTGGTGTACTTTGGATTTGTAGTCTCAATAGAAGGTCTAAAAATGGACCCATAGAAATTGAAGGCTATCCTTGAATGGCCTACTCCAAAGAGTATGATAGAGGTACGATCTTTTCATGGGATGGCTAGTTTTTATAGAAAGTTCATAAGAGGTTTTAGTAGTATTTGTGAATCCTTGACTAAAACAATGAGAGGAGATAGGAAAGAATTTAAGTGGACTGTAGGAGGAAATAAGAGTTTTAATCTATTAAAATAGAAAGTTAGTGAGCAACCTGTTTTAGCAATTCCTTATTTTGACAAGGTGTTTCAAGTAGACCATGATGCTACTAGTATTGCAATAGGAGCTAGGCTAAGAGAAGAAGGTAGACTTTTTGCTTATTTTAGTGAGAACTTGAATGATGGAAAAAGAAAATATTATGTTTATGATTAAGAATTTTATGCTATAGTTCAAGCATTGAAGAAGTTGAGACACTACCTTCTTCCTAAGGAGTTTGTTTTGTATATTGATCATCAAGCTTTGCAATATTTAAACAATCAAGAAAATTTCAACCAAAGGCATTTGAAGTGGGTTGAGTTTTTGTAGAGTTATATATTTGTTTTGAAACATAGGAGTGTGAATTCTAACAAAGTTGTAGATGCTCTTAGTAGAAGACAAATTTTGTTGACATAAATGCAGATAGAGGTGGTTGGGTTCAAGGAACTCAGTACTTTGTATCCAGATGATACTAATTTTGGTAAAGCATCGAAGACTTGTAAAGAACTTGTTACACTTGATAGGAAAAAGTGGTTTGATTTCATGATCTAGGATAGTATGTTGTTCAAAGGAAGCCAGTTTTGCTTTCCCAAAAGTTCAATGAGAGAGAATATCATCAAGGAGAAGCATAGTGGAGGATTAGCTAGATATTTTTGTAGAGATAAGACCATTGCTTTAGTTGCTAAGAATTATTACTGGCCATAGTTATAGAGTATGTTAGATGGTGAAAGGAGTAAAGTAGAATACAGAGTTGTATCAACCATTACTTGTACCAATGGATTTTGTTCTTGGATTATCGAGGACACAATGAGGGCATAATTCTATTTTTGTGGTGGTTGATAGGTTTTCAAAGATGAGACATTTCATTTCTTGCAAGAAGACTAGTGATGGTGCTCATGTAGCAGAGTTATTTTTCAGAGAAGTGGTGAGATTACATGGTCTATCAAAGAGTATAGTTTCAGATCGAAATAAAAAATTTGTTTGGTATTTCTGGCATACATTATGGAAGAAATTAAAGATGGAGTTGAATTTTAGTTCATCACATCATCCATAGAGTGATGGATAAAATAGAAGTGATGAATAAGAGTTTGGGAAATTTTCTAAGATGTTTGGTTGGAGACAAGCCAAAAGGATGGGATATGATTTTACTATAGACAAAATTTGTATATAATAATTCTGTCAATAAGAGTACTAGTAAATCACCATTCCATATTGTATAAGGGAGTATCCCCAGAAATGCTTCTGAATTGAGGTATTTGGATAAAGGAGAGATAAGTAGTGTTAAAGTAGAAGAATTTGTTGAACATTTGAAGAAAATCCATGAGGAGGTGACAAGGAAAATCATAAAGATGAATACATAGTACAAGGCTAAGGAAGACGTCAAAAAGAGGTATAAGAGATTTTAGATTTGAGATGAAGTCATGGTTCACTTCAGAAAGGATAATTTTTCAATGGATACATAAAATAAGCTAAAGATGAAGAAGTTTGGACCATGCAAGATAGTGAAAAGGCATGAATCTAAAAATGCTTATGAAGTGGAGTTGCCTGCTAAATTGAATATTTCACCAATATTTAATATTTTGGATTTGATAGAGGGGTGAATGCACAAAGTTGGGTCACAACTCTGTGGAAGTCAATTTTGTGAAATGAGACCTTTCCAGAAACCAATACCTGATTTTAACAAATTGAGTACTTGTTATGGTTCGGGCACATGATTGATATTAAAAATTGGGTACCCAATTTTTGAATGTGGGTCAAGTGCCCGAAGTGCGTTTGAAAAATTAGGTACCCATTTTTTAAAAATCAGGTACCCAATTTTGAAAAACTATAATTTTTTTGGGGTTTTTAGTCATTTTCATTGGCGTGTAAAATGGGAGCCCAATTTTAACATAGAAATAGGAGCCCATTTTTGGATTTCTACTGACCCCTATTGCTCTTTTTCAGTGTAGGAAGTATTTTACTTTCTTTTCTAGTATTTTATTTCATTGTTTTTAGTTTTACGCTTTGTCATTTTGTCAATTTTATTTATTTTTCACTTTTAATATGTAAAATTGTAAGCTTCTATTGTTAATAGTTTTATCTTTAGGTTATTTTATTTGTTCATTTAAATAGTTTCGTATCTATTCATTATAATTTTTTTTTGTAGATGTTCATTTAAAAATTATTATTTTAGATGTTTCGATGTATTTAATAAAAATTACAATGTTGAATGATTAGATAGATGTAAATTAGATTGTTTAAACATGTAATTACATTGATGTTTTAGATTTATTTCAACTAAATAGTAATTAATTATAAATTATTTTGTAAACCATATAACAAAAAAAGTAAACCTAACTATATTCCTAAGTCTAACCTCAACCTAACCATAACTGTACAATAATTTAATCTAAATCCCAAACATAAAACTAAGTACTTAATGTGCTCCCTTACCCTAAAACCATAATGTTAGCTCTAAACTCTAGATTCATGTAACTCTAATCGTAAGCTCAACTCTTTAATCCTAACATTAACTAAATCTCTAATCTTAAGCAATCATACATAACCATTTATCCTTAAACACAACCTTAGCCCTAATTATGACATTTAAATGTAGATGAGCTCTTAAATTCTATTTGTGAATTCCAATAAGTAATGATTTCCTTCCAAATCAAATGTAATTTTAAATCATGTACTCCAAATTATGTGGACCATCATATCCATTTATCATTTCATTATTTAGTTAGATACATTTTACAACAAAATTTTCAATAAGTTAATGACCATATTTAAAAAAAAATAAAACTACACACTAATCGTAAACATAGTATTAACCTTGATATAAAATCTCACGCTCACCATAATTCTCAGCCTAACCCTAACACTGATTAAAATTTTAACCATTATATAATTAAAATTGAGAAACCTAACCCTAATCATTAATAAACTTAATCCTAAATGTTAAACCCTAATTCTAATTGTAATATCAAATCTTAAACCTAACACTTGATTCCTAGCCATGTAACCATAATAGTACCCATAATGGAAAGTAATCTTAATCCAACCATAATTAAAATTGTAATCCTTAAAGCTAGCATGTGATCCTAAAATGTAAACCCTAATTCAAATCATAATTTTTAAACACTAGAATTATAAGTGTTAAACTATATAATCTTAAATTATCATCCATTTATCCTAAATCAAAACATAAACCATAATTCTAACTTCTAATGCCTAATCTTAAGCATGATAAGTCTTGAAATTGTAGTTGTAATCCTAAACCTTATATTTTGTGCCACAATCATTTAATGTTAAAATTTACTCTACCCTCATTCTAAATGGATAACCCTAAATCCTAACCCAAACCACACTCTTATTTATGTTAAATCCTAGTTATTTTAATATTGAACCTTAATCATAGATTGTAAAGCATAATCCTAAATGTTTAAATATAAATGTTAAACCCTCATATTAAATTTCCTAGAAAATACATACCATAATCCTAATCATATTTCTAATTTAATGGTATAAACTCATACCATAATCTTTACCCTAGCCATAATTCTAAATGCCAAACCATGATTATAAATGGTAGACCCTAATTTCTCAATAATTTCCCTAAATGCTAAAATCTAAATTTCTAAACACTAAATTATCCCAATCTTAACCATTATTAAAAATTGTAATCCTTAAATCACAATGTTAATTACTTTGTACCCTAATTCTAAATGGATAACCCCAAATCCTAACCCAAACCACAATCTTATTTATGTTAATTCCTAATTGTTTTAATATTAAACCTTGTGGTATATTAAGCTTTATGGTAATTAAATTAATTTATGGTATATTTTGTGCCCCAATAATAATGTTAATTATTCTACCCTAATTCTAAATGGATGGTTCCTAAATCGTAACTCAAACCACAATCTTATTTATGTTAAATACTAATTGTTTTAATATTAAACCTATATCATAAATGCTTTAAAGCATAATCCTAAACATTTAAATATAAATGTTAAACACTCATTAGATTTTCTAGAAAATGCATACCATAATCCTAATCATATTTCTAATTTAAAGATGTAAACCCATACCATAATCTTTACCCTTGCCCTAATTCTAAATGCCAAACCATGATTCTAAATGGTAGACCCTAATTGCTCAATAATTGCCCTAAATGGTAAAATCTAAAATATTAAACATTGAATTATCCCAATCTTAACCATAATTAAAAATTGTAATCCTTAAAGCTAGTATGTGATCCTAAAATTTGTAAACCCTAATTTTAAAACACTTATTCTAATTTTAATCCCAATCATAAATGCTAATTGCTCTACCCTAATTCTAAATGGATAACCCTAAATCCTAACCCAAACCACAATCTTATTTATATGTTCAATCCTAATTGTTTTAATATTGAACCTTAATCGTAAATTTGCTAAGGAATAATCCTAAACATAAATATAAGATATTTTTAGAATTCACATTTAAGTTGATTTATTAATAAATTTTTGGAGTATTATTTTATGATTAGGCTTAAATTTAGTATAATGTTGAATTAGCATTAACATTAAAGTTTACTTAACTGTTTAACTTTATTTATATAATTGATATGGTTTTAAAGATGTGCATTTATATAATTGATATTTTAGATTTATTTTATTAAATAGTAATTTTATGACTTTTTATTTTGTTTAAACATATATGCCAATTATATTTGATGGTCCCAACCCCTCCCCCTCCCCCTCCCCCACCCTTGCCTCCACCCCCTGCATCTCCACTTCCACCTCCACCCCCATCTCAACTACCACCTAGTCCTCCTCCAACACCTACCATAGAGGATTTGAGGGAGAGTATAAGGCATAACCTTCTTGATCTCATGCACGATATTTAGACCATTAGGCATGCCACCTACTTTTCCTTTCATATAGTACGCAAGGCATTGTACACTCTATCAAGAATTTGGATTGTGACATTGATAGCTTTGGATTTTGGAGGAAAAATATGCATGCCTTTTATTTTGATGGCCTATCCCATAGAGAGGTCCATCAACTCAAAATAAATAAAGGGTATTTGACAAGATATTTTATAAATCCTAAGATGGGTCTTGAGATTAGTGAGAAAAAGCATCATATTTCTACCTTAGATGATGCACACATCTATGTATATCAACACACTTTTAGGAGCAGTGGTGGATGGTATTTGAATATCCCCCATATGAAAATCATGAAGTGCCCATGGAATTTCTTAGGAAACTATGGGCTGAATTTGAATTGGGTTTGAAACTCTATTATTTCGATATTAGATCATTTCATGGGGTTGGTGGAGGGATGCCTCAGGATAGGCCTGGAGCAAAGCTGAGCAATAATACAAGGAATCACATATGGCCTCAACCTCTTGTACCTCTTCCTACACTAGTTATTCTGGTGCCACACCATCATCGAGTAGTTTCATCTGCTCTTACTTCATTGAGAGCCCTTGGATACATCATCGAGTAATTTAGTAAAGTAGTGGATGCAGGTGAGAGATATTCATTCACTTGGATACATTTGTACTAGTTGTGGAGATATATGAAGAGGCCCCCAAAGCCATGTTGATGTGATACATGATGACCATTATGTTGAGGGTGATGATTTTGATGATGACACATGTACTGCTCATGGTGATGGTAGTGATGATATGATGTGTCATCATTTGTTGACCTTCTGCATGGAGATCTTAGAGACAGTCAAGAGCAACACGCAAAATTGAAATTTAAATTAAGTACATAATTATTTACTTTCTACACACATGTGTAATTGTATTAACCATATTAATGTATGTTGATTTTGAAATTATAGAGGATGGATGATATTATTACTCCTAGGAGGTAGTATAGTCTTTTTTGAGACCTATAGACGTCAACATTCCTCATACAATATGCACTTTGAATTACACTATAAATAGTATACATCCAAACTTGAATTTAATAACATGTGATCATATGTTCTATTTATCTAATTTTGTAGGGATTGTCATCTATTACATAGTTTGATGTTTGTGTAGGTCCTAATCCATTGACCACTAAAGAACATCCTCAAATAACTATGGTATGGGCTTTTGACTCAAGACAAATAATTTGTGCTATTTTTATGTACATATTGTTGTTAACTTATAATCTTCAACATTGTTATTAAGAAGAGAGGTTTCATCATTGTTAATCTATGTATTCTTTGTAAGAATGATGGGGAATTAGTGGATCATATTATGCTTCATTGTCCCTTTACCAAGAAGGTTTGGGATAAAATTTGGAGCTTAATGAATGTGGAGTGGGTTTTCCATGCTACCATCTAGCTGTTCTTTTCTAGTTGGAAGGATCCTTCCAAGAATGCTTTGATTGTTAAACTATGGGACTTTATCCTTCCTTATCCATGTTTGAGCATCTCGAATGAGTGTAATGATAGGATCTTTTGAGAGGTGGATTCCACTCCTGATAAGGTATTCTATAAAATTAAGGTCCTTATGATTGAAAACATTTAAATTTTTGGTTCTGGAAAAAAACCTTGTAATGAGTGGGAAGAAGGGGTGCTTAATAGCTAGAATATAAGGAGTATGGGTATGATTATTAAGGATCCTAACCCAAGGGATAATGCTAGATGGGATTGTCCTCTGGTGAATTGGTTTAAGATAAACTTTGACGGGGCCTTGAAAGGGAACCCAGGTAAAGTAGGTTGTGGAGTTGTTATTAGAAATTCTAATGCAGACTTTGTGGGAGGCATGGCTATACCATTAGGGAGTCAAACTAATCACATTGGCGAAGCTTCTGCTGCTCTTCATGGTCTCATCTGTGCCAAAAGTATGAGTTTGAAGAACATATGGGTTGAGGGTGACTCCCTTAATATCATTAATTATTTAAAGAAAATTACTCAATCATCATGGACTATCAGTAATATTATTTCCAAGGCTATTAACATTATAAATTCTTTCGATACTTACATTATATCTCATAACTTTAGAGAGGCCAATAGTTTAGATGATTGGGTTTCGAATGTGGCTTGTTTAAATGATCATAAAATCATTTGGGAGTCTTATGAGATCTTACCTCCATATGGCCACCATCATATTAAGTATGATAAATGGAGATCTCAGCAAAAACAAATTAATTATGATGGTGTTAGTGAATTGCAATTATGATTTTAACTCCTTTGGAGTGAGATGGGTTATGATTTTTAGAAGGTGGGCTTTTTGCATGGATTCTGGGAAATTTTTACCATTCCTCTTTTTGGTAGTGGTGTGGTTTTTAGTTGCACAACATTTTGGGGTTTTTAGAGAGAAAAAATTAGTGAATTCGATGCATAGATAATGGGGGGAAAGAGGAAAAGGGTGGAGTTGCCTAGATACTCAGAATGGAAGAACAAGTCAGAGGTGTTGGACATTCTACAACATGGCAATTTCACAGGGTACATGGAAAGGCTTAAAGGTAATAATCTGACAATTATGCACCAGTTCATCAAATCATGGAAGGATGGCTTTGTGATGGTTGGGAACTAGCATATGGATGTCACCAAAGAAGTTATTGCGGAGGCTACGGGGTTGGACTTGGATGGGATTAATTTTTATCAGGAAAGGAAGCTTTTAGACAAGGCTATTGATGATTTTGTGGAGATAGAATAGGAGAGAAATTGTCTGGTCAAAATAGGTAACTCATATTATAACCCTACCTCTATTTCTCAACCATGGCACTTTGTGCTCTTTGTGATTATGAAATATCTAACTTTAGATGGGAGATTCACTAAGCTATATGGGTATCATTTCATGTAGGCAAATCATTTCTGTCATGATGTTACGATCAATTTTCCTTTTTATCTTTTGCAGTCTCTTACTATTTCCACTCAGGCCATTCAGAAAAACCTGAATGGAGAGCATGTTTTCCATGAGGGTCTCATGGTTTTGATTATGAATTTGTTAAAGTCCAAAATTTTTTTGAAACCAAGGAGTTTGAAAGGGGTTGGTTAGGAAATAGAAGGGAGTATCCTAGATAAGGGCTATGATTTTGATACCCAAGATGAAGCTAAAGGGGGTTTGGGAAGCTTGAAAAAAGGTTCGGGTGGTAGTTCTAAAAAGAAGAAAAAGATTTTTGAGGAGGATAAATTTGACCGGGAAAGTGACTTCATGGAGGAAATTGTGAGAGACCATTACAATAAGAGGAGTGCAGGCAAAGAAAAGAGTAAAGGCTGTCAAGACAATTTTGATGACAAACCTCTTGCTCACTGGTTGGAAAGGAAAACAAAATCCTTAAGGCAGCAGGAGGATAGGTATAAAAAAGAAAGAATGAGGAATTAGACAATGAGGATGATGGGGAATAGGGGCATATGTT
Organism: Cupressus sempervirens; assembly: GCA_028749045.1. NCBI lineage: Eukaryota > Viridiplantae > Streptophyta > Pinopsida > Cupressales > Cupressaceae > Cupressus > Cupressus sempervirens. The sequence goes on from CM053790.1 coordinate 494,403,967, forward strand.
ATATTTGGGTGATAAAGCTAAAGGTGGGCTTTGGTCTTCCAAGGGCTTATTTGGCAACCTAGGTTCAATTCTGTAGGAGATTGGTTTCCTCAAGCAATAAATGTAGCTATTGGGCAAGGATCAACTCAACAAAACTTCCAGAGGGGAGCAAACATTGGGCCAACATATTGATAAACATTCAGTGGTAATTGGGAATGTAGAAGAAGTGAAAAATCTCATGCATAAGATACCTCTTCTTGAAGCAAAACAAAGGGTGATGGATAAAGAGATAAGTAGTATTCAGGGGTAGGTTTTGAAACTAGAAACAAAGCTGGGCAATATGGATAAATTGTTCAAACAGTTGGCAGACAATGCGAGTAATATCTTGAAGGGAAATGAAATTGACAAGGGCCAAGACTCCCCTTTTGGGACAAAGATTCAAGGACCAAGAAAACATACCCATGCACACTCTAAGAAGAATGAGGAAGTCAGCAAGAAGGACGAGGTGAAGGCTGCTGCTGAAAACATGCAAACTCTAGTGGACTAGGCTGTTGACCTGATAAAGACTTCTTAGCTGGTCAGTTGCTATTCTTTTGGTGTATTTTTGCTATTTTTTCTAGCTCTATTTTATGTGACCTCATAACTATTTTTGTTGGAGGTCTGTTCCATGTTGTTCTACACTTTTTGTCTATGATGTTCTTTTCTCTTGTTTATCTCTAGACTTCTATTTTTGTAAAGGTTTTGGGTCCTTTAAAACCTATTTTTATTTTATGAAAACTTATATTCTTCAACTTTGATTCATGTATACTTTTATGTGTTTTGGTTTTACAAATAGGAGATGGATCATACTTATCCATATAGGCCTCAATATAGTTTATTTTCAACTCCATCTTTTGACAATTTGAGACATACCAATGATAGCATATCTTTAGACACATATGTGACAGTGGCTACTACTCAGGTATGATATATATAGTGTAAATTATGTACTTTTTAATTTATGTAATTTTTAATTCATGTATATATAATTATGACTCAAGGTTTATGTATCCATAATTTTAGGACTATGTCACCATGAGTGTTGCTGAGACTGTAGGACTAGGCCAGATGGAGGTACATACATAATCCTTTGAGGTCAGTATTATGATAATTTATGTGTACATATATAGTTCATTATTCAATCTTTATCAAATTTTTAAATTTTATGTATTATAAATTATAGGACCTCGCCATTGCCACATTTGGTAGCTTTCATAGTGCACCTCCTCCTATTGCATAGGGACAACCATCTCATGTGGTATTATTTTTATTATGTACTAAATATTTAATTTATTTAGAAGCTATATTTTGAAACCCATTTCAATTAAGCATGTACATGATGAGACACCTCATGTTACATAGGATGATCCATCTACCTCACAGGGTGTCCCACATGATGAGACACCTAATGTTACACAAGATGATCCATCTTCCTTACAAGGTGTCCCGCATGATGAGACACCTCATGTTACACATGATGATCCATCTGAGTCCTGTTTGCATGGAGTAAAGAGGACTGTAGATCAGATAGATTAGGTCTTTTTAGCACGTTTAGATTGTATTTTTATAACACATATTGTTTATTATGATACACTTTCTATTAGGATAGTTAACTATATTATATGTATTTTTTGACTTCATAGATCATGTTATGACATGTTAGACCATGTACTATATTTTTATGACTTCTTATCATGCTAGTTTATGCAGTATTGATAATTATGTTATCATGTTGTAGGTATGAATTGTTTTCTTTAATGTGACATATTTTATTCATCTTATGACACATTTTGTAAGTATATGGTACATGAAAAATAATTTTAATAATTTTAATTATTTATATAGGAACATTAATTTAAACATGTTTGAATGTAAAAGTAATGGAAAAAAAGGAGGTCATTACTTGAATTGACAATTAATTTATAGTATCAAGTGCACACCTTTAACTTTCAAATAGAAGTAAACTACTATTTTTAAATGTTTACAACATGTTTCACAATATATGTAAGACAATGTGAATGATATAAATAGAAGTGAACTCAAAATATAAAATTGGTTCAACAAATTTCTTTAAATGAGGTCCTGCAAAATAAAATTATAAAAAAAAACATGTGTTAATAAAGGCATAAATTAATATGAGCTATTTGAATTATGTAAATGGGTAAAATCACAAACCTATGCCACCCTTTTGTAAAGGAAACGACTAACAAAAATATAATTGCTCACCTTCAATGACATAAAACTATTACATTTATTTAGAATTTGAAAATAAAGTAAAGTAATGAAATGTGTAGAAATGGATGAAGCTTAGGATTAAATTTTTTAATAATTATTTGGAACAAGAATTGATATATTTTCTTAATTTTTATAGATAATTTTCTAGTTGCTGGAAAATGTTGAAAATTAAGGGTCTAGTTCCCACCACACAACTATATGAAAATAAACTTATTTAACTTTGATCTCAAGACTTTCTTAATTTTTATAGATACTTTTCTAGTTGCTGGAAAATGTTGAAAATTAAGGGTCTAGTTCCCACCACACAACTATATGAAAATAAACTTATTTAACTTTGATCTCAAGACTATGTTATAGATAACATATATAGCTAGAACAATAAAAAACAAAAATTGGCTTGAGACCTATGCATTTTATTTTTTTCTAATGATTCAAATTTTAGCTCAGCTGAAATTGATGGTTTTCATCTCCCCCCACATTTTTCAAAACAAATCTATTCAAACAAGAAAAAAATTATGCATTCGAGAAGAGGACTCTCTCATCTAGAAAGTCATATAATTTTATTTTTTTTGATATCATTTAATATTTTTCTCCTCAAAATCAACAACTTTTTGAGTGTTAAAATATGTGCTTGTAGAATTTTTTAATTACAATATACTATATTTAATTAAAAAACTATAAAATCTATATGAGAATATTCTTGACTTTGATCTCTATAAAATGGTATGTATATGTTACTAAAAAAATATCATATAAAATAGTAAGAGTTATTGAAATTTTATTTTTTATAATAATTTTATTTCTTTAGTAATTGGATACAAACTAGTATAAAACATTCAATTAATAGACATTTCCAATTGGAAAAGTGTGAGACCATATATAACTTAGCTAGAACGAATTTGTCTATATCATAGGTTTGAATAGAATTGATTTTTATTTAGAAATACTCAAATTGAGTCATTTTGATAAGTCATCCTGAAAGGTGACACAACTTTGTACTTTTATGTGTAATTTCTATGTACTCACAACGTGTAATTGCATAAGATGCTGATGTTTGATCCACCTTAAACATTTAAAGTTGCATAAATTGTAATTGAGACCTAATTAAGAGGTATATATAAGTTCTCTAATTTTCTATTAAAAATGCATACATATATTTAATTTAATTATATAAAAATAGAGAAATAAACAAAAAACTTACATGTATTTGATTTAAATGTAATCATCCCACTTTACCATCTGCATCCTCTCTCTCTTGCAATGCATCTATGATTGTCTCATGCTCATCCATTGAAATTTTCCATAATACCATATTGATGGGTCTCCCTTTGTATCTTTCTAATTTTATATCCATTGTCACAACCAAATGAGAATAGTGTAAAATATTTTTTCAGATTGGTGGTCTTCAAATGCTAGTAAACTATTTCTTTTTGTTAGGTTTGTATGTAGCTAGGTGCCAACTACAATGAAAGACCTAGTTGGCTACTCAAAACCATCATCATCTAGTTGATGATATCAATTTTTTTTTAGGTTCCACACATCTAGTTAGCCAATACTCAGTCTATTCATTGTTATCATTAGGTGTAATAATAGCATAAACATGTCCTACAAGATAAGATAAAGTACATAAACAATTTAATCACATGCATACATATATAAATAATATATCAAAGACATGTACTTGAATTATATTAATGATATGTACATAAGAAGTAATATAAATTGAAGCATGATCCCAACAAAATTTAATTAAACTGTTTATACCAGGTTGTATGAGGTTTGAAATATGACCATAGTCTTTTGACACAAAAGTAACATTTTGTCCTTCATTTAATATATCATCTTGAAAATGTGTGTTAGTAGGTGCTAATGATTTTTGTTGCCAATCTTCAACCCATTATGTATTCTCATATTCTTCCCATTCACTTGCAAGACAAAATTGACAAAAGCAAACAAGCTCCCTAGTCCATATAGTCCAAGTGTTAGAATCTGATCTCCTAAAGGAATGCCATTCAGTTGACTGGCTAATTTTGTCACAGTCATATCTTGAAAGGATATTCTTCTCTTCAACTAGGTAGAAGAAATTTTTGAATATAGAGTTTTGACTTTATCCTATGTATAAATATTTGTTATACCATTCAACAATCTCATGTGCATTTTTGAATTTGGCTTTTTCCTCAAATTTTAATTGGTCTCTACTAAGGGTTCTCTTCATGCATGCACCAACACCATCATGTTCTCCTTTACCATGTCTAGCCTCAAAAAAACTCCACACATGTTGAATATTAGTTTGCCTATGTGTCCTACTTAACCAATAGAATATTCTAGCATTCTTGAATTGTCCTATACAATTATCTGACCATATCCATTATTGTGTCATTTGAATTTGCATCTCTTTTAAATTATCATAAAAGACCTTGAAACAATGACAAACTCAAATAAATGAAGTTTATTATCACTCATATAGAAATGACACTCTCAATATTTTTTGATCCTTCTCTATACTATCAGGTGCATGCATATAAACTATATGTACATAAATTGTCACTTGCGTTGAATTGTAATATTGTGGTTGTACCTCATCTTATGGTGCAAGTGTGTAGTTCTCTGCAAAGTCAACAACTGAAAGTATAGTACCAATTAGAAATGTATTCTTATAAATGTAAAATTGTCCATCAAGCCATCTAGCATATTGATAGTGTTTAACATATTTTGGTATGACAACACTCTTAAACTCATCCATAAATGTATGACAACTAACTTTATCTATAACTAGATCACACATTCTTCTAATCTTCCCATCCTTCAATGGATATTCAATAGTTTTGAATCTTTTTACATCAACTAATTGTTTTCTAAAAGCAGTCAAATTATTTTCATGCAAATATTCATCTAACAAAGAAAGATTGCCATACATATCACATGTATCAGAAAGACATGCATTGAAAAGAAAGTATTGATCATTAGGTGGTATTTTTATACCACATTCTTGCAACATTTCTTTTCTATGCATGGTACTACATATAGATTGAAATACATCATAATGGTAACAAACTTGAACCTAAGTTTTACAAACATGTGATTCTTTCCTTGTTAATCCTTACATAACATGGTTTACACTTTTCAAAAGATCTTTGACTAATGGTAATAGTAAACACCTTAACATCTACAATTTTTTTGAACAATTTAGTTTGAGTCATGTCCAAAAGGTGTTTAGGATGTGGATCATGTATTTTTGAGCCAACTCTCAATTTAAGAACATCACTTGAATTAGGTGATACTGTTGTATTATCATGCCAAAAAATTTCAACCAAAATTTTTACTTCACCAGTAAGTTTCATATCACATCTTAGGAGTCTACCACTAGAAATCCACAAAATATTTGTTGGATCACATTCAAAGTTAACCCTTCTCTTTATAGCTCTTTCTAAAGTCTTACAATTCACATTAAGATATCCACTTATGTTACTAATCAATCTTTTGTCAGTTGTTGATTTGTTAACTAAAGTTGTTGTTATTACCCATCGTGTTGGATTCTTATCTTTCAAGCCACTTCTCTTTCTAATAACATCAAAGGAACTAGAAATAGTGGATACAACTTATTTTAAAGACTCATTTTTATTCTTGTGTTTTGGATACATTCCTAACCTTTTCATTAATTTTTGCATTTTAGATATTTTAATTAGTTGCAACATCAACTGTCATTGAAACCCAAATTTCTTATTATAAAAAAAGTCTATATAATTTATTAGCATGTGTCCTAATTTGTCTCCACAAAACTAATCCATAAAGATTATCTAGCACATCATTAGAAAAATAAAAATTATGTTTACACACTTCTGTATCATTTTGTCATGTTTGTTTAGCTCTTGGTGTTTCCATGTCTACATTCATACCATTGTTATTTTCATTGTCATTTGGAATTTGAATCTCATTTTCATTTTTTCTTGGTATTTCTTTTGGGGCATGCATTTCCATTAGAGTTTGTTGTGCACAATCATTTAGTAATCCATTCTCATGAAGAAAATCTAAATCATTTAAATCGTAACTTGCTTCTAAAAAATTGCCAATTTCATCATGAGAAAAAACTTGAGGGTTTGGAGACACACTTGTATTCAATATTTGGTTAGAATGTGCACTTGAATCTCCTTGTATTGGGTTCTATTCTTTTGCCTCTTCATCCATTGTGGTATCCTCAATGTCTTTCTCCTCTGAAACATTGTTCAACTCTCTAATTCTTTGTCTTCTCTCTCGTTGATGTTGTGCTTCATTCTCTTTATTTTTTGCAATCTCCTCATTTGTCAGAACTTTTATTTTCTTCTTTCTTTATTGTTTTGATCTCATGTTTGCACCAATTTTAAATTCAAATCAATAGCTTGCAAATTGTAGAAGAAGACAAGAAAACAAAATAACTATGACAAAAATTTGCTAATGTAGTTTGAAACTATCATTCAATCATTGACATTATTGAAAAATTCTTTGTGGGACATCTTTTGGGGCCCAACAGGTACATCAGAATTGGGTACCCAATTATTTAAAAATTGGGTGCCCAATTTTTAAACAATGGGGACCCAATTTTAAATCAAGCACTCAATTTTTAAATAATTGGGTACATGATTGTTTAAAAATCAGGTTCTTGATTTGGTCAATGACTAAATTCAAATCGAGCACCTAATTTTTGAATTGCAAATACGGTGCCCAATTCTAGTGCCATGGGCGGGAATTTGCCATGGGTGCAAATTTGCATCAAGTTTTTGCTTGAGGAAAGGCATGGCATAGGCTTGGTGGGACCAAGCCTATGCCTTTATGAACTAATCTTTAACTAAGGCATTTAATTGACAATTTCAGAGATTGTCGTAATTTTTATATGGTCATCCCCATTGAATTTTTTGACAAAAAGAAAACCCATTATAGGTCTTACTGTTCTAATTTCAAAAATATAAATTTTATAGTGTTATGAGTTCATTTCCTATTTTTCTATTATTTATTAATCAAAAGTATCTCTTAAACATTAAATAGTGACATTAGCTAAAACTTTAATAACTTTTTTAATTTTTCATATTTTGTAAATTAATTTACATGTCATCAATCCTCACACAATTCTTTTGAAGTTTAAAAAAAAATCCAATATTTTCTTTTTGATTAAATTATGGTGTTTATACATGAGAGGTTTTTTGGAAATTAGCTTAATCGTCAATTATAAACTAATACAAAAATTTGTTAAAAAATTCAAGAAAATTATTCTCATCAATCATTGGTGTGTTAGGTAACTTTGTTTAAAAGGATTCACAAAAATTCATCTAGTTGTGTCAAATTATGGTGTTTGTATATGAGCTTGGTATGGTCCTAAAATAGACATTTTGAAAAACTAGTTTTTAAAGAACCATACCAAAAAAAATTCTATCATATGGGTATACAAATAAATTACATATTCAAAAAGAAGATTCCAGGCATTACAATTTTTATTTCTAGAGTTTTTTTAATATTTAATCTCTAAATTTCTCAAATTATGGCATCAATTGACAATATATTTCAAAAATAGGTAAAACACTTCCACTTTTTTGCCAAAAGTGAGAGCCAACTTCTTGCACTAACCCAGACTATTATGAAGGAGGTTATGGAGATGAAGTTGCAGAAGCACAGTGGAATATTCCAACACCTAGTTCTACAACAAATGAGATTGAGGAGATATTGGATTGTCATGTTGGCATAAGTACAAGCAATAGAAGTTATGAGGAATACCTAGTCAAATAGAAAGGGAGGCTAGTAGAAGATTCATCATGGCTAGCAAGAGAGGAGGTTAACTATCTTTGTTTTCCTCTGAACATACATAATGGGGTCACTTCTCAAATTACCCCAGCTGTCTGATGCAGGAGCATCTTGGGTGTAAGAGTAATCTTGCATCACCCAAAAATATTTTCTTTTCAATCTTTTTTATTTTAATAAGAACTAGTAGACAAGGTGGTTACTATTTATGGGAACTTGCTATTTTTAGCAAGCTTGTCATACAATCTTAGAATGTTCTCATTTTTTACATCAATGTACATTTTAGAGTTATAAGCCTATCATAAAATTTGCATTGCTCCAACTTAAGTATTAGAGAAGTTATTGCAGATTTTAAGTAGAAAATTTAGGAGAAAAATCTTTAGGCTCAACCTTGGAGGCCTTAGAGTGTCGAAATGAGGTTTGAAAAATTAACAAAAGTGTGCTTATGCAATTTTTGAGCCTATAGGCTAGTAGCTGGCATTTTGAAAAAAGTGGTTATAATAGCCAATCAGAGTAATGGTTCAAGAGTTATGGCCTTCCAAAGTTGGGCTACCCAAAATTTCTAAAATAATTGTCAAAGATGCTTTTGGCTAATTCTCTATGTATTTTTAAGGTTTGTCGGCCCTAGGTATTAAATTTCAATGGTTAGAACCTTCTTGGGCAGCATACAATTTCCTATTTAAGAAAGGAATGAACATTGTCTAGGATAGCTTGGGGTGGTAGTTCATAGTTTAGTCTTGCATATTACTCTAATGAATGTGCCCATGTGGGTTAGCATATTGTACTTGTGAATTCTATAATTTCACATTTTCAACGATAATAAGAAGTCCATATTTTTCTCTCACATTCTCTATTGTTTCTTTGTTTTTATTATGTGTCTATGGTATTAAGGGGAGCACCCTTCATCAAAATGCCAAGCACACGAGAAATCATTTATTTTGCATTACATGTCAAGCAAGTCAGAGATTTCTGAGTACCCTAGTTGAGACCGAGTGCATACATACATAAAGCATACATAGTTGAGACTAAGTAATTCGGAAGACACTTTTTGCAAAGAAAATTAAAAAGACCAAGCATGTAGAAGCTGAGTGTTAGCATGAATGTTAGTTATGACCAAACACTAGAACATTTAGATGCCAAACAAACCAGTTTTGTCATATGAGTTTGTAATCACATCGACACCTATGTAAACCATTTATGGCTAACTTCTATAGAGATTTAATGACTTTATAAATGGTTAAGATAGATTTTGTACATCTTTATAGATGGTAATGATCCAGAGGAAAGAAAATCAAACAATCATAAAATCAGAAAGGAAATGAGAAAAGAGATGAACTATTAACCATTGATTATGAGCCAAAAATTTTGAATATTCTCTATTTAGAGAGGGTTCTAACCCTAGATCAAAGGAATTAAGGAGGATTTGTAAAGAGAAGGAGGAAACATGGATAAAATATAGTAAGAAAGGACATGTCTGAGAGGAGACTAGATAGAATAATCCAAGCAGTGAAGGATAGAATGGAGATATTAGATTAAGAGATCAAATTGAGATATTGAATATAGGAGATCCAAAATCAACTTTTAGAGAAAATTGAGGGTCATGTACTGAATCAAATTTAATAGACTAAGTTAGGGAAAATCTCTTAACCGAGTGATCCTAACAAGTCTATGTAAATATCCTAACATGGTCCTTACTTAATTGTAAGTATAAAATTCTTTAACTTGGTAAGATCTATTAGTTTTAATAGCTTTAAACAAGGAAAAACCCTCATAGGGTAGATCATATATTATGGTCAAATATTGTAACCCTAATAGGTTAAATTTATTGTTGCAACAATAAATATTTATGGGTTTCATCACCACCCCAGTTTTTCCTTCTCATTGAAGTTTTTTTGAAGAAACAAATCATTTGTGTTATGTGCTAAATATTTTTATGGATATGATATTTTCAGTTACATTTCAACATTACACTTTTAATGTTAGATCTAAGATATGAGATGTATTAGGTGTGATTAGTAATTTTGTTTTGAAAGTAAAAGTTTAACATCCTAATTCACCCTCCCCCCCCCCCCCTCTCATTATCTTGTTTCCCATTAAACCCTTCCAATAACATCTTCCCAAGATTTATTAGGTATAGGCAATGGTGAATACAATCCCAAATTTTGAATTATTCCTTTTGATATTTGACAAATTTTGCAACCTCTAACCATCCTCTATACATGCTTATAAATTTGAGGCCAAAAGTACCTATAAAAAATGCACTTCACTATTTTATCAATCCCAAAATGTCCAACACATCCTCCACTATATTTCTCCTTTATGATATTATCTTTCATAGATCCTTTAGGTATGCATATGTGATTTCCCTTTAAAAAATGTCTTCCTAAATGAAATAATCAATCCACTTGTTCTAACTCATTAACTAGTTCTTACAAGCTCTCTAATGTTCTATAAAATCAAGATCAATTTCATATAGATGTTTCAAATCATTGAAACCAAGTACCTTAATTCACATTTCTATCAACAAATTTCTTCTTCTACTCAAAGCATCAATGACCTTATTTGAATATCCATTCTTATGTTTCAACACAAAGAGAAAATTCTACAAATTGTAATCCACCCACTTGATATGTCCTTGATTCATCTTGTTCAGACTTCCCAAATACTGCATGACTTTATGGTCAGTGAACAATATAAAATCTTAGGCATCAAATGATTTCTCCACTTCTTTAAAGCTTGAGCAATAATATAGAATTCTTGATCATAAGATAAATATCCTTTCTTAGCATCATTCAACTTCTCAATATAGAAAGAAACATGCCTTCCTTCTTAACAAAATATAGCTTTAATGGAACTTCCACTAGCATCACAATCAAATTCAAAAACTTTTCTAAAATCCACAAAAGCAATTGTAGGCAATTATGCTACTTTCTATTTCAATGTTTTGAAACTCTTATGTGCTCCACATGTCCACTTGAAATCCTTTTTGTCACCTCTCATTGTTTTTGTAACAACATTATATACTAAACTAAAATTCCTTATAAACTTCCTATAGAAACTCACCAATCCATGAAACAATTTAATTTCTCCAACATTCTCAGTTGTATCCCAATCAAGAATAAATTTTACTTTTTCAAGGTCCATCTTCAAACCATCAACTAAAATTACAAAACAAGATACGAAATCTCCTCCTTCATGAATGAAAATTTCTTAAACTTAAACAAAAAATTTTCCTACTTCAATCTTTGTAATACTTGTCTAATATGCTCCAGGTGCTCTTTTTTACTCTTACTAAGTATCAAAATGTCATTAAAATATTCAATCACAAGAATTTCAAAAGAATTTCTTTACAACTTCATTCACTAGCTTCATGAAAGTAGTAGGTGCATTATTTAAACCGAAAGGTATAACCAACCATTCATACAAACCTTCATTAGTCCTAAAAGTAGTTTTTCACTTATCCCCTTTTGTATTTCTGATACGATGATAGCAAATCTTCAAATCTATTTTTGTAACATACTGTTCTCCACTAAAATAATCCATTATGTCATCCATTCTAGGAAAGGGAAACCTATACTTCACTGTGATCTTATTGATAGCTCTAGAATCTGTGCACATTCTCCATTCCCCATTCTTCTTAGGTGCCAATACAACAAGTACTGCACAAGGACTTAAACTTTCTCTAATCAGACCCTTTTCAATAATTCTTGCACTTGTCTATTCACCTAGCATTTTAAGGAAGTGTCATTCTATTTGTTTCTTTTTGCAAGATGAGCCCACTTCCCAAACATGAAATATACATTAGCATTCTTCAATACAAAGAGATAGATGCAAAAACCTTTGTATTGCTATTGATATCTTCACAATATGATATTTCCTTTTCTTCTCTTCAATTTTTTTTATCATAATTCACTTTTCTCTAATCATACATTAGAATTTTCATCTCATAAACATTACATCAATATTGCATAACTCACACATAACTTCACATTTGGTAATCTTCCTTTATATCCTACTAATTAACAAATATCTTTTCTATCGACCTTCATGCCTTTATAAACTTTATCAAAATACAAAATTTACTTTTTTCCAATTAGGTTTAATACCTAGGTATTCATCCCTAATTAGTTAAGTAATTATTTCATAAATAAAATAGTTCCTTAACCTAAAATAGTTGTTTCCCTATCATTTTATGTTCTACATGTACATTGTTGTAACTGGGAAATTCATCATAATATTGTTTGTACTAATTATACTATCCTAAAAACTTGCACATGTCATCATCACAATCTCATGTACTTGTACCTAGCTTCACAAGTGTCTATAATATGCCTATGAAGCTCACCAATATGAACTCTAACTATTGTGCCAGATAAATTGTATAATACTTAGATAATTTTCTAAGTCTAACTACCATAACTTCATCTTCATTCTATGCTCACTTCATGTGAGTAAATCAATATGTTTCAATAAATGACAACATCAAAATGTCTAACCTATCCAAATTTTCAACAATCTCCCCCTTTAGCATTGATGGTAACATATGGGAAAATTGGCTAAGTCCCCAACACAGACTTCTCAAAACTTCAAAATTTACAAAACTTGTGGCCTTTACAAATTACCAAAAGTTCAAAATTGTGGATCGTGACATTTATCAAATTTTCCTTATTTCTCCTACTTATGTATAACTCCCTATTTAATTATAAATCTTTGTTCTTATTATAATTTCTATACTTCTCCCCCCTACTTATATATACATACAAATTTTCTTATCTTTCCCCCTTTGACATCAATGAAAAAGGTGTCAAAAAGAACTTTATACATGTCAAAATTGTATTACCTTCCTAGATGCTATGTGGATATTCACAAGATATAATCAACAAATTTTGTCTTTAAAATAAGAAACTCCATATCCCATTTATCCTTTATTGTGTCTAAAATGCCAAGAACTATGCACAATGCATATAAAGCAATCTCTACTACTTCCAAATGAGTATACATAAACTTCTCATAAGATTCCTTAATTAATAGGAATTCTTCTAGTTGTCTCTATATAATATCAATTTTCAAAGTAAGGTGTTCCCTTAACAATGAAAATCTCTTCAGTATCATTTTCTTTTGTAGCTACAAAAGCCTAATTTCATCATTATTTTTTCTTATTCTCCTTTTGACATCTAAAATTTGATTTGAGGGATTCTGCACTTCATTCATAAGTACCTCTAACTCTCTTAGTTTAATATTCATCTCATGTGAAATATCCTTAATAAATGTGTGTGCTAGAACACACTTCCCATACACAATCTTTCCTTCTATCAAACATTTTCTTAACTCCTTGATCTTTTCATCAAGAGTGTTCAAATCTCTATTAATGTTTTCATAGACTTTCCTAAACATTTATATGATATATAAGGTTTGATATTTGGTGGTTTTCACTTCTGCTAGGTGCTTGAATTTAGTGCCAAAAGATTTGATCACTACTTTTTCTCTATCTTGGGGTTTAGTTTCAGTAAAATTCCTAAAGATTACACTCTGCAACTTCTATGCTATTTCTATCAAAGATCTCTATAACCTCTTTACCTTTTCTTTTCTTTTCAAATAGTTTGTTAAGTAACAATATCGGTTCAGCTTGATCATCATCATCTAACTTGTTTCTTGACAAAATTGCTAATGTAGACTCAAGTGGTGACCTAGAAGAACTAGGTTTACTTGTCTTTATCTTCTTGGCTTCCTCTTCCTTTTTCTTCTCTCTCTCTTCCTTGTTCTTCAATTCCTCTTCTTCACTTCTTCCTTCATCTTCTTTTATTCTTCTTCATTCCCCTTCTTTTCTTCTTCTTCCTTCCTCTTTTTCTCCTTTTCCAACTTCCTCTTCTGTTCTTCCAACTCATTTTTCTCTTCTTCTATCTTCTATGTTGCCTCTTCATTTTTCTTTCTTTCATTCTCTAACTTCTTTGTCTTTTCTCCTTCTAACTTCTTCTTTTCTTCGTCTAACTTCTTATTTCTTCTTCATTTTCCTTTTCTTCTTATACTTTCTCCTTTTCCCCTTCTTTCTCATCTTTTGAGCTAATATAGATTACCAAATTATCAACATTTTCTCCATAATACTTAAAGGGATCCTCTATTTTATCAATTATGACATTACCTCTATCAACTTGCATTGTATTAGAACTATTGGTATGCGTAGAACTATTGCTATTGTAGGTATTGTTATTCTTTGTGGGCTGGAGGTGTTGAAGTTCTTCATTATTTGTACTATGGTTTCTTTAGTTTCCTCAATTACCTCATAGTTACATACCATAATTACAATTCTCCTTTTCTTGTTCCTTAAGTAAGGTTAAAGACCCTGTAGTAAACTCTTCAAGTGTTCGTTACTTTCAACTGCACATAACTTTATGATCATATTTTATCTAATTTGTTTTTTCTTCTTCTTATACTCTCTTCTTTTTGTTCACTAATATTTCATACAAATAATTGAGGATCTGTTCCTTTATGTCCTCAAACTTCTTCTTAAGAATCATAGACCTTATTATCACCTTTTCTAACTGAAGTTTGTCCAAATTTCTATACAAGTCATAAAATTTATTCAAATGAGCATAATTTTACCTTCATTAGTTATTATGTTTTTAAAATTCTCTACCTTATTTTTCCAACATTTTCTCTCTTTGACTATACTTTCTGATTTTCTTTTCTCTTCTACCATTTTCATTAGTTTTTTAGGGGTCTCTACTTGACCTCACATCTTCTTTCCTTATAGGTCATTAAGACTTTTTGTCTCTTCAATGGCTCAACTTACATATGCTTTACTCTCTTCTCTTTGTGGGTCTCTATTTTTTCTTGTTTTATCTATGCTAGTCTAGCAAACTTCTTTTTGATTTCTACAATACTCACTTATTCTTCTTCTTTACTAGAATCCACTGATGGAATTATGGGTGCTCTCTAAGGTTTCTTATGAAAAAGCTACATATGCTATAGCTGATGTTGTTTCTTGAGGATAAAAACATATTATACCTTCTATGAAGGGGTTTGCTAACAAAGGTCTTGCTACTGCAAGTGGGGCTACAAACACAAATCGTTCTTGTCCACTCTTCTCCTACTACTGTTTATCTCATAACTGACACTTTTTCTAAGGTAATTTTTTCTTATTTTGTGATCTTCTTCATGGTTCCCTCAACCTTTTTCTTAGTTAACTTCTCAAGATGAGCTTGATAAGTCATCTACATTATCTACTCAAAAGTTCCAAATCAATTGAACTCTTCATCTATAGCTGACTTAATAATCATTTCTACATACCCCTTAACTTGTTCTTTAGAAATATCATATCCAAGGGGCTCAAAATATGTCATTATGGGTTCTACAACTTCTGTGTAGGAAGAGTCACTATCAACTATTATGTATCATTCTTGAATTTTCTTAGTACTGATGGTGGAATTCTATACCTCTACTTCATCTCAGTTTAAATTGTTTTAACATTTAAATCTACACTCTTCTCAATCTTATCAATAGGGCATATCTTATATAAGATAGTTATCATTTCCATGGTACACATATCACTGCTCATTTACTTAGTTATAGATATGAATTTTGATATTTAATTAGGTGGAAAAAATATAGGTTATCAATGACTTGAATCTAAATTGATTAGTTTTCACCTTCTTTATTTTCTAGATTCTCTACTAAATACATTCTAAGTATCTCACACATGTTTACCTTTACTTTCTCAATACATATCTTGTAGATTGCATGGATAAAGCCTGCTACCATATCATCTTCTCTTGAACTAGTTCAAATCTTGGATGCCATGATTCTACATATGAATCTTACAGCATGTTGTTTGATCTTTCTTATCACAATTCCTCTCCCATTGTACTCAAACTTAGTATTTTCCAACACAATTTTCTTTACATTCTTCTCATTTATTGGTATTGAATTGTCATTACATAGGCTAGTCTCTACATGAATGAGGTTTTCTAATATATCTATCACATTTTTTTCCTAACTAGAATTGTTCATCATGAATTCTTCTCAATATTATCTTTATCCAATCTTCGTTATAAAATTCATGGGAAGAGAAGTACTTAGTCAATTCATTCTACTTCAAATGCTCATAACCACTCTAGAAATTTATGTCCTAATTGTATATAAGGTCAAATTATTATTTTTATATTCCCTTCTCCCACAATTTCAAACTTGCTCTTAATGTAACTTACAAGATTTTCCAAATACAAAAATCTATCTAGAATTATTGAAAATGCTACTAAAGACTCATCTTCTAGGGGTTTGATAGGGTTTATCTTTCTCTTAGGTTTAGCCTCATCCTGAAAATTATGAATTAAATATATAGGAATCTCTACAAAAAATATTGAATTTAAATTCACAACTTCACCTTTCAGAATCCATAAAATATCTTAGTTTCACAAAAATGGGGTTTAATGATGAATTCACTTCAATGGTGTCTTGATATCCTTTGATTCTATCTTAATTTTCTCCATAACACTTCACATGTTGAAAGGATACTAAAAATCTCAATTGTGATCCTTAAATACTTTCTGTTTACCTATTCCATAAATTGTGCAAGTATGTAGTCAACAAAAAGTTATTCTTTCTTTATCAATAACCTTGTTTTACTTTGTGAATCCACATATGAACTCCAAATCATCTGCATACTTAACTATAGCTTCTACACATTGTTGAAAATAGATTGATACAAGTATGAGAATGTGTTTCAATCATTGTTTTGTCATTGATGTCAAACTTGCTACTTGCTAGTAAGATAATTACTTAGATGATTTGAGTACTATAATTTGTTTGATTGATGAAGAGGATTTGATCAAATGAGATAAAAGAACACCTAGAGGAAAGGTTGAGTTATGGTATGAAAAAGGAGTACACAGATTAGTTAAGATAGTGATGTTATAGTGCATTGATTATCTACTTAAGGTTGCAAAGGATGGATACACTGATTTAGTTTAGAAGAACAAGTAAAATGAATTGAGTTTGCCAAGCTTAACAATCTTAACAGTAGGTGCCAAGAAAAGTTAGTGCAAGCCAGTAGGAAATAAGTTGAACCAGTGAGAAGTCAAATTTTAGTGTATGCCAAGTTATTTGATAGTGGATGTCAAGAAACGTAGTATGTGCATAGCATCAGAAGAAAATCAGTGCTGAGTGATAGTATTATGGGAAAGATTGTGAATTCGATGAATTTGAGCTAACAAGTTTGAATTCTTGAATTGTGTAAACTGTGTGGAAGATAAGCTTGATGAGCTAGTGGTATAGAATTCAAGATGAACCATTTTGAAGTGAATCCAAAGAGGATTGAAGGTAATGTTTTTGGAAGGTAATAAAATGAAAAGATAGGTAGATTCATTAAATCCTACCTAACCCTAAAATGGATGATAGAGGTTGAATGGAAAAATGTTCTTGATTTATTATTTCTAAAGATGATTGGTCAGAAGAAAAGGTTGTTATGTGTGAGAACCTAAGGAAGACATAGATGTTAGAAATAGGGATTATTGAGAGGGGGGGTGAATTAGTAATCTACAAACTTTAGTCACCAAATAGACATTATTACTTACTTTAAACCATGCATAACAAAGCAATGAAGTAATGCTAAATAATAACAATAGAAATGCACAAAGATAACTCATAACACCATATTTTGTTAACTAGGGAAACCCTGGCCAAGAGAAAACCTCGGCGGGGATGATACCCACTAGATAATATACTGATATATAAACTCCTTGTTAGAGGATGGACCCTATTAGGAGTCAATGAGAAAATTTAGTATAAGAATTACCTATTAGGAGACTTTGAATCCCTATTAGGAATTGTAGTATAATGTATGCAAGATGAGCCCACTGCCTTAACATGCAATTTCAACTACAAGAAGAGCTCATTAATCAAACAAGTAATTTATTGTTATTTGTCTGATCTTTGATCTTCACCTTGATCTCAAATCACCAGATAGCTCATACAAAACTTCACATATGCCACTTTCACAAAAGTTTTCTCACTTCACATAACTTCCCAACCATATGCAAGTACTTCGTTTCCTTGTAATATCAAGATAACACACTTCTTATTGTAAGAAGTTTTTTGCATAAATACCATGCCTTACATAAATTATTTCTAGGTTGGCTAAGACCACAATTCACTTTTCCAAGTTAGAGTAAATATCTAGGATGTCAGTCCTAATTGGACAAGTAATTATTTTGTAAAGAAAACAATTCTTTCCTTCAATTTCATTGTCCTGCATCATCAAAACATGATTATATATGTTCCATATAGTTTGTACAAACTTCCAAGATTATACACATCATCACCAATATGTATACTATCTCCATGTAACTTCACTTTTCATAATATGATGTTTGCAACATGTTATAAGCAAAACAATACAGTGTTGTCAACAGATTCTATACTTGGATAATTTTTTGATTAGCAAACACTAAGTATCTTTATTTCTGAGGTTTCCTATCAACATGTACATCATAGTTTGACATTAATGACAAAAATTACATATCAAAATTAGCCAATTGGAAAAAATCTCATGCTTTGGCATTGATGGTAATAAAATAGGGAAAATTGGCTAAGTGACAAAACTTAACTATCAAAATAAAGATTACATCTATTGTAACTTGTTTAACTTTACATATATGCTCCCCCTTAATATATACTTTATACTTTTATAATCTTCACATGTATTTCAACAATCTCTCCTTTTGTCATGTATACAATTTTCACATCTCCCCCCCCCCTTTGACATCAATGAAAAAGGTCAAAATGTCAAGATTCTATCCAAAAACTATGAAAATTGTCATCCTTCCTTATGTTGATATTATCTTCATACAATCATCAAAAATGGTCTTCAGATTATCCATACCTTTGTTCCATGTTTCTTTGGTAGACTCAATTGATGTGAGAATTACACATAAAGCATATGATGCAATCTCAACAACATTGATATTTGAATACAAAAAATTGTATATGTGTCCTTGGCCTTGACACATTCCTCTAGCTGCTTCTCAAAAAAAGATAAATTTAGAGCAATAGATTCTCTAAAATTAGCTGTTCTCTTCAAAATCTACTCTTTCCAAAGTTCTAGTTTCCTAATTTTTCTATGAACACTGGCAACTTGATTATCAAAATCATCAACTTTGCTAGATGGATGGTGGATCTGGCTGAGCCTCTAGCTTACTCATCTTAGTCTCTAATTGAATGTCCAAATATATAGTTAGTTTGTATGATAAGGTACACTTAACATACAAGGATTTCCCTTCTTCCTAACATTTCTGAAGTTCTTTTATGCATGTATCAAGATTGACTAAGTCATTCTTGATATTCTGGTAGATGGTGCTAAACAAGTTAGCATCATGGAAATTTGAATCTTTGCCTCTGTAACATTTAGTAAATTAGTAAACTCTTCATCAAAGGGTTTTAGCACTACATATGCTCTTTATTTGAGATCTGACTCAGTATGTTGTACAGTCAAAGTATTGTGCAGTCTATTAGTTACTTCCATTAATGATCTTTGCAAAATTTTCACCATTTTATTCTTCTATAAAAGTTTAGGTAAGGATGAAATCAGATTAGTCTAATCATCATTATCAATAGCTAAACTAGCAAGAGAGAGCATAGTAGATGAACTAAATGGTTTAGTCTCATCCTCCATCTATTTCTATGCTACTTCTTGTGTTCTTTTCTCTTCCTCTTCTTTCTTTTCTTTTTCTTCTTTTTCTCTCTTCTCTTTTGATCTTTTCCTCTCTTCTTCCTCAATTTTCTTTTTCTCCTCTTCTAGTAACTTCTTCTCTTCCTCCATTTGTTTTAACTTTTCCTTAATGTCTTTAGTATCAAGTACATTTGGTTTAGAACTACCAAATGGATTGGTATCATTAATGTTAAGAGTAACATTAGTTTGATCAACCTGCATGGTGTCCCCACTTATTAATACTTTCGAGGTTCTAGGAGCTTTAGGAGATGTTGTATATGACTCTGACAACATCTTATTGATAGTTATTGCAATCTCCTTTCTCATTTTATCCTTTTCACCAATCATAAATAAGAATGGCCTCAACTTATTTGTCAAATATGGTGTGAGGTTATTCAACAATATCTTAATTTCATCTTCATCATCAGTCTTGTAGATAGTCCTTAGCATAAACTTCTAAAGTTCAAGGTCTTCTTCCCTTGTAGGAGTCTTCTTATTTATAATTCTCTTATAGACTTTCTGGTTCACTACTCTTTTGATATCTTTCATACTAAGATCATTTTCTATAATATATCTCATAGTAGATATATCAATCTGATTTGTCTCAAAATTATTGTATAATTCATAAAACTTGTTCATCTAAAAAAAGTTTCCCTCATTAGCAATTATTGTGTTAATCTTCTCAATCTTTAGCTTCCAAGGTTGCCAAGCTTTTCCTACTACTTGCTTAGGTGGAGTCACCTTTTCAGCTTGTTTGGTTTACTGTTCCTCCTCTTCCTCATTTCTTGACTTAATTGTCAACAATGTTTTTTGTGTGGCCATCTATTTGATTCTCCTTTCCTTTGACGATACTAATTCAACTAATCTTTCTAATTTTCTTTTTTGCTCACTGGTCTAAACATAAGATACTGCTGCATATGGCATGCTCTACTTTGAAGATGTCTCACGAACTAAAACTAACAAGGGTTGTATGTTTAATATACCTTACTTCAATGTCTATCTCATGGCCTTCGATTCACTCTCTAACATTTTGGCCTCATATAGTGCATTCTTCATTATAGATTCAACCTTCTTATGTGATGCCTTCTCTAAGGTTGCTTGATGAGCATGCTAAGTAATCTCATCATAGGTACCAAATCTATATTCTACTTTGTCTTTCTTTGAATTCAACAACAAATCAATGTAGCTAATTGCAACATCATCACTCAACTCATAGCTCAAGGTATCTTAAAATGCCTCTCAAGATTCCACTGCTTGAATATAAGTATGATCTGTATCAACTGATATACATATATCCTCCTTGAATCTACCCACAATTTCTAGTGAAATCCTAAATCTCTATTTCATCTTATTCTAAAAGGTCCTCATAATTAATTTTCCATTGTCCCATATCTTTTCTATAGGTTGCCTTCTGCATACTTCTATGATCTTCTCCATAGTGCATCTGTCACTACTCATTATATTTTTTACTAATAAGTAGGGGAATCTGTTTATTACATGGAAGAATATGTGATTTACCAATGATTGGAATCTAAACACACCATTCTTTGTTATCTTAATCATTTCCAAGTTTTTCAAGAGTTGCATCCTCAATATTTCACTCATATTTACTTGCTCTTTCTCTACACAAATCTTGTAAGCTACATATATAAATCTAGCTGAGAGTTCATCTATCTTAGAATTTGCACAAACTAAATAAGCAATAATTCTACTAAGAAATCTCACATCATCCTGCTTGATGGAGTTGATTACCATAGCCTTCCCATTGTACACTGCCTTAGTATAACTTTTGACTTTCTTCTTTACCAATTTCTCACCTATGGGTACATTTCCTTCTTTGCTAAGACCAATTATCTCATTTATAAGGTTGGCTGATATGTCTACTACATTATCTTGCATCCATAATTTTCCATCATGTATCTTACTCAATATGATTTGAGTCCATTCATCTATATCTAGCTCATGAGAGAAATGATATTTAAACAAGTCTAATTCTTTCAAGTGTTAAAATCTGGGCTTCATAGTCATATCGAGGTTAAATACTAGGTCCATATCCTTATTCATATATTCATTGCCAATTGATTCAAACTTGCTATTTAAATAACTTTCTACATCTTCCAGATAAACTACGTTGCTCAGAGTGATAGACAGCGTAGAGTTAGGGTTTCCTTCATTAGGCTTTACAGAAACTAGTTTAAACTTAGGTCTATCTTCATTCTCAACAATGTCTACTACTAACATATCCATGATCTTTATCAAACAATATCTTTTCCTGAACAATTTTTGTAGAAAAAATGAAAAAATACCTCTTTTCAAAAATAGGGTTTGCTTTGAAATCACTTTGACAAGTTGCTTTGAAATGCTCTTCACTTCAAATGTTTTCACAATGAAGTAAAATCAATTTGACGCTCCTTTTATCCATCAACTTGAACTTGCATTAATTGCCTACTTTTGCAAATATGAAAAAACTATTACTGAGGTTCTGCAACTAGTTAACTACTCAAGAACATCATCTGATCTTCAGATGTCACCCATGGTTTACCATAGCCTCCTTCCATTATGAGAAATATCCTCAAAACTTCACATCATGAAATTCTCTACAAAAACTTACTTTTCATATTCTGTTATAGAATTAATTGATATTGTAGTACTAGTAACTCTAAATTCTATCATAACTTCTTTAGATGAGCTCCAAATTACAAGTGATCTTAGATACAATCTAAACATAATTTAATACACCTTTTCCCAACTTTGTTACCTCAAATTCGGTCTCTAAATGAAGTTCTCAAATACTGATGTTGTGAACAAGCTTAATTTAACTTAATTGAATCAAACTCAATAATTGACTTGGATCTTCCTCTCTCATCATCATCTAACTTTTGTTTTGAGATGTATGTTCCTTTCACAAATGCTTCATTAAGTTCTTCTTCAAGTTCACTTATAATGTTTCTTTGTTCTTCATTGTCTTTGCTAGTTCTAGAGTTCCTTTCATGGTTCCTTCCATAATTTCTTCCATTCCTAAAGTTTCTTTCATTGTTTCTTCTATCTCTGAAGTTTCTATCCATTATGTAGTACTTTGCTATGTGTTTGAAGTTGTTGCATAACTAACATATAGGTGCTCTACTTCTAGGATTTTGTTGATTATTAGGTGCATGAAAATTATGAGCAATGTGTCCTAAGTTATTACACTTATAACACATGATCTGTCTTCTATCTTCATAAGATCTTCCTTCTCTTGATGTCCTTTCATTAGATCTTCTTCTAACTGAAGGTTTAGCATATCTAGACATTCTACTATTTCTCCTATCATTATCATACTTAGGTTTCCTACAATACATTCTACTATTTCTCCTATCATTATCATACTTAGGTTTCCTACAATCAATTGCATTATGACTCATACCATGAAAATTATGACAGTAAAAGTCCTTAACATGATTGAATGACTTATTAGTACAATTTCTTTTTATATGACCTTTTCCATTACATAAAAAGAACTTACCTCTAAATTCATACTTGGTTTCCTTAGGAGTTCCCACATGCATAGGTTCATCCAAGATTTCAACTTCCTTGTTTTTCTCAACTTCTTTAGGTTTCTTGGAAGATTGACTGGATTCAATCTTGTTACCAAATTTGTATTTTTCTTTGGAATCTTATCTAATCTCAGGTTTCTTCATAGACATGTTAATTAGATAGCCAAGACTAGTCTTGTCATAAGAAGGTCTCAATATAGACATTGAATCATCAAGCTTTTCTTTGCTAGAATAAAGTTTCTCAAGCTATTGTTTACATTGTGTTAATTCACCTTTCACAATAGTATTGTACTTAAGGAGTTCTTCATGGTCTTCTTTCAGTATTTCAAGTTCAAATGTTTTCTTTGCCAAACTTTCTCTCAGATCTGCATTTTTTAGTCTTTAAATTAGATTCAAATTTTCTAGGATCATTTCTCTAAGTTAACTTTAGATTTGTAATTTTCAACTCATGCTTCAAGATCTTGTATTTTGTCTTCAACTTCAAATAGTCATCATTAGTAGTACCAAATTTAGTAGATTTAGGATTGGATTTAAGATGTTCAATCTTTTTCTTCAATTAATCAATGTATACTTTGGAATCTTCATATTTGTCCTTCATCTTATCTCTTTCTTCAGTAAGGAGATCAATTTTTTCAAGAACTTCTTCAAGGTTCTTCAACTATTCCATATCAATAGGGATCTTACTTAAGCTATTAAGCCTCTTCAAAGTAACTATGCTCTAATACCAATTTTTAGATATAGGGATTACTGAGAGGGAAGGTGAATTAGTAATCTATGAACTTTAGTCACCAACTAGATATTATTACTTACTTTAAACCATGCATAACAAAGCAGTAAAGTAATGTTGAACAGTAACAATAGAAATGCACAAAGATAACTCATAACACCATATTTTATTAACTGGGGAAAACTTAGCCAAGGAAAAACCCCAGTAGGGATGATACCCACTAGATAATATATTGATATATAAGTTCCTTGTTAGAGGATGGACCCTGTTAGGAGTCAATGAGGAAATTTAGTATAAGCTGTCCCTGTTAGGAGACTTTGAATCCCTGTTAGGAGATTCCAACCCTATTAGGAGTTGTAGTATAATGTATGCAAGATGAGCTCACTACCAAAACATGCAATTTCAACTACAAGAAGAGCTCACCGCTAAAACAAATAATTTACTATTATTTGTCTTTGTTGTCTGATCTCTGATCTTCAACTTGATCTTGAATCACTAGATAGGTCATGCAAAAAATTTTATATACCACTTTCACAAAAGTTTTCTCACTTCACATAACTTCCCAATCACATACAATTACTTTGCTTCCTTGTATTATCAAGATATCACACTTCTTATCACAAGAAGTCTTTTGCATAAATACCATGCCTTTATATAAATTAATGTTGGGTTGGCTATGACCACAATTCACTTTTCCAAGTTAGAGAAAACATCTAGGATGTTGACCCTAATTGGTCAAGTAATTGTTTTGTAAACAAAACAATTCTTTCCTTTAATTCTACTATCCTACATCATCGAAACATGATTATATCTATTCCATACAGTCTGTACAAACTTTTGAGGTTAGACATATCATCACCAACATGTATACTATCTCCATGTAACTTTTCTTATAAATATATTCTATACTTAGACAATTTTCTGATTACCAAACACTAAGTATCTTTATTTGCAAGGTTTCCTATCAACATGTACATCATATGTTGCCATTAATGACAACAATTACATATCACAATTAGCTAATTGTCAACAATAGAGTCTAAGGTATTTCTTCATTCAGTGACCAAATAGAAGAGACTATTATTGGAAACCAAAGCAAGAAGGCTTAAGGGTATGGATGCTTTAAGGGTGAACAAGCTATCAGAGCTTAAGCATGTGAAAGCCAAGAAAAGTTAAGGATTGAAATAGAAATCTGTAATATGCAAAGTGAGTTGCAAGTTGTTATCAAATCAAGCCTTACTATTACTTTCTAATCATTATACTAATCTTGAATAAATCCTTTGGATTAAGGTTCACCTAATAGTCATTTGTAAATCCTTTAATTGGGTGATATTCCAAGTGAATGATCTAAAGTCTTCTAATAAGGCTCACTCCTAACTAGGTGATTGAAATCATCTAACTAGATCACATTTAACAATGTGCACTATAACATTTAAAAGGGTTGGCCATTAACAAGGCATTACTTCAAAAGAGTGAGAATGAGTAACATATTACAGGTGATTTTTCCCAAATTGGGTTTCCACAGAAAATCATTGTGTTTGCTAGTATGAAGTTATTGAAAAGACCTTTTTAAAAAAGATGATTAATTTGAACTTGTATTCCACAATTATGGTTCATAAATTTTTTTGCATATACATACTTAGCAAATTTTCCATGTGTCCCATCAACTAAGTACTTGGTTCATACTTCAGACGATTAATTTAAAAAATTATTTTTTCCCTCTTAGATCCTTTTTAAATAAAGTCTTTTCCATAGTTTCTATTTTTAAAATCTTCATAAGTCCTTTTAACCTTATCCAAGGATTAGATTCTTCATCATTAATCTTCCATCAACAAAATTGTGGATTTGGTAGCACTTATTTGAATAGTTAGCAAAATCATGATCTTGGAAGCACTCTTCTGAATCATGAGCAAAATTGTTTTAGACTTCAAGGGTTTGGGTACTTCCAAAATCATGATTTTAGAAACTTTTTGTCTTATCTTATCCAATATTTTGATATTTCTCTATTTCGATGACTGCTCAAATTGTCCATTATGAAATGTGAAAAGACATGAAATTGGGATTTTGTACAAGGATTTTTTAAGTTTTGCCAGGTATGTCACTTCTTTAGTTGATTCAATTTTCTCAGGCTATTTAGGTTCATCAACTTTCTCAAGTTGTTTAGCTTGTTCAGCCTCCTTAGGCATGCAATCATCCGATTAATATGGCTCAATCTTATTCAGATCTTCTTTTTCTTGCATAGGTTGACAATTTTAGAATCTAGTTCCTTTCTTGCTTCAAACTTCTTTGTTTACTTGTATTTAATGAAATATTCAAGACTAGTCTTATCATAAGGTCTTTGTATAAATATTTTTTCGTTAAGCTTCTAACTTCTAGAATACAATTTCTCAAGTTGTTTCTTAGAGTGAGTTAACTCTCCTATCAAAGAAGTATTGTACTTATAAATTTTTACCAATTGTAACTTGCTAGAATAAATTTCATATGTCTTTTTGGTAAGATTCAATCTCAGATCTTCACTCTGAAACTTCAAATTTGATTCAACTTTACTAGTATCATCCTTTAAGGTGAACTCTAGATATGTAATCTGAAGTTCATGATTTAGGATCTCATTTTCATTCTTCAGTCTTGAAAATTCATCACCATCCTTAATCTGATATTTAGGCTCTTTCTTAGAGTTGATATTATCTATCTTATCTTTCAACTTTCTAATGTAGTCTTTAGCATCTTCATATCTTTCTTCCAAAGTATCTCTTTCTTCAATAAGATATAAATCTACTCAATAGCTTCCTCATGGTTCTTCTATAACTATTACATATCTATAGGGGCCTTACTCAAGTTATTAAGTCTCCTTTGAGTAAATATTATCTAATACCAATTGTTAGAAATAGGAAATTCTAAGAGAGTGTGATTCTATATTTCAAAAACTTTTGTGCAAAACTAGATACCTTTAATAACTTTATAACTTGCATAAGAAATTAAACTAACTATACTAAATAGTAAACATAACCATGATATAAAGTAAATCCTAACACCCTATTTTATTAAACTAGGGAAACCTTGGCCAAGGGAAAACCTAGATGGGATGTTACCCACAAAATGGTCCACTAATAAAAAGTATCTAGTTAAAGATATTGACCATGTTAGGAGTCTATTACATTCATATAGTAGCTCAGTCCTTGTTAGAGGACTTAGGTCTTGTTAGAAGTGTCAATCCTTTTAGTAGTTTTTATATACAATTACAGAATCTATGCAAGATGAGCCCACTACAAAAACATGCAATGTAAAGTTCTTCAATACAGAGAGATAGATATAAAACCTTTGTACCATTGTTGATATCTTCAATATGTGTTATTTCCTTTAATGCTCTTCAAAAAACTTTATCCATAATTATATTCCTCTTATCATACATTAGAGTTATCATCTCACAAACATTACATCAATATCATGTAACTCACACATAAATTCACATTTAGAAATCTTCCTTTGTACCTTACTAATAATAGATATCTTCTCTGTCAACCTTCATGCCTTTATACACTTTACCAAAATACAAAATTTATCTTTTCCCACTCAGGGTTAATATATAGGATGTCATCTATCATTATTTAAGTAATTATTTCATAAACAAAATAATTTCTTAACCTGAAATAGCCATTTCCTTATCATGCTCAATTATGCCTATACAATGAGCTATAACTATAAAATTCATCATAACATTGTATGTAATAACTATATTTTCTTGTGAACTTACACATTTTGTAAGAAATGATAAAATAGAGAAAGGAGCGAAAACAATCCAAGAAAGTTAAGTGTGAAACAATGTTAACATGGGACAAGAAAAATCCAAGAGCATACACCAAGATAGTTCAACAATGGAGACAATGATTTATAAGGGGAAAGCAAAGAAAACCCCTTGTGAGTATTACGAATGAAGAAAAATGCCTAGAGAAGAGAGAGAGAGTGGTGGAGAAAAATAGCTCAATACAATAACATCAAAGTGATGTGTAGAGAAGAGAGAGAGAGGAGCATCTCTTTTAGAGAGATGAGAAATGAGTTGCATGTGTTCACATGTGTAACTCCCATTTCTATGAATGCTAAATTCATAATAGGTGTGTGCAAAGTGACAAGATCCTCTTAAGGAGGATAAACTAAATTCCTTAATAAAGGAATTATAAAAATGAGTTGTCCTCACATGTGGAATAAAGGACAAATAATGACATGTCCTCCACATGTGTACAATAGGAAAAACTACATTTAGGGATCCTTGGAATATCCCAATTAAATACATCCAAGGGAAGATTAACATTTCTAAAACCTCCCCTTAATCCTTAATTGGGAAGCTTACATCAAAGGGTTGTAAATCCTAATTTTTACAATGAAATTGAAATCTCCCTTTAGAAAGTGGTTTTGTCAAAATATCAGCCACTTGATGTTCACCTTTACAATAAATGAGAGTAATTTTGTTGTCTTCAACTTTTTCTCAGATGAAGTGATGTTGAAGTGAAATATGTTTGGTTCTTGCATGAAAAACTAGATTTTTTGCCAAGGCAATAGCACTTTGATTGTCACAATGTAGAGGGGTAGGTGCTTGTTGAGGTAGACACAAATCTTCAAGAAGTCTTCTAAGCCATAAGGCTTCCTTAGCTGCATTGATACAACCTTTGTATTCAGCTTTAGTTGAGCAAAGGAAAATAGAGTGTTCTTTTTTACTTTTCCAAGAGATTGCACCTGAACCAACAAAGAAATAATAGACACAAGTGGATTTCCCATCATTGGGATCTCCACCTAGATTGGAATCAGTATAGCCATGTAAAATAAATTTGGAATTGGCATCATAAAATAATCCCATATTAATAGTTCCTTTAATGTACCTTAAGATTCTTTTAGCAACTTTAAAATGAGTTTGTTGAGGTTTAGACATAAATTTGGAAACTAAACAACACTATAAGCAATATTAGGTCTAGGAAGAGTTAAATAATTTAAGCTTCCTACCAATTTCCTATACAATGTTTCATCAACAAAAGGAGTATTCATATTAGCCATTAATTTAGTTCCTAATTCACATGGAATTGAAACATGGTTAGAATCATTCATCTTAAATTTTTCTAAAAGGTCATGAGCATACTTTCTTTGAGAAAGAAGGATACCCTTAGGAGTTTGCCAAATTTGCATACCTAAGAAATAATGTAAAATACCTAAATCAATCATCTAAATTTTTTGTTTAAGTTGAAACTTAATATCAAAAATCAAAGCATCTGAACTAGAAGTGAGAATTAGATCATCTACATGAACAATAACAATGATAATATCATCTTCAGTATGTTTAATATACAAATTAGGATCATTCTTACTTCTAGAAAAACCTTGAGAAATAAAGAATGAATTAATTTTAGAATACCATTCTCTAGGTGATTGTTTGAGACCATAAATAGATTTTTTTAAATTGCAAACTAGATTTTCACTACCTTTCTTAACAAATCTAGGAGCTTGAGCCATATAGATTTCTTCATGTAAATCACCATTTAAGAAGGCACTTTTAACATCCATTTGATGAATCAGCCAATTCATTTTAGATGCTAAAGCAAGAACTAATTTGATAGTAGGCATTTTAGCAACAAGAGAAAAACTTTCATTATAGTCTAATCCTTCAATTTGTGAAAGCCATCTAGGAACTAATCTAGCCTTAAATTTAGTAATTTCATTATTAGCATTCAATTTTTTTTTGTATAACCATTTACATGAAACCATATTCTTTCCGTGAGGTAGCTTGACTAAGTCCCAAGTTTGATTAGCAATTAAAGAGTCATATTCCTCTTGCATGGCCTTTTGCCAATGAGGTTGAGAGTTAGCTTGATCAAAAGACTTAGAATCATTAGAATTCATAGTAGTAGTCATCAAAGAATAATTACAATAATTAATCCTTCTATCTTTAATTCCACCAAATCTAGAAATATAGTCATCACTTTCATTAATTAAGCTTTGAGCCCATTTAGGTTTATGTTTAGTTGTAATGGAATCATCACTAGAGGAAGAATCATTATCAATAAAAGCATCATTAGTAGCTATTTGAATATCATTACTAGTAGAAGCAGAAATAATAGGTGGAGCTTGAGTTGTAGGGTTAAGAGGAGGAGTAGGGTTAAGAGAAGGAGGTTGGTCCTCCACTAGCACAATTTTAGTGCCACCAAATTCTGCATCATGTGTAGTAGAATAGTCATGGACACCATTTTCTGCAATACAAACATCTCTTGCAACTTGAACTTTGTTAGCAGTAGAATCATAAACATGATAACCCTTAGTGTTTTCATTATAACCAACAAAAATATAAGGAGAAGACTTAGCATATAATTTATGCCTTTTCTATTTAGGAGTATGAACATAAGAAACATATCCAAAAATTCATAAATGATGTAAATTGGGTTTCCTACCAGACCAAGCCTCTTCTGGAGTAATATCCTTGAGAACTTTGGTAGGAGTCCTATTAAGAATATAAGTTGCACAAAACATGGCTTGAGCCAAAAATTTATACTATATATTCTTAGCATGCAACATGCATCTAGCCATTTCTACAATGGTCCGATGCTTTCTTTCCACCACACCATTTTGCTATGTTGTATGAGGAATAGTAAGCTCGTGTTTAATTCCACATGATTTCAAATAAGAGTGAAAAAAATTATTCACATATTCCTTACCATTATCAGTTTTGAGAATTTTAAAGTATAAAACCAGATTGCCTTTCAACATATAACTGAAATTCAATGAATATATCAAGAACTTGATCTTTGGTATGCAAATAATAGATCCAAGTTCAACTAGAAAAATCATCAATAAAGGTAAGTGCATACCGAGAACCTTGGATGGAGTTATTCTCCATGGGGCTCAAAAGGTCACTATGGACAAGGTACAACTTATGAGTTGGCCACCATGATTTACCACTTGGAAAGGGCTTCCTATGCATCTTACCACTCATACAACCAGTACAAGCAATCTTAGAAGGAATAATGTGAGGCAAGCCATCAACCATATTTCTTTTTGGCATTAAAGTAATATAATCCAAATTTAAATGGCCAAGTCTTTCATACCATATATTGAAATCAATGGAAGTATGTAAAGAATATTGTGAACTAGCAAATTCATGGAATTTAAATAAACTGTTATTATTCATTTTAGCATGAGCAATCGCTTGCTTAGTTTGAGGATCTATCACATAACACATATCTTTATAGAATTCAACTTTATAGTCCTGACATAACTTTGAAACAGAAAGCAAATAAGTTTTCAGATCAAGAACATTCAGTACATCATGCAATTTACCATTAGGAATAGTGACATAACCTAAATCTTCAACTTTACAAGTATGATTATTAGCTAACTAAATAGGAATGTTAGCAATATCAGGTTGCAGAAAATCAAATATTATCTTATGAGAAGTTACATGTTGTGATGCACCACTATCAACAATCCACTCTAAAGGTCTACAAACATTATAGCTACAAGTAAAAGCATGACGAGAACTAGAACCATTAGAATTACATTTTTTATGATTTGATGTTTGATTGTGGTTACTATTGTTCATAGGTTTTTTGTCATTTTTCTTTTTAAAATAGTTGTTGACAACATGACCATCTTTGCCACAATAAGAATAGTGAGGTTTGGAATTTGAATGATTCCTTTGATTATTATTATTATGATTTTTATTATGATGATTATTGTGGTTATGGTTATTATTGTTATGTTTTATATTGGATTTATTATTGGAATTATGAGAATTATTATTACAGTGTTTGTTATTATTATGATGATTATTATTATTTGAACAAAAGTTATTACTATTTGAATTCTGAGACATAAATGCATGTTCAGTTGATTTAAGAGTACCAAAGTGAATTAGCTTAGCTTCTTCCTATCTTAATAAATTTTGAAAAATAACATAAGTTAACTGAGCAGTTAATGTAGGAATAGCAAGCTGTGCATGAATATTAGTTATAAACTATTGAAACTATCTAGGAAAACACTTTTTAAGAATAATATGAATTAAGCGAATGTCATCTAACTGAACACCTAAAGAAAC
The DNA here is from genome assembly GCA_028749045.1 of Cupressus sempervirens. Classification (NCBI taxonomy): domain Eukaryota; kingdom Viridiplantae; phylum Streptophyta; class Pinopsida; order Cupressales; family Cupressaceae; genus Cupressus; species Cupressus sempervirens. The sequence goes on from CM053790.1 coordinate 494,436,018, forward strand.
AAGATGACTTTTAATAGAATCAAATTTTAACCAAAATCCATCCATGGTCTTAAAATTTGTATACCTGAGATCTTCAAGTTGATCCTGCAACTGTATTTTGTAGGATTCATTTGCACTATCATACTTGGTTTGCAAAATTGACCAAACATCATGAGCTTTGGTACAATTTGCAATCAAAACATATAAATTTGGAATAATGGACATACCAATTAAACCTAAAGATTCTTCATTTTTAAGTTTCCAAGTATCTTTTTCATCTTGGGTAGCTGCTGAACCAAGTTCGGTAGTAGGATTAGTAGCTACCTCTAACAGGTGTTTAAAATGAAAAATAAATGAAATATGTGTTTTCCAGGAATGATAATTGTTGTCACAAAGGTTTTCACCCTTGTCCAAAGTCTTTACCTAAGGACAACCTTGTGAAACATGGAAAAAACCTCCAAGCTGTGGGACTTGAGCTATGAGGTTGAGTCTCTAGAGAAGGCTAGCTTCCTTTATTATCAGGGTGCACCTAACTACTCTTGGAGAGAAAAAGGGAGAAGGAACGTATGAAAGCAAATCTACCTACTCTAACCTAGGGAGGTGATGCACCAAAATTGAGTGTTCAAACCAATCCCTGCCCATACATGTACTATTGAACCATCATGACACCAAGAGATATACACATCCAAGCTTGCTTTAAACTAACAACAATCACATGCAGATCATAAAACCCAAGTGAATGACACAAAGAAAGACATGATTCACCTATATATCATTCATAGGCCAAAAAGAGATACAATCATACAAGATTGTAGATCTCTACAATACACCAATGAGAGGCAAATAGTTCTTGCACTTTACATCAATGGTTGAATGAGATAAGGCAGAATGTCATACAGTTCAGAGGAAAAGGGAATTTATGCATGAAATTGTAGAACAATATCAAAGAAGTTAGAGAAGAGTCGACCAGTACAAAATCTACAAAAATTTCCTTTATAGCTCAGGCATAATTAAGATATTTCCTGACTGAAGTTACTCCACAACCGCTGCCATTAAGTCTTGATAAAGACCTGGAGAAAATTTGATTTGGGTATAGATTTAGATGCAATGAAACCTAATATTTCATGGAAACAGGGCCCTGACAAAAATGATGCCATTAATCATTCTGACCAAAAAAGATGGATGAACTAAGGTGGTGGAGTGTTCTCCTTTGTTCACTGAGTTTAGTATTCATCCAAGAGTGGTTGGCATTGATCACAAGGATTAGATCGCATGAGAAAATTTGATCTCCTTCATTTCTAGCTCACAAATTAGCAAAGTCGGTGAGTCAACAAAATACTGCAACCAAAATGGGCCACGTGGACCAATGATCTTTTATTTTTTCACCAGCTTGCAAGGTCTTCCCAAGTTTGACCACATCTTCATAACTAACTACACGACCTCCTCAAAACACTAACCATGGAAGTATCCCAACTACCAACCCCTAATTGTTAATGCCTTAGCCAGGCCTGCTAGGACACATGTTGTTGAATCGCTATCTCCCTATACATAAATGGTGAGCACCTTGCCATAGTGAGATAACAACGATCATAGATCCTCATAGATCATGTGAAAGTCATTGATACATCACTAAAGAGAAATATGGTGGGCCCCTTTTTGCTATGTTGTTCTTCATAACCTTCGTGCAACTCACCATTGCAAGATAGAAATAGCTATCGATCTAAGATCAATCAAGGGTAGAGAACTACGCAAACTACCCTGAAGAGGTAGTGGGTCCCATACTCGCTATGTCACTATGAGTAAACAACTTGCAACTTTCCATAGTGAGATAGCAAGGACTGTTGCTTCTGCATTGATATGATGATTAGAACTCCTCATGTATTTTATGAATGGGGCGTGGGTCCAGGTACTGTTGACGCAAAAGAAAATGCACTACTGGAAACAAACCAAAACCTTACTTTCATCCTAGTCACCTTTCCATGTTGTTTGAGGTCCCACCATGTGTTTATTTACCGGCTGGGCGCTATGTCACTAATGGCAAGAAGCACAAGTTTCCCAATAGCGACATAGTAAGCTCTGACGAAGTCAAAACTTTTGGCCTACAAATGCTGAGTAGGATGTTGCCATGTCTTTTAATCTGCATAATTCATTCCTGATGAATCACCTACTTGAGGCCCATGTTATCTAAAAATTTTCCACAATATTATTTTCCGTCTGGGCGCTATGTCACGAATGGTAATAAACACAATTTTTCAGATAGCAACATAGTGAGCTTCGACGGGTCACCAAAAATCAGCGTTGGATTTAATTTTTAGTACCGCAACCAAAATTCTAATGGTTGCTATCTCGCTATGGAAAACAACCTTGCAACTTTTCATAGCGAGATGGCGACATCCATAGATCGTAACAAGATCTAATGGTGGGGAAAGTTGTAGGCCAGTGGAAACAAAATAGGAAATAAGGAAATACCCTAAGGTTTTAATCATTTTATTTTTTGATATTTCCATGCCATTTGAAATAATACTAAAGAGGGGAAGTGGCCGTTGGGTGGGTCAAGTATTTGAATTCAAATTTTGGCAGGTGTCAAAATAGGTAACATTTCTGGCAACTCAGAAGGGATACAGGCCAGCTATGCATGTGACCAGTGACCTTATGTATCCATTGGGCTATAGAGTCACACAAGATTTGGATCAGTGCACTGTGAAACCCTAATCCTACCTTTGTGGGAACAAGACCCTAAAAACCCTGTACTCTATCTGTGCAACCTCAGCAAAACACTTGTGATCGTGCACTTCTTGGAAAGCAAGAAACCAACAAAAGGAAAACTAAGCTACATATGTACATGAAACCTCAACCCCTATCAGAAACATGGCTTGAGATAGATCCCATTGACTAGGATAGGAAAAATTTCATCACCAGGCTTGCTTAATTGAAAAGAATTGGCCTGCTTACAATTGACAATCAGATAGGGACCACTCCATAGTGCATCAAATTTTGAGTGTCTCCTTGGTTTTGCCCTATCTGCATCCCATTTCAAAACTAAATCACCCTCTCTAAAGGTTCTGACCCTAGCCTTCTTGTCAAAGCTTCTTTTAACCTACTACTAATGTGTTTCTAGGATCTGCATGGCCTGACTTCTTTTCTCTTCTAGCTCCATTAGCTTTGCCATTCTCACTGTCATGGCATCATCTTCAATTAGTTCTAGCTGATGAGCTAGTTTTAGGGATGGGAACTCTAATGAAATTGAAAGCCTTGCTTCTCTACCATATACCAATATAAATGGTGAATTTCCTATTGACCTCTTAGGTGTTATTCTATTAGCCCACAATGCAGTCCTCAAATTTTGATGCCAACACATCTGGTTATCCTCTATAGTTCTTTTTATAATCCTAATTAGGTTTTTATTCGACGACTCAGCCAAACCATTGCCTTGAGGATAGTAGTTTGAGGAGGTACTTAAGTAGATGTTATGGTCATCTGCCCATGCACAAATTTGAGCTCCTACAAAAGATTTTGCATTATCTAAAATAATGGTTGAAGGGGCACCAAACCTAGTCACAATTCTGTCAAGGAACTCAACAACTAAATATTTTGTGGTGTCCTTCAAAGCAACTTCCTCTGTCCATCTGGTGAAGTAATCTATAGCAGCTAAAATTCATTTGTGACCAGAACTAGAAGGAGGATTGATAGGGCCTATGAATTCCAATTCCCATTGAGCAAAAGGTTGGTCCACCTGAATGGGATGGAGAGGAAGAGCTGCAAGCTTTTGCTTACTAGAGAAGAAGGCACATTTCTCACACTTCGTCACATACCTATGATAATCATGGAACATGGATGACCAGTAGTACCCAGCCATCATGACCTTCATTGTAGTTGTCCTTGCTAAGAAGTGACCACCATTAGGACCATCATGAAGCTCTTTGATCATTCTTTCAGCTTGATCTATGTCAATGCATCTTAATAGGGCTCCATTAAAATCTTTCCTCAAAAGGATACCATCAACTATGACATAAGGAATTGACTGTAATCTATATTATCTCCTTTTAGTTTTATCTAATCCTTGAGTATATCCATTGCCTAATAAAAAATTCTTCATATCATCCATCCATTTCCTTGGGTCATCATTTTTTGTCTCTTGTTGTTCTGTTAGTATCATAACAACTTCCTCATCTGATTCTTGACATGATATCATCTGTTTACACAACCCCTTCCCTCTTACTAGCTTGGTGATCTAGATGTCAACATCATATTCCATTACTTTAGTAATCCAACCAGCTCTTTTCTCACTAATATCTTTGTTCAAAAGGAAATCCTTCACACTAGCATGGGGTACTAACAAATGAATTTTATTATGAGATAGGAGGTGTCTAAATTTCTTTAAAGCTTTGATGACTACAAGACCTTGCTTCTCTACATAGTTGTATTTATCTTTGTACTCTTTAAGCCCTTCACTAAAGAAGGTTATGGGCTGCTCTTCATCTTTATCATTTGTTTGAGTCAAGAAAACATAAATACTTGACTCACCACCTAGGGTATAAAAGATGAAATCCTTTTCAAAATTTGGATTAATGAGAGTGGGGGCCAAGGTTATGGCTACCTTGATCTCTTCAAAACTTTCCTTCCCTTCCTTGGTCCATGCAAAGACCATACTTTTCTTGAGCATATCTATAAGGGGTTTTACCATGGTAGCAAGATTAGGGATAAATCTTCTCACAAAATTTATCCTACCAAGAAAACTTTGCAACCCTTTCTTATGTTTAGGAAGAGGGAGAGGAAGTATTGCTTTTGTTCTTTCTGGATCAATGGTTAAACCATCCTTAGATACAATGTGTCCTAATAATTTTCCTTGATTGGTAGCAAAGACACACTTGCTTGGGTTAAGGGATATCCAAAAATCTCTACACGTTGAGAACACCTATCTGAAATGATCAAAATGATCTTCTACACTCTTTGAATACACTGTGATATCATCAAGGTAAACTAATACAAACTTTTCAATCATGTTTTTGAAGGCCATCTCCATTGCCTTCTAAAATGTAGCACCTACATTGGTTAGCCCAAATGGCATCTTACAATAAGCATAGATACCCCATTTGGTGATAAATGCAGTCTTGCACGTATCAGACTCTTTGACTAGTACTTGATTGTAGCCAAAAAATCCATCAAGAAATGAAATTTTTTTGGAACCACTAACCATGGACAAAATCTACTTCATGGAAGGGAGAGGATGGTGATCTTTAAGGGAAGCTTGGTTAAGGTCCCTAAAGTCCACACACAATCTAATTTCTCCATTCTTCTTCCTAATAGGGACAAGGTTTTTTACCCATGATGAGTGCTTGATGGGGGAAATCATATTGGCCTCAATCAATTTGGATAGCTCTTTTCTCATTAAGGGTTCAATATTGGGATTTACTAGCCTCTATTTTTTTCTTACTCGTTTGACATTATCAATTAAATCTATGGTATGCTGAAACAACCTTGGTTCAAAACCCTTTAAATCATCATACTTCTAGGCAAATATATCATTAAATTCTTGACATAGATGAATAAAACTTTCTTGCTCAATCTCAGAACATACCTTCCCCATGTTTAAGGATTTTCCATCAACAACCATGACTAGGGTGTGATCATCTTTTTCAATAGCTAGGTTCATGACTCTACCTCTTGCTTGGTCATTAGGATTGAAAACACTCTCTAAGGTAATGAGACTCTTAGGAAATTTGTTGGAACTAAGATTAATGATTTTATCACCATAATGATCCTGTAGTCTTGGCTGGTTTCTATCTAAAAACTCTGCTTCATTATGCAAGAAGATTGCAATTTGTTCATCAGATTCAAACACTTGCCAATGGATATTGTTGTTAGGGATGGCAGGCCTTACTACCATTTTGATTTGTTACTTCTTCTTATCCTCAAGATTCCCTAGCACATCATGAGATACACCTATTGTTGTAAGTCTATCAGCATGCCTATTTTCTTTTCTAGGGATACTTTCAATATTAAATGCATTGAAACCTTCAAGAAAATCCCATACCCTATGTTTATAAGACTTGAGCAAACTGTTCTTTGTGAAATTCTGATTTCTCACTTGATTAATCACTGACTCACTATCTCCATATATGCTTAAGGCTTGAATTCCTCTTTTTTGAGCAAGTAGGAGACCCTGAATCAAGGATTCATACTTGGCCACATTATTAGTGCAACTGAATTGGAGCCTATAGGAGAAGTAGTACCATACTTGTGTAGGAGAAATCAACATCACACTAGCCCCTGATCCATTCTTATTTCTTTAGCCATCAAAGTACATACTTCATATCCCACTCATATCATCTTTAGTCTCCACAAGCTTAGGAACTAGGGCATCCTTCTCTAATATACAATATGTACCGAGGCCTGTCTCAATAGTTTTTGGCATAGGATCAAATTGGTATACATTAGCCTATTCATCTAAGAGAAAATTAGGTATCTCTGCTAGGGAAGTAGTAGGCTCATTCATTATGTGTTTTTCATCCATTTCTAGGATAGTGCAATTCATGTTGATGAGATTAGGGTTGTAAGGTTTAGTATGATGGAGGGCTAGAGGCTCTACTTTAATTGAAGCTTTGGCCCCATATCTTGTTCTAAAAGACATATATGACCAATTAGAAGATATGTAACTACCTATTTGGGTAGTGAAGTCTCTTGACAGACAGATGAAAATATGAGGCTTAACTTTAGCAACGGATATATCTTTAGTTATAGTACAACTAGGGCATGCATATAGGGCCATAGTCACATTCCTAAGGATCCCTATAGTCTTGATAGTACTACCATCCAACTATAATACATCCCTAATAATGGGCTCATATTTCATTCCCAAAGCATCAGCAATACACCTAGGCATCACTGAACTACTAGCCCCTGAATCAATCATGCAATTGTGGACTAGTTTATCCCCTATAATTAGAGAAACATAAAATGGAGGGGGGCTAACCATTTTACTTGTTTCTTCCTCCCTTGATGGTTGTACTAGGTTTGTTGCACTTTCCATGTTGGGTGGCTGATCCTTTGGTTCAATACTTTCCAATTCTTGTTGCAACAACCTTTTTTGCATGGGTATAGTAGCAATAGCATCCCACATGGAAATATTCACATTTGTCTTCTTCATTTGTTCTACCACACTGAATGGCATAGTAGGTGCTTTGGTAGAAGCCTTGGGAGCTACATTTGTAGGAGCTTGAGATGGAACAACCTAAGGATCACTTACATCCTTTCTGCCATTATTCCTCCTCTACTGTTGAAAAGTATTTGATTGATCATTCACTGCTTGCTCATGAGGTATTGCATTTGAAGCTGAGGCCTGATTGGGAGGAGAAGGGCTAGCATCTTCAATAGCTCTTCTCTTACACCTAGTGTTGTGAGAAATGGAATCCTAGTTTACATTACAATGTTCCTCCACTTGATGATTCATAAAGTAGCAATCACCTTGTCCTTGTATATACGAGGCATCTTTAAATTGGTCCTCCTTGTATGATTATCCTGCTATAGGATCTTGAATGGTCAAAGCCCAATAAGTTTCAACCTTCTGACACATGCAATAGGCGTAGGAGTAGTTATAGGAGGGACAAAAATCCTAATCTTGGGCCATATTGTTTTGAGGAACTATGGCCCTGCTTTGGTTTATATTTGAATTTGAAGCATGGCTATTCTGCCTATTCTGATCCAAAGAATTGTTCCCATAATTATGATTTGGAGGCCTACCACTATTCAGAGTTTGATGTTACAATTGATGAGCCTTACTACCTTGAGCTTTCTATCTCTCTAAAGTCACCACCTTGTTGCTCACTTTCTGCATCACAAAGAAGCTATCCTCCAACTTCTTCTCTAGGCCCTACAATCTTTTATCTATGTTCCCTATGTTCAACATCATAGATTGCATCATTTCCTTGATTTCATTTATTCCATTTGAAGATGTGGAAGCTTGAGGGACTAGAGCAAGGGATTGTGATGTGGAAGTTGTGGGAAGAGGAACCATTTCTGGTTGGTGATTTGGAACATCAAGGAATAAATGCATAGGGGGCCTTGGAGCTAGCTTACCTCCTTGTATTAGGATGGTTTTTGATATTTATTGTTATGTCATAAGCATTAGGCAAGGTATCTCCATCCATAGTTTAGATTGTAGTGGAAATGTTACTATTAAAAGCTTTGAGGTAATGCAAGAAGGCATTACCAGGGGTAGGTTTTATTGAAGTAGGTATTCTATCCCATGTCTTTTGAAATCTATAGTTGAAATCAGTCATACACTCATGGGGGCCTCTTTTTATAGTAGTCAACTGCTCTAAAAGTGATAAATGGTCACTTTTGTCCTCAATGTGTTTACATAGTCGTATTCTTAATCCATCCCAATCTATTATAGAACCATAAGCCAAACCTCTATACCATTGTAGTGCTTTTCCTTTCAAGGATGATGCTAGAAGCCTAACTGCAACATTATCTTCTATAATACCATGGATATTATAGACATTTGCAACTTCTTGAATGTGTTCTGAGGGAGAGATAGAAGTTTTGCCAGTAAATTCTGGTACACTTTTGAGTGCATCTATTGGTATGTCATGTATTTGGGCCAATAAAAGAGGACTACCACCATTAAAGGTGGCAAAAGTATGCACTCTAGGCTATGCCATATAGACAAGTGATCTATTGATATGTGTTGATGGTAACCTAGGGTGAGATCTAACAGTAGGAGGAGTAGAAATAGATCTTCTAGGTGTATTTGTTACTATTGCACTCCTAATTGGTGATAAAGATACCCTAGTCTTCCTTTTTCTAGGATTTGAAAATGAAATCTCTTGGTACTGAAATTTACCTCTAGAAGATGCCCTTGTTTCAACTTTAGACATGAATTACTATGACTTTGGTCTGGAACCAAATGTATTTGAAGCTCAAATTCGCCAAGTACTTGAAGAATGAGCCTCTTGAAGGCTTGAATACCAAATCTAGTACTATCTCCTCGGTATTAATCTTGAAACCTTGTTTTTGACACCAGTAGACTTGAAATTTTTTGAATATTGTCCCACCAGGTTTGCCAAAAATTGTTGTCACAAAGGTTTCCACCCTTGTCCAAAGTTTTTACCTAAGGACAACCTTGTGAAACATGAAAAAAACCTCCAAGCTATGGGACTTGAACTATGAGGTTGAGTCTCCAAAGAAGGCTAACTTCCTTTACTATCAGGGTGCACCTAACTACTCTTGGAGAGGAAAAGGGAGAAGGAAAGGAATGCATAAAAGAAAATCCACCTAATCTAACCTAGGGAGGTGATGCACCAAAATAGAGTGTTCAAACCAATCTCTGGCCATACATACACTATTGAACCATCATGACACCAAGAGATATACACATCTAGACTTGATTTAATCTAACAACGATCACATGTAGATAAGAAAACCCAAATGAATGACACAAGGAAAGACAAGATTCACCTATATATCATTCATAGGCCAAAAATAGATATAGTCATGCAAGATTGTAGATCTCTACAATACACCAATGAGAGGAAAATAGTCCTTGCACTTTACATCAATGGCTGAAGGAGATAAGGTAGAATGTCATATAGTTCAAAGATAAAGGGGATTTACACATGAAATTGTAGAGCAATATCAGAGAAGTTAGAGAAGATTCGACTAGTACAAAATCTACAAAAATTTCCTTTATAGCTTAGGCATAACTAAGATATTTCCTGACTAAAGTTAGTCCACAACCATTGCCATTAAGTCCTAATAAAGACTAGGAGAAAATATAATCTAGGTACAGATTCAGATGCAATAAAACTTGATATTTCATGGAAATAGGGCCCTGACAGAAACAATGCCATTAATCATTCTGACCAAAAAGGATGGATGAACTGAGGTGGTGGAGTGTTCTCCTTCATTCACTGATTTCAGCATTCATCCAAGAGTGGTTGGCATTAATCACAAGGATCAAATCAGATGGGAAAATTTGATCTCCTTCATTTCTAGCTCATGAATAAGAAAAGTTAGCCAGTCAACATAATACTACAACCAGAATGGGCCTTATGGACCAATGATCTTTTATTTTTTTTCCACCTTGTAACGTCTTCCCAAGTTTGACCACATCTTCATAACTAACTGTGCCACCTCCTCAAAACCATGACCATCGCAGTCTCCCAACTACTAGCCTCTAATTGTTAATGCCTTAGCCGAGCCCGCTGGGACACATGTCACTGAATCGCTATCTCACTGTACATAAACGGTGAGCACTTTGCCATAGTGAGATAACAATGATCATAGAATGTGTGGAAGTCATTGATACATCATTGAAGAGAAATATGGTGGGCTCCTTGTTGCCATGTTGCTATTCGTAACCTTTGTGCAACTCACCATAGTAAGATATCGATGGCCATCAATCTGAGATCAATCAAGGGTAGAGAATTGCACAAAGTACCCTGAAGAGGTAGTGGGTCCCATACTCACTGTGTCACTATGAGTAAACAACTTTCAACTTTACATAGCAAGATAGTGAGGACTGTTGATTTTGCATTGATCTGACGATCAAAACTCCTCATGTATTTTATGAATGGGGTGTGGGTTCAGGTACTGCTGACGCAAAATAAAATGCATTGCTAGCAACAAACCAAAACCTTACTTTCATCCTACTCACCTTTCCATTTTATTTGAGGTCCCACCATGTGTTTATTTATTAGTTGAGCACTATGTCGCTAACGGCGAAAAGCACAAGTTTCCTAATAGCGACATAGCGAGGTTCGATGGAGTCAAAAATTTTGGCCTACAAATGCTAAGCAGGATGCTGCCATGTCTTTTAATCTACACAATTCTAGGGCCCACCTTATCTAAAATTTTGCCACAGTATTATTTTCTATCTAGGCGCTATGTCACTAATAGCAATAAACACAAATATTTCAATAGTGACATAGCGAGCTCTAGCAGGTCACCAAAAATTGGCACCAGGCTTAATTTTCAGTACCGTAGCCAAAATTTTGATGGTCACTATCTCACTATGGCAAACAACCTCGCAACTTTTCATAGCACAATGGTGACATCTGTAGATCGCAACAAGATCCAATGGCGGTGAAAGTTGCAGACCAATAGAAACAAAATAGGAAATATGGAAATACCCTAAGGTTTTAATTGTTTTATTTTTTGATATTTCCATGCCATTTGAAATAATACTAAAGATGGGAAGTGGCCATTGGGTGGGTCAAGTATTTGAATTCAAATTTTGGCGGGGGGCAAAATAGGTAACAATAATTAGTATGATTAAATTTTATTTTTGGAATTAAGGTTGACATTTTTATGGAAAAGAAATGTCCCCCTTATTGACATATGAATTTTAAAAAATTAAGTGGAATTAATTAAACAAATTGTTGAGGAAACTATGATTAAGTTTATGAAAAAAATGATACAACCCTGCAAAGAAACGTTAGAAATAATGATTAATCTGAAACAAAAAAATAATGCAGAGGCGTATGCAAAATAATTAAAAAGAATAAAGCAGAGGTGATTAGAATACTTAAATGATTATAGCCTTAAGAAAAAGGAAATGAATGATGAAAAATTATTTCATAAAAAGAATGATAGACAAACGAATCTAACTTGCTATACTTAGGATCCTAATGATGTAAAATGACTTAAAACAACTTATAAGGGGTCAAGATTTGAAGTTATAAATTAATTTCATAACCCTATAATGAGACCACTTAGTAGATTAAAAGATTAAATTATACAGAAAATAACAACACTTATAATCCTTATAAATGTACAATAATATATCTAAATGTTTTAATGCAAAAAGGATTTGATAATAAAACCAATAGTTCCAAAAAAATAAGATTTATTAATAAACCAAGAGTGCTTAAAAAAAAACACAAAACAAGGTTTAATAATAAAATCAAGTGCTAAAAAACCGCACCAATAATTGCTTAAAGCTTTTAAAAAACTCAATGAACACTTAATATGTTTTAAAAAAAAATGTAATACACTTTTTAAAAGAAAATGTAATACACTATTCTTAAAAATGTAATAGTCTTCTTTCTAAAAAATAACCTAAAAAAAAAACACACTTGATCCTTTTAAAGTTGATACGACTTAAAAAGCTTTCAAAAAAAACTTTCAAAAGAAACGACTCATATACCAAAAGAAAATGACCGAGAGTAGCCGCAGAAGAACGGAGTTGGTAGAGGGTTTTAGGATGCAAAAAATAGAGGCAAATGCCTGATCTACATAAAACTGAACCATCTGGTCTCATAGGTCATATCCTTATTGACCACTTCTGTCCGCTGCGATGGAGCAATGAATGTGGAGTGTAACAGAGTTCCAGACAAATTTGGTAATAGAGAGTGGGTGGGAGAGGTTAAGCACAATAGGTAGCAATGAATACAAAATTATTTTCAAGGGATACACATGAATACAATAGGCAACAATGAATATGAATGATGAAAAATGATTTGCAAAGGGGGTGAGATAGATTGGTGGAGAAACGCAAATATCACAATAGATACAAAATGTAAAAGGAAGCCTGTGAACAAGCATGGATAAGCTGAACTGCAAAAAGCAAAAAAGAGGAAGGTTTCTTAAAAAGAAATCAAGAAAAGATCCTTAGTGATCTTAAAAAAGAGAGGTAAGATTCACAAATGAAAATAGCTAGATACTAAAAAAAAATCTCATAGATTTAAAAAATTGAATTTTCAAAATAGATATTTTAAGATAAAAATTAGGAAATATTTTAATTGTTTAAAAATTATGAATAGGATATGATTTAAATTTCAAAAAAAATGAATAGGATATATTTTTAATTTAAATAAATCTATTGAATGTAGGATAAAAAATAATAATAAATCCCAAGTATTCCCTACAATAATATTATTAAGGAATTTTTTTAATTTAAAAAGAAATTAATCTTAAAAATGGCACAAATTAAATGCTACTCTTCTGCATACATTAAAATAAATATTTAAAATATTTAAAATTAAAAAATTGCACAATAAATTAGTGCTATGTAAGAAATGCTTCTTGTTTTGGCGGCACACCTTCCAAAACAAGAGCAAAAAAAAATAATTTTTTTTGAAAGGAAAACCCTTTGGCGACAAGCCTTCCAAAGAGGGTTATTAAAAAAGGTGATGAAAGATGATAAAATAAAACCTACACACCCAAGATGTAAGAATGAGCTGAAAACCACAACACAAACTTCTTCTCTCAATAATGTCTCCAAATAAGGTGTGCTCCAATTAATGGCAACCTTCAACACAAAACTTAAAATGAGGATTAGTTACCAAGCTTTGATACCATGTAAGAAATAATAAAATAGAGCAAGGAATGAAAACAATCCAAGTAAGTTAAGTGTGAAACAATGTTACCATGAGATAAGAAAAATCCAAGAGCATACACCAAGATAGTTCAACAATGGAGACAAGGATTTATAAGGGGAAAGGAAAGAAAAACCCTTGTGACTATTATGAATGAAGAAAAATGCCTAGAGAAGAGAGAGAGAGTGGTGGAACAAAATAGCTCAATACAATAACATCAAAGTGATGTGTAGAGAAGAAAGAGAGAGGATAATCTCTTTTAAAGAGATGAGAAAGGAGTTGCATGTTTTCGCATGTGTAACTCCCATTTCTATGAATGCTACATTCATAATACGTGTGTGCAAAGTGTCAAGATCCTCTTAAGGAGGATAAACTAAATTCCTTAATAAAGGAATTATAAAAATGAGTTTCCCTCACATGTGGAATAAAGGACAAATAATGACATGTCCTCCACATGTGTACAATAGGACAAACTACATTTAGGGATCCTTGGAATATCCTAGCAATTAAATACATCCAAGGGAAGATTAACATTTCTAACACATTTCATCATCATAGTCTTAGGTAGTGGTACCTAACTTTAAATGTGTCTCTAATATTCTTGTGAATCTTGCCAACCAAAAATCTAACTTTTCTACCAGATAAATTGTATAACACTTCGACAATTTTCTAGGTTGGAACTGCCATAACTTCATCTTCATTCTCTACTCGCTTCATGTGATTGATATGTTGCCATAAATGAGAACATCAAAATGTTTGACTGATCCAAAATTTTAATACTACACATTACTATCTATAAGATATTCTCCAAGTTGCTAGTCTCTCACATTGAACCCTTTTTGGATTAGATTATCTAATCCCAACAAAAAATCTTTGTCCTAGGTAGCCAAATTATAGATGCTATCCTTATGGTCTATGAAGTTATTCACCCAATGGAAAAGGGAGAAAAAAAGTATGATCTTTAAGCTAAACATCTCTAAAGCTTATGATATGGTCTCATGAGACTCTATTAGGGAGATTCTAAGGAAAGTAGGATTCAAAGGGATAATTATTTAGGTGATGGAGGAGTTATTCATAAATGGTTCCCTAAAGGGTTCCTTCAACATATCTAGTGATCTTAAAGAAAGTGATTCCTTATCCCCCTACCTTTTTATCATTTTTTTCTAATGTTATAAACACAAATCTTAGCAGGATGGTAGACTTTGGTTCCATTAAAGGGTTTAGACCATCCTCCATGATGGAGATTGTCTCCCACCAATATTTTGTGGATGACACTCGAATGGGAGGACAACCCACTATATCATATAAGAATCCTTGGAAGCACATTTTGTGGGAGTGTGCCCTTACTTCAGATGAAAATTTATATCTATCGAAAAGTACTCCATAAATTTTCAATATACCTCAAAGTCTTCAAAACTACATTGCTATGATTATTGTATGTCAGATTGCTTCACTTCTTACATTTTATTTTGGCATGGATTTGTCTATGGTTAAGGTTGACAATAATATCTGGGTGAATTTATTGGAAAGGATTCAATTGAAACTTGTAGCTTGGAAGGAGCACATCTAAGTAATGTAGAGAGTATTAAAATGATCATGATGGTCCTACAAAGCTCCAATCAAGTGTATATTATGTCACTATTTCAAATTCTCATTATTTTGACTAAAATGATAGATTCTATTAAAAGAAGTTTCCTATGGGCCAGAGTTGAAGATAAAAAGAGGCTCAATCTTGTTATATGAGAAACCATTTTCTCTCCTAAAGATTAAGGATTCCTCACTGTTAGGGACTCACATCATGAACTTAGCATTTATTTCAAATATAGGATGGAATGTAGTGAAGTGATATTTGGAATAGGCCAAGATATTATGAGGAATTTATCTCAATAATGGGAATGAGATCAAGCTATTGTTAAACCCTCATATTTAGGGGTCAATTATCCAAAACAATCTGAAGAGGACCACCCCCTCCTTATTCAAGGATCATCTTGTCTTATTGGTAAAGGGGCTAATGTGGATTTCTCGATGGATACTTCTGAGGATGTTCCTTCAATGGATTTCCATCCCTTGTTCTTGACTCTTAAGAGTGTTCTCACTATAAGGTTGAGCTTCAAGGTTTGGGACTATTCAGAAATAATGGGCAATACAGCGAAGTAGAAGATAGAAATTAATTAGTTTGATGTTTCGTTTGAGACAACTACTTTAGAAATCCTCAAACATATGAATACTTTAATATTTTATAGGCTTTCTCAAATGGATGAAGTGATTCAAAATAAATATAAATTGAAGGATAATATGATTATTATTATTTTTGACCTATTGGGTCCAAGTTGGCCTACTATGTGTGAATAGGAAAAAATTTGGGATAATAAGGCTATATCGAAAGTTGATATTTTTAACTAGTCTCTCTATCATAACAAGATCTTTATGATAAATAATCACCAAAAAAGAGGCATTCAAATTGTTAATAGGTGTGTTTCATGTGAAAATGATGTTGAGTTTATTGATTATATCCTCTATTCTTTCCCCTTTGCTGGGGAAGTTAGACAAATAATATTATGTGTATATTCAACTTACAACAGTGTTGGAACAATGACCCCAAATGAGTCTTTAATTCTTGGAAATCCCCTTTACTATCATTCTTTTGATACTATACCATTGTAGTAGTCCCTTTTGTATGGTAGCTGACACCTATGGAAGGAATATAATAACAAGAACTTTAGGGACAAGTGCAAAAATGCAAAATTGGTGACTATAAGGTGCATCCATAATGTGAAGGAAAATATGAAGACTATAAACTCCAGTAACCATTATTTCACCCCATCTACTTTTGATTAGGAGGTAGGTTGGCTATGGGGGTTGTTGGATAGTTTGAGGAATTCCAAAAAACAAGTGAAATTTATCCACAAGAATAGTAAATTCCCCCTCTCCCTTAACTTGATTGGGTCAAATTAAATTTTTATGGTTCCTCAATTAGTAACCCGAGTCAGACTAGCACGATTATCTTTTGAGAGGCTCAAATTATAAGTTTTTAGTGGCCTACTCTATCAACTTAGGTGTCCGAATGTCTTACGTGGTAGATATATTTCCCTTTATTATGGGGTTATTGTATTGATGAGGAGGAATTTTAAAAAATCATAATTGAAAGGGATACGTTAAACATCATTAATATTTTAAATGTCATGGCTAAGATTGGATAGAATGTAAGAGATGTTATATGAACAATTAGATACATGTTAATGAATTTGAAGGAGGTGTCTTTTTGCTACACATACTTAAAAGGAAATCATACCATAGAGAGTTTGGTGAGTGTGGGAAAATATACAAAGGGGTTAAAATTTGGATGAACCTCTATCTATCCCCATGGAGGAATACAAAGAGATTATTGGCAATTTAGATAAGAGGATAGTATGGATATACTTTAGTTTTTGTCATTCATGGAAACATATAACTTGTATTAAATCATCAAGATATGAAGATATTTTTTTGGTATGAAGACCTAGAAAATTGTCTAAGTGTTATGAAGGCTAACTGCAAGGAAAAAACACCAATTTGGTTCGTACACTTCATTGATAATATTTTGGCATGTGCGCACTTGAAAAAATGTAGTACATGTTATCAAGATTCTATATCTAGGAGTGCAAGTATTTATGACATTTATAAACAAAGATATTGATGATTTATCAATGATAGGTTTTGATAGAAAAAAGAAGATAGAGTTGAGAGAATGAAGTTATGATTATTGTGTGATGCAAAATTTAAGTTACAAAAGAGAAAAGATAGTGTATCTGAAGTTTTATGACAAGATCTACAAAGGAAAAACTAGATATTGAAGATATCAACATTGTTAGGAAGCTTTTTGTATCTATACCTATTGATCTCAGATTGGTTTTGACAAGTGAGTGTCAACACACTTAAGACATTTTCTTAGTTCATGTCAAACTAGTAATGCATGCCAAGTACAACATGTAATATTAGTCCATGTTGAGTTGCAATGAGTGTCAAGTCACTCATTTGCCAAGTCACTCAAGTGCCAAGAAAATAGACCATGTTGAGTGATTCAAGTGCTAAGTAAATAGTAGATGCTAAGAAATTCAAGTGTCGAGTCAAAATAGTGTATGCCAAGCATTAGAAACTACATATGCCGAGTAACACAGATTTGACATATTTATTTTTTATGACACAAACAACTATGTAAACTATTTTTCAGCTGACCTAAGGATAGATTTTGATCTTTTAGAGATAAGGGCCAATCTATATACAGATTCCCTATGTAATTACATGTAGCCAATCAGAAAATAGGAAGGTTTAAGTGGAAAAATGGATGAATCTTAGCCATCGATTCATACCTAACCCTAAGCCATCTCAATCTTCTTAAGGAGGACAAAACCCTAAATTTTTTGTGATGTTGAGAGAATTGCTAAGGGGTAAATGATTGAATTGAAAGAGCAAACAAGACAGTTTGTAGAGCATTCAAGGTGACTTAGGAGTAAGAGTAAATTGTAGAATCGGTTAAGTGAAGAACAAAGGAGAGAGGATACAACATTGATACATCATATCGTGAAGGATTAATCAAATATTGGATAGAGATGATCTATTTTTAGGAAAGCAAGTTCCAACCATAAGATCTATGCCGAGACATTTTGATAGGTGATTTTAGTTAAATCTCCTAGGTAAATTAGTCCTAACAAACTATGCCAAATCCTTTAATAGGGTGGCATTCCAAGCTGTTGATCTAGGTTGTTTCCCTCTCGATGATGAAGCTTATCCCCCATCATCTCACTAGCTAACCCTTGTTTACCTCTAGTACTCATAGTTTATCTCCATTTGGTATTGCTCATATAGCCCACACTAAAATAGTGCTTTGCCCCTAGAAGATCTAATCAATTGTTGTGCCTCAACACATTTTAGGGACAACCAGCTAGCTTTGGGTTTGAGTGGCATTTCACCCCTAACCACAAGTCATCTACTAATTTTTCAACATTAGTCAATTCGGATCTCTACTTAGCTTCACCTAAGCTTCATCCTAGTCATGGATAGATCACCTAGGTGTGGGTCCATAAGTAGTGACAAAGGCACACTTCTAACAGGGTGTTAAAATCCTCTAACAAGGTGGGACATAACAATCTTTATAAGAATTTAATGGGGCAAGCCTTTCACATGGAAAACCATGATTCATGGTCAAACCATTGTAATCTTAATTAGATACACTTTATTGCTACAGAAGTGAAGATTTGTGGGTGTCATCCCCACCCCAATTTTATCTTCTCATTTGGAGGGTTTCTGGGTAATTATATCTAGTGTTAAGTGTGTGTTTGATTACATGTTTACATGATTAATGCATATGCTTTATATATTATTTTAGTTTATTATGCATATGATGTATGAATGGTGAAATTTTATGGGTCTAAGTTTAAACTGCTGATTCACCCCCCCACCCCCACCTCAAAAGTTTACTCCTTCCCCACTTGTAATTCCAACAATTTTTATCAAAGCCTAGTTCTTAGAAGGAGAAATTTTTTAGCTTAGACGAAAGATCTTGAAATGAAAGCCTACAAGCTAGGAAAGACTATTGAGAACTAGGAGATTGAAATACATCTTATACTACATCAACTGAATGATGCTAGAGATGCTTTAAAAATCTCCTTGAAGAGAAGGAAAGAAATTGCCATTGTAGAGAATGACACACTATACAAAGAGATAGACACCACCAAGCTATTTGTAGGTGGTAACTCCAATGAATTTGATGTATCAATTTTAGATCTAATGAAGAAGAATAGAATCCAAGTTGAAGAAATTAGAAATCTCAAGTTGGAGCAAGAATCACAAGCTGTACTTCTTTGTGAGGTGAGTGAACAAAAGAAGAAAGCCATGAAAGATAATGCATGATTGAAGAAGACAAAAGAATTTTGGAAAATAAATTGGAGGAAAATTCAATAGAGCTAACCAAAATCTCCTACATGCAATTGGACACACTAAGTCAAATGATGAATGCAAACTATGAGCTGAATATCAAGGAAATTGAGATAACCACATTGAAGTTGCAGAATGAACAACTATAGAATGATCTAAAAAGAGATAAAGAAATTGCTGAAAGTTTAAACAAGAAAAATTAAGCTATTAATTACTTTGAACAATCACTGAAACTCCCAAGATCCAACAATGATGTAGCAAGATTAGGCTACACAAGCATTGAAGAAGGAGAATCATCAAAAGTTGCTTAAGAAAGGAACATCAAAGGTAAGAACTCCAAACCTACATGTTTTAGATTACAGTAAAAATAGGTTTTGAAGGGACCTCAAAACCCTTTAATATCCTCAAAAAGGAAAAAGCAATACAACCATCAGGAAAAGAGTCCTCAAACCTACTACAAGCAGCACCAAAATTAGGTTTTACAGGGACTTGAAATTGCATACATAGTCCAAATAAAGTACCTAGGTTTTACATGGACTTGGAACCTCCAATACTATTTAAAACTAAAAACCAAAAAATAGGACCAAACACAGGAACTAAATGTAACAACCAACAAAAAGGACAAGAACAAGAACCCAACTAAAAAAGAAGACCCAAAGAAACTATTGCAATTTTGTGATCATCTTAACTGGCTCCTTACCAATCTTAGCCATATCCTGGATGGAGTTAGCAGCCAAAGAAGCAGTAACAATCAAGGCTTTCTTCCTCAAACTCTATCTTTTCCTCTTGCTAGGGCCCTCTAAAGATATGGTTCCTTCATTTGCTATTTTTCCCAAGCTCACCATCATAGCACAGATGCTTGAAGTTACCTGCTCCATTTTTGTTCCACTTTCCTTGATAAGCATTCTAAGCTAATGCTCATAATCCTTAAGTTTTTTTTGGATTTCTCCCTTTTGCTCCTCCAAGTGTTTGATAATAGCCTGGTCAGCCTCCTGGTTATGTTGCAAGGTTTCCAATTCCATCTTCAACCCCATTATTTCATTATAAATCCAAGAATTGACTTGGAGGAAAGAATCAACTTTAAGTTTGGTAGAATGCAGGAAGGAGAGCTTGGTTTCCCTCTCTTGGGAGTCACCTATGCCTTCAGAAGTGGTATGTGGTGGGGACCCAACTTTATCAATTTGTTCCTCCCCATCCAATGACTCCTCTCTAGTCTCCACAAGGTCATGTTGACTATGGACCTCCTTATCTTGTCCATCTATCTCCTTTGTAGGAGTGAAAGCCTTCCCCATGTTTTCCTCCTCACTCATAATGGTTGGACCATCAATTAAATTATCTTTATCTTTATCACCTCCCCTGGACATAGCCTGAGTACCCTCATTATCAGACATGCTATGTTTTGAGTTATCCTTAGTTGTTTCTCCCCCTCTCACTTTCTCATTTTTGCCTTTCATTTTTGGATAACCTTCTAGGTTAGAGCTAAACTCCCCAACATCCATTCCTTCCTCATCCTCTAGGACTTCCTTATCTGAGCCTTTAGTACTCTCCACCTTAGTATCCTCTTCAACAATTTGTCTTTGAGAAGTAGAGGGTTTTAGTTTAGCCTTATCTTTCCCTTTAACATTCTCATCAATTTTACATTTTATGGATTGAGAATCCTTATGTTTTCTAGTGGAGGGAGACGAAGTAATGGATTTATTTTAACAAAAACCCTCTATGAGCAATATCAGACCTTCATGTAAAATGGGTTGTGACTCTTTCTTTCTATGGGCATGCAAGCTTTGAAGCAAAGAGAAAGGGAAGGGAATTATGTCCTTATACCTAAAATGGTTAAGAAAGAAAAAGTGGGATTTGTGCACCTTTTATTCCTACCATCAAGGATAAAGTACTCATGAATACAACCAAGCACAGCATGCCAAATACCTTTAATCTATTGCACATCAAAGAAGTCTCCATTCTTCTCCAATTGCATCTCCTCTTCATCTATCTTTGGGAATTTTTTGTAGGCCACATTGGAAATACTGGTGTGGAAAGAAAGGACATACTACTAATGTATATAGAAGCAACAATACAAATCAGAATATCAAG
This sequence comes from Cupressus sempervirens, assembly GCA_028749045.1. Taxonomy (NCBI): domain Eukaryota; kingdom Viridiplantae; phylum Streptophyta; class Pinopsida; order Cupressales; family Cupressaceae; genus Cupressus; species Cupressus sempervirens. The sequence goes on from CM053790.1 coordinate 494,457,317, forward strand.
CCTAAGAACATGGTTCATTGTCATAAGTGAAATAAACAAGGTTATTAGGCACATGAATGTAGAACTAGGACCATGCATAAACAAAAATTTGAAGGATATTGCTACAATTGTTAGAAGTATGGACATAGAGCATTTAAAAAGAGATCCAAGTCCATGTGGTCATCAAACAACCCAACAAAGGTAAGAAGCTATGGAAACTCATATAGTTGGGATTATAACACAAGACATAGCTACCACTATTGTCAAGAATATGGACATGTTCTTGAGAATTAGATTAGGACACACTTCAGTAGTAACTACAAAAGGTTGTTGAGTTAAACCAAATGCTTTAGCTATTTGAAGACTGGTCACATCAATAAGCATTATCTAACTAGGTCAAAGGCATCAAGTTATGAATTCGATAACGACAAAGTCAAGGAAAATGTTGAACACATTAGGAATGAGATGAACAAGACATGGAAGAAGAAAGATGGTTGTAGTACATCAAATGGAGAAGGGATCACTTCACCTAATGGATCAAGTGATCACACCTCATCAAATTGAACAATCAAGAGGTATGTGGGACTAATATTTAAAGTATTATATGACACATCAATTCAAAAGTAAATAGTACTAAAAGGAATACATTACCATGAATAAAGATGCAAGATGTTGAAAATACAAGATTAAATTTTCATGTTGTTGCTGAGCATGAAACGTTCTCAATGGATGTCGAGTGGAATGCTAGTTGACACTGAGATGTCAACCTAGCTAGTTGATGCTGAGTTTGTAGTAGCTATCGAGTGATGTTAATATTAGTGGATGTTGAATGATTCTAAAATCAAGTTAATACCAAGTTTTTAGTTGTATAAGCACTAAGCATTAAATGCAAAGATTTTTGAAGGGTATATAGTCATTTTCACTCATTTTCATCATTTTAAATTTGAGCAAGAGAAAATAGAGTAAAAGGTGACTCAAAAACTTATTCATGGCATTCGTAAAGATCTCAACAATGATTTCACAGCATTTCGACAAGATTTTCAAGGTATTTATCACAAGCTGAGCTACACAGTTTTTATTGTACACAAACCTTAGTTTGACAATGGCATCTAGTTCAAGGAATATAGAAGGGAAATAGATTTTAAATGTTCATCTAGTTAGTAACGAGGTCAAACAACCCATATTCAAGGCCATCCCTAAGATAGCATATAAACAAGATCCCTCTGGTGCACTATCCATGATCATGCCAAAATTTATTATGGTACAAGATGTTAGAAAATGTTACAATTGTAAAATAGGAGGAATAGGATACATGGAAATAAGAGAAGCCTATGATAGACTATGTGCTAGTGGTGCTCTAAAAGAAGAATTCAAAATCGTCAAAAGGAAGGGTTTGACCCCTACCCTAGACTTTCCTATTGTTTTCAAGACTGAATAGATCAGAATTGTCTTAAACCAAATACATGATGGATCCTTGTGGCTGGAAGGAGGACCAATAAAGATTACCAAACAAATAATCAATAGGTTTACTAGTTTCCCAAACCTAGATCAGCCCAAGACTCTATGGAGTGGCTCGAAAGATGTGATAGAGAAGAATATAGGAGCAAAGTGGAACAAAAGAAGAATGATAATAGACACTATAACTGATCCTCTAATAAACTTTGTTGTTAGGGTAATATCACACAAATTCTATCAATCTAGTAGATTGAATAGTGTACCCTATATTGTAGTAGATGTTGGCTACAAGATTGTGAAGAAAGATCATACATATGATCTAGCAGAACTCTAGCTACAACAACTAATGGAGAACTTAGGAGCTATATGGAAAACCAAAAGTGCACAATGCAAATTTGGTTCAATACTTATCTGCATATTCTTCTATGTAAAAAATGCATTCCCCTCTTTTGGTATAGTTGGATGGAAGACCAATAGGTCAATAGCAATGTAGATCAATGAGTCTATTGCACAAATGGGAGAAATTTTTGAGACATTAATGACTAGCTACTTTGAAGACTTTAAGAAGTCAATGAAGCAAAGGATGAGGATACCTATTTCACTATTTGAGCAACACTACAATGATATATTATTTGTTGTTGATGCTGATTATACCTTTATACAAGCTACTACACCAAGGGTCAAATGGTTAAAACCACTTGGATATGAGATCAATTTCGATGAAGCATCAATAGTAATAACTACACTTCTCGCAAAGGAAGTGGATAAGATTGAAAGAATCTTTAGAAACTACGATGTGATGAAATCAAAGATTGAGATGGAGTTAAAAACTACCTCCACACTTAAAAAGAAAGATAAATTGGTAAAAAAGCTAAAGGCCAAATTCAATGAAGGTGCAGGTGAGGAAGAAGAGGAAGAAGATGAAGAGGATGAAGAAGAAGATCATGAAAAAACATAAAGACATCTTGCATTAACCCAAGGCATGGGAGAGGACAAGGAAGAAGAAGAAATAGACGATGTTGAGGAAGCACCAACACATGTCGAGTCAAAGAAGAGAAAGGCTAAGGTATAGCTTGTGGCCAAGGTAAAGAAAGTTGTTAAACCTAGGCCAACCAAGCTACTACTCCAACCACCAGAGCTAGCACATGTGCAAACACATAGAAGGCCAAGGAGAAGACTAAGGCTATAGAACAAGGCAACCAAGTGTAGAAGAAATAGAGAAGAAAGTATGTTGCATAACTTGACTCAGATGAAGAAAAGACTAAATTAGATGATTTGAGTCAATTCAAAGTGGTAAGTCACAAACCACTCTCTAATATTGAAAATGTGTGTGAAAATATCAGAAATAATGTAGATTTGTCTAGATTTAAATATATTGATTTTGAAAAACTTGAGAAACAAGAACAAAAGTTAGTAGAAGATGCCCTATATGCAATGATGTCTAAATTTAAGACTACGTCATTGGAATTTGCTAACTTGGTACTTAAGAAATTATATGATTTAGTTGACCAAGAATGGCATTATTGTTTAAATTTGGAAAAATAAATAAGGGAAACTACAATGGCCCAAGTAATGGCACAACTGACAAAAGGGTAGATTACTAAGGCTATTAAGAAATATGGAGTTAGGTTTACACCTAAGTATAGAGCCTTTAATATACTTCAAAACAACATTGAAGATGTGGTCTAAAAGTCTACCCAACTATAGAAATTAATCTATGCATTAACCACTATAAAGCAAGGAGAAGCTAACCCTTTTGAGGGTAAAAGTGATGATAAAGATGAGGATGAAAAATAAGATGATGACAAATAGGAAGATGAAAATAGAGATAATACAGTTGGGGAAAAACACACAAGAAAGATGATGACACAACTACAGTTGAACAACAACAAGATGAACATAGTGCATAGGACACACAAGTGCTGAGTGTCAATCCCCCACATGGCATAGTCAGTTCAATAGAAACTATTATTGTTGAGGATGTTCCTAATGCATTAGCTCATAACATCAATCCACTGACTATAGATGACTTGAAAAAAATATTGAGCTAATCTACACTAGATGCTAAGTTATGTAATAATCCAGTCTTGGTGATTGTAGATGAGCTCAAAAAGGTAGTAACTAACATCACAAAGGATAAGGTGAATCCACAAGAACCACATTCTACCATCCCTCCAGTTACTCAAGTGTAACCTTTGATTTAAACTACAGTAGATACACCCTCTAAGGTTGATACACTTGTGAAAGTTATTACTCTTAAGGAGAAGTATGAAGAAGAAAAAGATACAAATGGACAGTAGGAAGCAGGACATACAGTTTCATTTGTACTTGAAGCTTAAGGACAAAGTTCTATTCATGTCATTGTATTAGACGAGAATTTTTTTGAAGAAGGTGATCAAACACTTAAGGTAAAGGAGAAAGAAGCCACCCAAGAACTAGTTACACTACCAAGATCTAACACTTCTCCTATTAAAGTTCTTTAGAAGTCAAGCACAAAACCTATACCATTGCAGATCTTAGTGCCTGGCTTAAACTCTTCAAAAGATGAAAAGGTAATTCACTATGGTGATATCACTCTTGATGAAGAGATTATTATTCCAAAGTTTGATTATGATACAACGACCTTAGATCAAATAAGTATTTTGCAACAAGCTTTAGAAAAGAAGAAACATAAAGAAATGCTTAGGAGAGAATATAGGTAGAAACAAGCTCTTCAAGACATAAAAGAAATCATTTTAGATGCATTTAGTCTACCTACTCCTAAATAGACTAAGACACTACTAGAGTAATTGTTAGACATAGTGGAAAAGGTCAACAATGAAGACATTGATACAAATGCTAAACTTTTAGAGTGGTCAGGAAAGAAATTCTAGAGCAAGGTTAATGAGAAGATATCTAGAGACATAGCACTGACACAAGTTGTATTAGAAACAAAGGTTGAGGAAGTGAAGCAGGTACTTGAAAATATATTGTCATTGTACACCAAATTTTGTAACCCTACATTCTTCACCCAAGAGACCAAGCATCATATTCTAAGCCTAGAAGAAATCTAAATAAATTAGGTACAAGGTTACCTCAAAACCCAGCTCAGAGTCAAAAGCCTTTTAATACATTGCTTCAAACACAAAGTCAATTAGTTGTATTAATAGTAGAAGAGGCTATCATAAGAGCCAAATTGACAAGTATATAGGTGTCTCTCACTTCTCACATTGAGATACTACACAAGGAGCTAGGCTATGCAGAAACTTTGCTAAAGAAAGATCCCAATATTTCTACTCTAGATCGCCTAGTACACCTTGCTGCCAAGCTTGCTATCCAAATCAAGTCACTGGATGTTGCATGCGACAACTGGGATGTAACTCTAAAAATCATAATGCAGGTCCACAAATAATTTTTGGACAAACACATTATCTGTGTATAGCCCATTTGATATAAGTGCCAAAATGGGGGAGATAGAATAAGGGATAGAATAAAAGGAGGAGAATATCCTATGGGGGAGACAACAAAAGAGACAGAAAAAAGATAGCAAAAAGGATGAGAGTATCCTATCAGGAAGAATAAAGAAAGGGGGAATTATACATTTTTGAGAAATACAATACAAAGATAGAAATAGAGCATAATAGAGCATGAAAGAGTATAAGTGCATTGAAGTCAAATAGTATCAATTAGCAAAGACAAATCTACTTAGAATGGAGAATAGATTTTGGATATAGAATAGACATATTAACTCAGGGGGAATTATAATTTTTTTGGTATATAGGTCATTGCAAAATTTTTAAAATTTTGAAGTTTTATATATCAACTGAGTCATGGATATGTCATACTCAAGAAGATTTGATTGATTATGTATATTCAAGTGTTCTTGAAACTCTTGTCAAAGAGGGAGATTGTTGATCTTAGATTGGTTTTGGCAAGTGAGTTTCAACACACTTAAGAGATTTACTTAGTTCATGCCAAACTAGTAATGCATGCTGAGTACAACATGTAAATATTAGACCATGTTGAGTTGCAATGAGTGTCAAGTCACTCAAGTGCCAAGTAGAATGACCATGTCAAGTGATTCAAGTGTTGAGTAAATAGTAGATGCCAAGTAGAATAAGTGCCAAGTCAAAATAGTGTATGCCGAGCATCAGAGACTACATATGCTTAGTAACATAGATTTGACATATTTGTTTGTTATGGCACAAACAACTATGTAAATTATTTTTCAGCCGACCTAAGGATAGATTTCAATCTTATAGACATAAGGACGAATCTCTATGCAGATTCCCTATGCAGAAAATGAGAAGGTTTAAGTAGAAAAATTGATGAATCTGAGCCATAGATTCATACCTAACCCTAAGCCACCTCATTCTTCTTAAGGAGGATGAAACCTTAAATTTTTAATGATGTTGAGAGCATTTCTAAGGGGTAAATGATCAAATTGAAAAAGCGAACAAGATAGTTTGTAGAGCATTCAAGGTGACTTAGCAGTAAGAGTAAATTGCAAAATTAGTTAATTGAAGAACACAGGATAGAGGATACAACATTGACACATAGGATCATGAAGGATTAATCAGAGATTGGATAGAGGTGATATGTTATTAGGCAAGCAAGTGCCGACAACAAGATCTATGTTGAGACATTTTGACAGGTGATTTCAGTTAAATCTCCTAGGCAGAGTAGTCCTAATAGGCTATGCCAAATCATTTAATAGGGATGCATTCCAAGTGAATGACCTAAAGTCCTTTAACTAGACACACTTCTAAAAAGATGTTGAAATCCTCTAACAAGGTGGGACTTAACAGTCTTTGTAAGCCTTTAATGGGGCAAGCCTTTTACAGGGCAGACCATGATTCATGGTCAAACCATTGTATCCTTAATTAGATACACTCTATTGCTGCAATAGTGAAGATTTGTGGGTGTCATCCCCACCCTAGTATTACCTTCTCATTTGGAGGGTTTCTAGGTAATCATATTGAGTGTTAAGTGTGTGTGTGTGTTTGATTACATGTTTACATGATTGATGCATATGCTTTATATTTTATTTCAGTTTATTATGCATGTGATGTATGAAAGCTGAAATTTTATGGGTCCAAGTTTAAACTCTTGATCCACCCCCCTCTCAGAAGTTTACTACTTCCCCACTTGTAATTCCAACAATACCTTTTTTTGTACATAGAATATATCATTAAAAGTTTGTGGAAAGTTCCTTAAATCATGCATTTAATATTTTTTGTGATCCACTAGGTAATGTAATTTTTTAAATGGGCACATGGTGGTTCTTAGTTGTACTTGGGTGAGATTTTAATATTTGTTTTAAGGTAGTTATCTTTAACTTTTATATCATATTGGTTGTTCTTGTAAGGTCTTGGCTATTAAGTGCCTATATAAGCAAGGCATATGAGAATTTATAAGAAAGCTTTAGAGTTGAAGGATCTTATTATGTAAGATCTTATTTGGGAAGAACTTGTAGTAGAAGATCTTCAACTGGCTACATTTATAATTCTAATACCAACTCCTAATAGGGTTGAGGATTCTAACAAGGCACAATTCTCTATCAAGGGAAAATACACTATATGAATGTAATAGGCTCCTTAAAGGATAAATATCTTGCCAATTCTAAAGAAAAACTTGTCTATTTGTGAAAAAAACTTCTTTATTTACAATAGAATGGTTGTTGGTCATCACTGCAACCAAGCCATTATAACAACCTCAACTATCAGATAAAGAAGTAAAGAATTTTAGTTGGTGCTAAGAGAGATATAATTTTTGAGTGCACAAACATCGCCAAGCATTTCAGTGGTTGCATAGTGATTCAAGAAGCAACATGCATTTAGCAATTCATAAGGTAAAATCAGTTATGGTTGATTTAAGTTAATACCGAGGGACAACATGTTATAAAAGGAAGAGTCAAGTGGGATAAGCTATATAAGTCAAGTAACACACTTTGTTGTATTTGAGTTTGGAATGACACAAAATCATAGGTAAACTATTTTCCCATGTTTGAAGTTTGTTTATATGATCAAGGAGTCAATCATAGAGGTAATTATGCATGTAATTGCACATCACTAATCTCTATGTTATGTGATTAGCTGATAAAAAGAATGGAAAGGTCAAGAATAAAAAGAAATGAATCCTAAACATTGATCAAGATCAAGAAGATTTAGATGGTTATAAAAGTAGGGTTCTAGCCTAGATTTCATTTTGTTGAAGTTGTAAGAGAGATGATTATGCAGTTGAAGGTGAATTAGAGGTTGAAGGACTAAGGAAATCGAGTAGTATTGAGAGGAGATAAAATATATCTATCACATTGAGGTGACTGTATATTGGAAAGAGAAGATATTTCATTAGCAATCAAGTGAAAATCAAGGGTTCATGGTATTGATTACATTCTAACCAGTGTATAAAGTGAATCTCTTAACAAAGTGGTCCTACCAAGCCTATTGTAAATCTCCTACCTAAGTGTTCACTTTATTGTGATGTAAATTCCGTTAATCAATGTAGACCCCTCATAGGATAGATTATCAGAAGTGATCAAACTTTGTAGTCCTAACATGCACACTTTATTGTTGTAGTTATAAAGATGTTGTGGGTTCTATCCACAATGCAATTTTACCTTCATCTTGGAGGGTTTTTGCATTACCATATTAGATGTAATGTGTTGATATATCACTTATATGTGTTCTTCATGTTATTAGATATAAGATCTTATATTACATTTTTTTATATGAAGATTCATGTTAGGGTTAAGGAAGAGATGTCTGGTGAACTAAGTATCAATGTGATTCATGTTTGAAGTAGTATAAATTTTATAGATCATGATTCACCCCTTCTTAGTTTCCTAATTTTCCTATTGGATTTCCAACAATTAGTATCACATATGATTTTTATAAGCAATAAGTATAACCACTTAAGAGTCATGGAGATCTTTGGAATGGAAGCCTAAAAGCTAGGAAAGGTGATTGAGAATCAAAAGCTTGATTTGTAGCTTGTAAATGAACAAGTTAAGGCTATAAAAGAGGAACTAAAGAAATGATTGAAGAGAAGAATAGAGATGGTAGTCCAATATAGTCACACACAATATAAGAAAGAGAGCATTAAGGACTTATGTGATGAAGGAAGATCCAAAGAAACTAATGTAGAAATAGAAGATCTATTGGAGAAAAATAACATCTTGAATGAAGAAATAAGATCACTAAAAAGAGAATATGAAATATAGCTAGTGAGGCTATGTGAAGTTAATGAACAAAAGAAAAAGGTTGAAGAAGGTAAGGTAATGGTTGATGAAGATAAAAGACAAATGATTAATGAGGTATAAAGGATGACCCAGAATTAATTTGACATGGTCAATTAGTTATTAAGAATCAATCACGAGATTACTAGGAAGGGGGAAGAGATTGAAAATTTGAGATCTGAGAAAAATTAATCGAAAGCTAAGATAAGAGCTAAAAAGGAGATCATTGAAAAACTGAATAGATCATAAAATGTTATCAGACAACTTGATGAATAATTAAAAGCATAAAGAAGACCTCATGACCCTACTAGATTAGGCTATATCAAGTTCATATCATTTATCAAGAAAGGAGAATCATCAAATAATGGAAAAAAAAAGGGATGTAATGGCAAAAAACAAGAAAATTATATGCTATCACTATAGAAAACCTAGCTATACAACAAATATTTGTAGAACCAAAATTGGTAAGTCAAATCCTAAGCCTAAACTCAATCGAAATTATTTCAATTATAACAATAATGGATATCAAGCACATGAATGTAGATAAAAGACTTGTAAGAGACAAGATACATCTATATTTGAAGGTTATTGTTACATAAGGCACAATATTGTATATCTAATGCAAAAAATAGCTAGATACCCAAAGGTCAAGGCAATGCAACTGGAAAAGGTAATACTATAAATTGGGATTACAATGCTTGCATTAATTATTAATTATGTGGATAAGAAGCCCCAAAAAATTGATGAGGTATGTGAAAGTATTAGGGGGACTGATGGATTATCTAGATTTCATTTTATTAAGTTTGATAAATAGAGCAAGGAAGACAAGAATAAAGTAGATGTTCAAGCATTGTTAGATTGGATGGCGAACTTCAAATATACACCATTAGAGTTAGGGAATATGATATCCAATCAACTCTATGGTAGATTAGATAGAAAATGGAAGTATGAATTGATAAGTGAAAGGAAAATTAGCAAGGGAAGACTTTCACAAATCATCCCTAAGTTAAATAAAGAAAACAATTTAAAATCCATGAAACAATTCAATAATAGATTTGTACCTAGGAGGAGGGCTTTCCTTATCCTGATTTTTTTTTTTTAAATGTTATAGAGGAAAGAAAAATGTTATTGAAGAAAATATATGGACTAATTCCTTGGAATGTATAAAAGGAAGAAGTAGAAAAAAATGAAAAGGAACATGTGGAACTAGATAGTACTGAAGATATTAATGATGGCCCAGATAGCCTTGTTGACACATTTCACAATTTGGTGCAACTAAGTGAAGTGTATATAGAAACAATGGTCAATGATAAAATTCTATAAATGAGCCTTGAAATAAATGTGTTCAATGAAGAAAATATTATAGCTAAGTTGAGAGAACAATGTCAAGATCCTATATAGATCAAGTATAGATTAATTCAATACAAATGCTATCTCATGAGAATTTAATAGACCTAATTTCTATGATTGTGCAAGTAAAAGACTATCTAAAAATTGATGCATAAGAGTCCACACAATAGGTAGAAACTATACCTATTACTCCTAGTATTCCAGTTGTCACAATCAGTCAAGAAAAAGGACAAGGAGGTATAAGTGTTTGTAGGCCAAGGAAAAAAATGTGATGGCTAATGAAGAGAAAAATGTTCTAGTGGAAGAATAGTAGAATGATACTAATGAGTTGTTGGAATTACAAGTGAGAAGTGAGTAAACTTCTGGGGGGGGGGGGGGGGGGGGGTGGGGGGGGTTGGGTGTGGTGAATCAAAAGTTTAAACTTGGACCCATGAAACTTTCACCTTTCATTCATCACATGCATTAACAAATAAGCTGAAAATAAGCATATGAATCTAAATCATGAAAACATGTAATTAATCACACACATAACACTAGATATAAATACCTAGAAACCGTCCAAGTGAGAAGGAAAAATTGGGGTGGGGATGACACCCACAAATATTCACTATTGCAGTAGTAAAGTGTATCCAATTATGAAGGTTACAATGATTTGACCATGAATCATGGTCTACCATATGAAAGGCCTTCCCTATTAAGGCTTACAAAGACTGGTAAGTCCCACCTTGTTAGAGGATTTCAATACCCTGTTAGAAGTGTGCTTGGTTAGTGGACTTCAACTTAGAATTAAGTAAGCATCATGTTAAAGTATGTCATACAACCTATTAGGACTACTCTATTAAGAGATTTAACTTAAATCACCTATTAAAGTGTCTGAGCATAGATCCTGTGGTTAGTACTTGCTTTCCTAATAATAGATCACCTCTACACAATCTCTAATTGATCCTTTATGATATGATGTGTCAATGTTATATCCTTCTCTATATCCTTTCTTCTTGTCTAACTAATTCAGTAATTCACTCTTACTTCTAAGTCACCTTGAATAATCTGCAAAATGTCTTGTTCTCTCTTCTAGTTCAATCATTTTCCCATACTACACATGTAAAGAGTTTAGGGATTCATCCTCCTTAAGAAGACTCTGGTGGCTTAGGGTCAGGTATAAATCTACAACTAAGATTCATCTATTTTGTCGCTTAAACCTTCTATTTTCTGATTGGATACATGGAATTGCATAAGGAATCCAAATATAGATTCATCCTTATCTCCAAAAGATTGTAATCTATCCTTAAGTCAACTTAGAAATGGTTTACATAGTTTTTTGTGCCATTACAAACAAATATGTCAAAACTATTTCACTCGTCATATGAAGTTATTGATTCTTAGAATGCATTGAATTTTTGCTTCTAACTTGGAACCTACATTACTTAGCATCCACTATTTACTCAACACTTGAATCACTTGGCATGGTCTATCTACTTAGCACTTGAGTGACTCGGCACTCATTGCAACTCAACATGGTCTAATATTTACATGTTAAAGCCAATCTAAGATCAACAATGTCCCCCTTTGACATATTCATGACTCGGCTTATATACAAAATTTCAAAATTTGAAAATTTTGCAGTAACCTATATACCTCAAAATTTATAACTCCCCTTGAGTTAATGTGTCTAATTTGTATCCAAAATTTTTTGCTCCTCTTGTCTTCAATGCACTTCATCTAATACTAATAATGATACTCTTTCATTTGATATGCTCTATCTTGGTTGAAATCTATATCTGTTTACCAATTCCTCAAAAATGAATCTCCAAAAATTATATATATCACCCCAATGATATAACTTGTTTGTTACTATGATCCCCCTTTCTCTTCTATGTCTCTTTTGGTCATACTGCCCCATACTTTATCTTCCTCTATTTCTGGCTCACCCTTTCTTTATTCTCCCCCTTTTTGACACCTATTTCAAATGGGCTATACACTTATAGTGTGTTTATCCAAAAAAGATTTATGGACTTCCATTATGATTTTGAAAGCTACATCCTAGTTGTCACATGTACCATCCAATGAATTGATTTGGATTGCAAGATCAACAGGAAGGTGCAATAGGCCATCTAAGGTAGAAAGATTGGGGTCTTTGCATAACCTAGTTCCTTATGTAGTATCTCTATGTGTGGGGTAAGGGATGCCTGTATAAATGTCAATTTGGCTCTTGTGCTAGACTCATTTTCTATTAGTACAGTGAGTTGACTTTGTGTTTGAAGCAATGATTTGAAATGCTTCTCACTTTGAGCTAGGTTCTGAGGTAGCTTAGTAAGTGATATTTTAAGGTTTCTCTCTAGACTCAAAATATGGCTCCCACTCTCTTGAGTGAAGACTGTAGGATCAAATAGCTTCGTGTACAATGATAATATATTCTCATGTACCTTCTTAATTTCTTTGCCAATGCAACTTGAGTTAGTGTTATTTCACTTGATATTTTCTCATTCAATTTTCCTTGGTACTTTTTCTCAAACCATTCTAAAAGTTTTACAGTAGTATTAAGGTCTTCATTAGTGACCTTTTACACTATATCTGTGAGTTTCTCTATTAGTGGCTTGGTCCCTTTAGGAGTTGTTAGGTCGAATGCATCCAGAAAGATGTGTTTAATGTCTTGAAGTGCGTGTTTCTACCTATGTTCTCTCCTAAGCATTTCTTGATGCTTTTTCTATTCTAAGGCCTATTGTAATATTCCTATTTGTTCCAATGTCATTGTGTCATAGTCAAACTTTAGAATCACAATGTCTTTATCAAAACTTATGTCTACATAGTTAATTACCTTATCAACCTTTGATGAACTAGGGCTTGGCACTGAAATTTGCAATGGTATGGCTTTTGTGCTTGGCTTCTGAAGTACCTATGTAGAAGGATTGTCAGATGTTGGTAGAGTTACCAATGCTTGGATGGCTTCCTTTTCCTTCACCTTAGGTTTTTGCCCATGTTCTTAAAGCTCACCTTGATCTAACACTATGACTTGAATAACACCTTGTTCTTGTGCTTTAGGTACAGATGAATCTATATGTCTTATTTTCTATTGCCTTGTGGTTGTATCTTTTTCTTCTACTTGCTTCTTCTCAATACTATCAACTTTGAGACTTTTATCAACCTTAGTAGATGTGTCTACTATTATTTGAATTGGAGGTTGTACACTAGTAACTAAAGGGATGACAAAAGGTGGTTCTTTTGTATTCACCTTTTCCCTTGTGTCCTCAGTTACTGCCTTTTGCAATTCTTCTACACTAACCAAAACTAGATTTTCATAGAGTTTTTCTCGGAGTGTAGATTGGTCTAGAATATTTTTTAGGTTTTTTATAGTAAGTGTATTGATGATCTAAGCTGAAGTATCAGAAATATCCATTACATTTATGGTCTCTATAGTTGCACTCGTGTCATGATGAGGACTGACACTCAACACTTGTGTGTCCTGTATGCTCTCTTCATCTTGCTACTACTCAATTGTTTCCTTGTCATCAATTAGGTTTTTAGTTTCTTCCCCAATTGTATCATCTTTCTTATCATCCTATTTTGGTTTTACATCATCATTGTCATCATCTTTATCATGTTTTTTACCCTTTGAAGGGTTAGCTTCTCCTTGTTTCATAGTGGTCAACCCATAGATAAGTTTCCATATTTGGTGTAAACCTAACATCGTATCTTTTGACGGCCTTAGTAAATTTTCCCTTTGTTAGCTCTAGAATCACTTGAGCTAATGTTGTCTCTCTAATCTACTTTTCCAAATTTAAATAATAATGCCACTTTTGCTCAACAATATCATATAAACCTTTTGTTATTATATTGGAAAAATTTGGTGGAGTGTTCTTAAATTTAGACATCATGGTATATAATGCCTATTCCACTTTATTCTTTTTTTTTCTTTCCAAATTTGTCAAAATAAATATGCTTTAAACCAGATAAATATATGTTGCTTCTAATATTTTCATAAAAATTTTCAAGATTAGTTAGGTGATTATGACTTACCACTTTGAATTGGTTATTCTCATTTGATTTTGTCCTTTATTCATCTGAATCTGATTGTGCAACATAGTTTCTTCTTTTTTCTTTTACACTTGGCCACCTTGCTCTATCTACTTGGACTTTTCCTTGGCCTTTTGAGTTGTTACTCATGTGTTGGCTTTGGTGGTAGGAGCTATGGGCTTGGTTGGGCTTGTTTTGATAGTCTTCTTTGTCTTTGCCACTGGTTGTGCTTTAGCCTTCCTCTTCCTTGGCACCTTTTGTTTCCTCCTCTTCCTTATCCTCTCACATGCCTTGAGTTAATGCAAGAGGTTCTTATACTTGTCCTTGATATTCCTTTTCATCCTCTTATTCTTCTCCATCTTCCTCCTCTGTAGCTTCTCCAAATTTGGCCCTTAGTTTCTTCACTACCTTATCTCTCTTCTTGAGTGTGGAGGCAGTTTTCAACTCCATTATCATCTTTGATTTTACCATTTCATATTTTCCAAATATTTTTGCACTTTTATTAGTTTCTCTACTATGAGTGTTGTGATGGTTGTTGAAGCTTCATCAACATTGATTTCATACCTAAGTGTCCTTAACCATTTAACCCTTTATGTAGTAGCTTGCACAAAAGTGTAATCAACATCAACCAGAAAGCATATGTCATTCTAGTTTTGTTCAACCAAAGAAACTAGTATCCTCATTCTTTCCTTCATTGATTTCTTAAAATATTCAAAATAACTTGTCATCAACGTTTCAAAATTTTCTTCCATCTACTTAATGAATTCATTGATCTAAACTGCAATTGACCTATTGGTCTTCCACCCTATAGTACCAAAAGAGGGTAATGTATTCTTCACATAAACGAATATGAAGACTAGAATTGAACCAAATTTGCAATGAGCACTTTTTGTTTTCCTAATAGCTCTGAGATTTTCCATCAATTGTTGTAGTTGTAGCTCTGCCAGATCATATGTATGATCTTTCTTTACAATCTTGTAGCCAACATCCACAGCTATGTAGGGTATGCTATTCAATCTACTAGGTTGATAGACTTTATGAGAGATTACATTTACAACATAGTTTAGTAGTGGATCAATATTGGCATCTATAGTCATACATCTTTTATTCTAAATTGCTCCAATGTTCTTCTCAATTACTTCCTTGGAGCCACATCTAAGTGTCTTTGGCCAATCTAGGGTTGGGTATCGAGTCAACCAATGAATTAATCTCTTTTTGATCTTGATCAGTCCTCCTTCTAGCCATAATGAATCATCGTGAATTCTGCTTAGAACAATTCTTATCCACTCAGTTTTAAACACATTCAAAAATTCTAGGGCTCATGTCAAACCTTTCTTCTCCATGATTTTGTATTCCTCCTTTAGAACACCAATCTCAAACAATTTTTCATATGCATCTCTAATTTCTATATCTCTTATTCCTCCTATTTTGCAATTATAGCACTTTCTAACATGTTGCACCATAATAACATTTGGCAAGATCATTGACAAAGCACTAGAAGGGTCTTATTTATAGGAAATGTCAGAGATGGCCTTAAATATTGGTTGTTTCACTTCACTACTAATAAGCTAGATATTTTAAACCTCCTTCCGTTATACATTTTTCAAACTAGATTCCATTCTATCAACCTAGGGTTTATGCAAAAGTAAACTACATAGCTCAGCTTATGATAAATACCTTGTGAAATCTGTATACTAGTGTAAGATTGTTGCTAGATTTTTCTACAAATGGTTTGGAGAGGTTTTTGAATCACCTTCTGCTCTACTTTATCTTGCTTGAATTTAAAATGATAAATAATGGGCAAAAATTGATCATATACCCTTCGAATACCTTGCATTTAATGCTTAGTACTTTTAGTACTATCTCCTTTTGGAATTGATTATGATTTAACATTTGAATATTAGTCCCACATACCTCTTGATTGCTTAGTTTGATAGGTGTGATCACTTGAACCATTGGGTGAAGTGATCCCTTCTCCATTTGATGTGCTTCAAGCATCTTTCTTTTTCCATGTCTTGTTCATCTCATCTCTGATGTGTTCAACATCTGCCTTGCCTTTGCCTTTATCAAATTCACAACTTGGTTCCTTTGACCTAGTTGGACAATGCTTACTAATGTGGCCAATCTTCAAACAACTAAATCATGTAGTTTGACTCAACCACCTTTTGAAGTTACCATTGAAGTGTATCCTAATGCAATTCTTAGGAATATGTCCATATTTTTGACAATAGTGATAGCTATATCTTATATTATAGTCCCAATTATAAAAGTTTCAATTGTTTCTTACCTTTGTTGGCTTGTTTGATGACCACATGGATTTGGATCTACATTCAAAATCTCTATGTCCATACTTTTGACAGTTGTAACAATATCATTCAAATCTTTGCTTGTGCATGGTCTTGATTCTACATTCATATGTCTAATGGACTTTCTTGTTACACTTATGACAATGGGTCATGTTCCTAGGTTTTCACATTCTGATTTGTATTCTTGCTCCTGCACACATTAGTAGTGTGTCCTTTCTTAATACAATTATGACAAGTAGGTTTGGAGTTTTTACCTTTGATGTTCCCTTCTTTAGAGACTTTAGGTGATTCTCCTTCTTCAGTGCTTGTGTATCCCAATCCTAATGTAACTTTGTTGGATGTAGGGGATCTTAGTAATTGCTCAAAGTATTTGATGGCTTCATTTGGCTTGTTGAGACTTTCAGCAAATTATTTTTCTCTTTTTAGGACACTCTACAATTGTTCATTCTACAAGTTCAATGTAGTTATCTTAATGTCCTTGACATTTAGTTCATGATTAGCATTCATCATTTGACTTAGAGTATCCAATTTCATTTTGGAGATCTTGGTTAGCTCTATTGACTTTTCTTCCAATCTACTTGCAAAAATTCTTTTTTCCTCTTCAATCATGTCTTTGTCTCCCATGGCTTTCTTCTTGTATTTAGTCACCTCACATAGTACCATAGCTTGTGATTCATGTTCTAACTTGATATTTCTAATTTTCTCACCTTGGATTTTGTTGTTTTCCATTATATCTACAATTGTGGCATCAAATTCATTTGAGTTACCATCTGCAAATAGCTTGGTAGTGTCTATCTCTTTGTATAGTCTGTCATTCTCTACAATCGCAATCCCTTTCCTTCTCTTCAAGGATTTCTTTAGTTCATCTCTTGCTTCATTTAGCTAATGTAGTATGAGATGTATTTCAATCTCTTGGTTTTCAATCATCTTTCCTAGCTTGTAGACTTCCATTTCAAGATCTTTCCTCAAAGCTGCAAAGTTTCCCTTTTAGAGAACAAGGATCTGACACCAATTGTTGGAATTACAAGTGGGCAGTGAGTAAACTTCTTGAGCAGGGGGGGGGAGTGAGTGATTACCTAAAAAAACTCGAAGCAATAAATTAAAACTAGGGTGGGATGACACCCACAAATCTTCATTACTACAGCAATAAAGTGTATCCAATGAAGGTTATAATGATTTGACCATGAATAATAGTCTGCCTTGTGATAGGCTTGCCCTGTTAAAGGTTGGAAAAGACTATAAAGTCCCACCTTATTAGATGATTTCAACACCCTATTAGAACTGTGCCTAGTTAGAGGACTTCAACTTACAATTAAGTAAGCACCCTATTAAAGGATTTCATACATCATGTTAGGACTAATCTATTAAGAGATTTAACTGAAATCACTTGTTAGGATGTTTCAGTATAAATCCTACAATTGGCACTTGGTTGCATGATAATAGATCACCTCTACACAATCTCTAATTGATCCTTTATGATCTGATGTACCAATGTTGTCTCCTTCTCTATATCCTCTATTCTTGTCGAACAGATTCAACAATTCACTCTTACTTCTAAGTCACCTTGAATGATCCTTAAACTATCTTGTTTGTTCTTCCAATTTGATCATTCACACATACTACACTCATAAAGAGTTTAGGGATTTTTCCTCCTTAAGAACACTCTGGTGGCTTAGGGTTAGGTATGACTCTATAGTTAAGATTCATCCATTTTTCCACTTAAACCTTCCTATTTTCTAATTGGTTACATGTAATTACATAGGGAATCCAAATATAGATTCATCCTTATCTCCAAAAGATCATAATCTATCCTTAAGTTGGCTTAGAAATGGTTTACATAGTTGTTTGTGCCATTACAAACAAATATGTCAAAACTATTTCAGTCCACATATGAAGTCATTGATGCTTGTCATGCACTATATTTATACTTTTGACTCAACACCTGCATTACTTAGCATCCACTATTTTCTCAACACTTGAATCACTCGGCATGGTCTATCTACTCAGCAGTTGAGTGACTTGGCACTCTTTACAACTCGACATGGTCTAATATTTACATGTTGTGCTTGTCATGTATTAAGTACTAGTTTGGTATGAACTAAGTAAATGGCTTAAGTGTATTGACACTCATTTTTCAAAACCAATCTGAGATGAACATGAGCACAAGTTTAATTTTAATGTGAATATTGAAGAAGAAAAGAATGAAAAAATCTAGAATGATTAAGAGGATCATTGCACTATAGGTGAAACACTAAGTGTCTCAGGACTTAGATTGAGGGAGTAAAGGAGGTTGGACAACTGAGTTCCACAAGTAAACTCATTACCAATTTTGAAAAGGATAAGGAGAATGCACTTGAATAGTAGGTTACTTTTACTAAGGGGAGAACAAAAAATATGGAGCATACATAAACTAAGCAGAGATGTAGATTGAGCATAAGTGTACAAACTAAAGGTCTATAGATGATAATATTGAGCTCTAGCACCCCAAACTCAGAAAGGAAGATAATAAAGAAAAAGAAAATAAAGTCTCCAGTGGGAATTCAAGGTAAGCATGTTATCTTAGATGAAGTGATTGTGATCCCCAATTGAGACAGAAACAATTTGACTCTTGATCAAGTAAAAATATTAACCAAATTTTTTGCAAGGAAAATCAACCAAGAAGAATTGAGAAGGGAACATCAACAAAAATATGTATTACAAGAGATCAAGGATAGATTTCTTGAAGCCATTGATATAAGAACTTGAATGAATAGGTCCCAATTATTGAACAATTAGTTCAAATTGTGGAGAAACGGAATCACCATAGTATAGACACAAGAGAAAAGCTTATGTAGAGGTTAGAGAGAAAATTTGAGAATAAGGTAATGGAGAATGTTGCAACAAAGATTGCAGTGAAATAGGTTGAACTTTCTACCCTTGTAAATGATTTTGAGAAGATAGTTTTAAATGTAAATACATTATTAATTAAGCCATATCATGTCCCATGATTTAGAAAATAATTAAGAGACCAAATTGAAAAGATTGATGTTGATTTACAATAGAGTGGAGATACACTAACCATGGATTGAAGTTCAAGCTCAGTATATTTTTCAAAGATGAGATCCTTACAAGGCAGGAAATCTTAGTTGATACAAGAACAAAGGAAAATAAGGTCTTAATTAACCTTAATTCAAGCATTGGTGATACCTCATTTGGAGGTCATGTAAAGACATTTGTAAACTACCAAGGATCTAATTTAGAGTAATCAAAATTTATCCATTACAGACAATATGGTGGGTCTAGCTACAAGAATGGAAATTGAATGCCATATTTTTTGAGAAAGTCAGGACTAACTAGGATGTTATAATGGATCTCATCTGGCAATGGCATAAACTATTTTTTACTAAATATGGTCTAATTCCCAATCCCCACCTTACTATTAGAAGGAAATCATGACAAAAACAAGGGGGAGTTCCAGGTTTGAAGTTTTGAAGGTTTTTTATGTATAATTTTTTCATAATGTTACGTATTTTTTCCACTAATGCCAAAGACCAATACTGTTGAGCATTCTAGTTTTGAAGTTTGGAAATTTTTTTATGTATGAGTTTTTGACAATGACAAGTATTTTTACCACTAATTCCAAAGGGGAAATTGTTGGCCCTAAATGAAAACTTATCTATTAGTGAAAAACACTTAGCCATTTACTAGGAAATGTGGGTTCATCATCATTATGATTGAGTTATTATAAATGCCAAGATATTATGTGAATAAATAAAGAAGTTAAGTTGATGCCAAGGAAAATATAGTTTCCAAATGCGCAAGCATCATATATCATTTCTGTGGTTGCCTAGTTATTTAGGAGGAAACATGTACTGAGAAATCTAGAAAGTAAAATTAGTTATGGATGAGTTAGGTTAATGCTGAGGGATGTCATGTTAGAAAAACCAAAGTCGAGTTCTAGAAGTTATATGAGTTGAGTAACATTGATTTTTGTATTTAAGTTTGGAATGACACAAACTTGCAGAAAACCTAACTTTCTGAGTTGGAAGCATATTTATATGATCAAGGAGTCAATAGTAGAGGTAATTATAAGTCACTAACCCCTATGTTATGTAATTAGCCAATTAGAAAAATTGAGATATCAAGTGGGAAAAGAAATAAATCCTTTAAATCATTAATCAACATCTAGAAGCTTCATCAGATAGTTATAAAAGAAGGGCTTTAGCCAGGATTTTGTGTCATTAAAGTTGTAAGAGAGAGGATTGCATAGTTGAAGATGAATTAGATGTTGAAAGACTAAGGAGACATATACATGTGGAGAGGAGATGTAGTATATCTATCACATTGAGGTGACTATATATTGAAAAGAGAAGATTTTTCATTAGCAACCAAGTAAAAATTGAATGATCATGGTAAAGATTACACTCTACAAGTGTATTGGGTGAGTCTCTTAACAAAGTGGTCCTAACATGCCTATAATAAATATCCTAACAAAATTTTCACTTTATTGTGATACAAAATCATGTAATAAAGGTAGTATTAATAGTCTTTTAAGCTCTTAGTAGGGAAAACCCCTCATAAGGTAGATCATTAGAAATGATCAAACTTTGTAGCCCTAACAGACACACTTTATCATTGTAGTAGTGAAGATTTGGTGTGTATTAGATCCCCACTACAGTTTTACCTTCGCATTGGAGGGTTTCTATATTATCATATCTGATGTGATGTGTTGATCTATTTATTATATGTGTATTCATGTTATTATATTTTAGACTTGATATTAATGTTGTTTTATGAAGATACATGTTAAGTTCATGGTATATATGTGTAGTGAATTAAGTATGAATGTGATGTTAGCATGAATGATGATGATATTCCAATGGGGGAGTATTCTAGCATTGTTAGAGTATTGGAGAGATTGGTAGCATGACTATGCATTATATTCATAACTATGTTTGTCATTCATGTCAATATGCTCAGAGCATTAGCAAGGAAGTAGAGAGAGGTTGAGGTCATACATATTGAGAATTAATAATGAGGTTATGCCCACTTGACCTAATATTCTACACAATGGCTCATTTGTAGTAGTTGGATTAGATCTCCTAACAAGGATAGAATCTAGATATGTGTAGTTATAAAGAGAGAACAGACAACCTGATGATAATATCAGCAAGGACACAAAGCCTAAGGTTGCACATGTGAGAAGTTGCAAAGACTGTGAGCTGACCGTATATGTAATAATGAAAATATGTAATGTAGTGTGTTATACTAATGAGGTCCTATTTTAATTGTAATTATAAATGTCTCACAACTAACTCAATGAATTATTTTGAGGACTTGATATAAGGAAATTTTTTTTCCTTATGTTGAAGTATGTAATGAATGTGAATGTGATAAGTAAAGAAGATTGGTAAATGCGAGTAATGCAAGTTTTTAGATCTAGTATTGAGATCTAACAAGTGTTTTGGTGTGGTAGTGGCATGATAAGAGTAAAGAGAAAGAGTTTAAGTATATGAGTTCAATTATATTTGTATTATTCTTAAAGGAATAATACAGAGCCCGGTTGGATAGTGAGTTTGGTGGTCTTTCCCCTAAAGTTGTTTGGACAATGGGCCCATATGCCTTCTATGTAACTCTTAGTAGTATTTGTAATACCCCAAAATTAGCTCATTGCCATGTTAACCAATTATGGTCTATTTGATCAATGAAGCAATTCTAATTCTAATAATCTCTACTCAACCTAAGTGTCAAATGCAAAAAATAATTAATCTATATTAATCCCTTACTTTAATTATTTCTTGAATATTCATTAAATTGGCTAAATTAACCTTTTAATTGAATTAATTTAATTAAAAGTCCTAGTACTTTTATTAAATTAAATTCACCCATTTTTAGCTAATATACACGAGGAATTAAATATTTTTATTCTAATTGTTGAATTTAATTATTCAATTTAGAATACTCAATTATGAGGTCATATTTAATTTCCTTAAATCAAATATCTTCTCCAATATTCTCTCTTCAGCTCAGAAATAGAAACTCTTAGTTGACTGAAATGAGAAAAGGAAACAAATCAATTAATTCCTTATTCCACTCAAAATAAATCAGTTACCTTCCTTTTCTTAAGGAAACTTTCCATTTTAACTAAATGTCATTTCTAATCTCGACCATTCATCCCAATTAATCTTGACTATTGGTGGATTTCAAGAATTCTATTTAATAGACTCCTAATTCCTCATTATGAAGATTGGAAATTGGAATCATATTAAAGTGATGTCGAATTAATTACTCATTCTAGCTTTCATACTTGATATTTTAGCATCATTCAGATCAAAATGCATACATTTAGTTTAATTTCTCTTATTTCTTAGTAGAATAAATTGCATATTATTTAGGTTAACTGCATAACTACATACTTTGCATAAACCCTTCATACTAGATGGTCTAGTTGCCTACTTCTTGATTTGAGATCACATAGGCAAAATCCTTCTAGTTAGAAGGCAATAGGTCTCTCTGTTGAGCATCATGAATAAATGACTTCATGTTTATTCTAGGATGACTCCACAGGTAAAGACCATGTTGAAGTGTGTGTGAGGATCCGAGGCTCGCATTTCATGTACACATTTCTAGCACCCACCATGGGGCTAAGAAAAACAAGTTTTCTAGCCTCATTTATCATATTTTTTGATACTTTTGTCATTCTATCGTACCTGTACATATAGACTTATACATTTTTGAGCAGAAAATCTCATTTTTGCATGAAGATTTGAGGATGTTGAATAGTTTCTCATGCAACACCTCATTTTCTCACATGGGTCTATGTAAGAGTTCACACGGATCTGCAAAAAATTTCGTGCGAGATCTTGCAACTACATATTTAAAATGCAGATTTTCAATGTTGTTTATCATTTCATTTCATTAATGTGTGGTCTCTGAAGCATCTTCATTTTAGTTTTCTAATTTTCTATAGCATAACAATTATCTATAGGATGTTTTGACAAAGATTCCTTTTACACAAACTTTCCAAACATGATCTGATGTGTGCTTGCAGAATGCTATCAAAGATATGATTGTCAAAGACCAATTTTAAAACCCACATAAAACATTTTGTCTTTTTTTCTACTTTCCAAACATAGTCTAATTAGGGCTTGTGAACTTCATAGGGTGCAAGATAGGGGAATAGGGGAGTATGCTCTTTACCACTTGGAGGTCATGACCAAGGGTAAATCAAAAACCTAGAAGGCTCTGAAAGATGACATCCAAGGGAGTTATGCAAGTTACTAGTTCTCCCAAATGAAGCCTTTAATGAAGAGATGATGATTTCCTTTTAGGGGATCAAAGTCTTGGAATAAGCCAAAGTGGGATCAATTAAGCTAACTCAGTGATTAACATGTCTTGTGTGTTTGGGCAAGGAAATGAGGTAGAGGAGTATGCTTTTTCCCCTTAAGGGAAATTAGAAACTTTGACCCTTAGATCTAAACCACCAGTCCAAGTTGATCCATTAGAGGGTCTACTAGAGCAATCCAACCTCTGAGAATGACCCAAGTGAGCACACTCCTTTCACCAGAGATTCCAACTCACTATAATAAAGAAGCCTTGTAGAGTGAAAGTCTCCAAAGCCATATTAATTTCCTCTCCTTCATTCTTGATATCACATATCAAGGGGAGGCTTTATTTGTTGCACTGGCCATTGTTGGCCCTAGTCTTGCTAAGCCTCCCCTTGATAAAAAAAGAAAGAAAATTATATTTTCTAATATTTTCCTAAATATCCTAGTCTCAACAATAAAACTTTTTAAATAACTACCCTAAATCCTATCTCAAACACTCCACTCATATCATGCTTTTACCTAGGCATAGTATTGAGAAAGTAAAGCCATCAATGATATGGATGATGTCATTCACCTTGCCCTCCTATCTGGTCACATTATGCATTTATTGGAGGATAAAATCTCTTTTACTTTTTATTAGCCGGTATGTTTGTTAAACCCAGATCTCCTTAGGAGCATGTGAAGTCCCCCTCCACTTGGGCTCATGCATGGGAGATCCCCCTCTTATCTTTGCCCCTTTGACGTATGCCTAACGCTATGATGTGTATGCATAGAAAGTTGGAATAAAAATTTTTCGTAAAAAAAAAATAGCATAGGTTGCATATGCATCGACTTGGGTTATCTTGGATTGGACAGCCCATACTCCATTATAACCTTGAGTAGGCATGTAGACATAGGAGAGGATATTAATAGCTTATTCAATGCAAGCATGCCTTGGGAAGCACTTGGTTTAGGATGGGTGTGTGGGGAGTTAGGTGGAAGTGGGGGCTTAACATTTATGAAAGTTTGAAATTTTGAAACTTTATTTTTAACAAAACTTTCGTTCCTTCCTGCCATCAACTATGAACTTTAGTCTGGATGTGACGTGAGGGGGTAGACTTAGGACAACATGTAGTGGGGATGATTTAGGGTGTTGAGTAGATTGCTAGGTAGTTAGAGTTAGTGGAATGTTAGTTTTAAAAAGTTAGTAATGTTAAAGGTTAGTATTAGTTTTTTTTTTTTTAGGAGTTATTTTAAAGTTAAATGTTAGTTATAGGATGCTTTATTTATAGTTAGTTTTTTTTATTAAATTAGTCAAAGTTTTAAATTTAATTAAGTTTTATCTTTTTAGTAATTTTAATATTTTTTGAATATTAATATTATGATTAGATTAGTAAAGTGTAGTTAGTGATATTCTTTTTGTTATCAATAAATGTTAAACTCTTAATTAATGATTAGTAAAAAATTAGTTTATTTGTTAAGAGAGTTTAATTATTATATTTTTAAACATAAATTATTCTAGTATGATTTAGTTTAGATTTTAGTTTATTTTAGTCATATTAATATTAATATTAATATTACTTTAGAATCAATTTAAACAAAATTGTTATTTGAAAAAAGATTTAATAAAGTTTGTTTAATTGCATGATAGACATTGTTTTAATTAGCAAGTTCATTTTATTCAATGTTCTGAATAATTATATTTATATTACTTAAATGGTCATTTGATTCAATGAATTATATGGTTAATTGATATTTTATCTAATAGATTCATTATTGATTAAAGTTACTATGACTTAAATTTATTGTAAATTATGTTTTACTATTGTTATAAGGATGTAATACTTAAAGAGTAATTAAAAATAATAAAGTGTTAGGTCTTTTGATTAATTGAAATTAGTTTTCTTAATTTAATTAATTGATTCAACAATGAACATTTAAGTTTAACAATCTATTCCTACATGATGTTTTCAAAACTAAGTTGTAATCTTAAAGTATTGATAGGAGATCTTGTATCTATCTTCAGTGTACATATACTTTAACCATGAAACAAACATATCGAACTTAGTGAATTTAATTATTACACTTTAAAAAAAAATTATTACGTGTTTTTGACCTTGCATTTTGGGCATGACAACTAGCAACTGCATAAACCTATTTTATAAAGTCCAAGACATGATTAATGATGGTGACATTGTGGTAGACAGACATAACAAGAACTCAGATCACAAGGCTTTCAAGGAACCCTTCCCGTCTTATAAAAAAGGAGAGAGCTCAAAACTAAAATCTAACAACAAGGTCAACTATACATACTCTAATGACAACAATGTGATCAACATGGTTAAACCTATGGATTTTGAGTACTGTGACGTTATTACCATCAAGCGCAAGCAAGATAACAATAAACCTAAGACACCATTTGTCTTGAGGGGTCCTATTCCTCACACAATTGACACTAAATCTTTACAATACTATGCCAATGTTGTTACACATTCTTGCACCAAGTTGGTACTCAAAGGCCCTATGCCTTCTACTCCTAATCTTGAATAGCATAAAGATAAAACCCTTTTTGGTCCATCTAGAAGAGGTGCAAAAATAACAACAAATTTAGTAGCCACTAGCTACAATGTTCTCGATCAATTAAAGTGAACTAATGCTCAAATCACAATCTTTGAGCTACTTGAAATATTGCTTGCCCATATGCAGATTCTTGACAAAGCCCTCACTGAGGCAAATGTTCCTCAAGATCTTGATCTTGTACAAATTCAATCTATGGTAGGTCATCTAACCTTGCCTTACTATATTTCCTTCTCTAAGGAGGAGGATTATTCATTGAGTCATCCACACAATCAACCTCTACACATTGAGGTCATGATATATTAGACATGTGTCCATCGGGTACTCATCATTAATGGAGCTAGGCTAAATATTGTCTCCCTTGCTTTTCTTAGACAAATAGATTATTATAAGTACTCTATTGATCCTCATCGCAAGATCACTATCAAAGTGTATGAAAAATTTGAGTGAAGGTCTCTAGATCTTGTGGTGTTGCCCCTCCATGTCGGTCCTGTAGAAAGGGATGTCACTTGTCAGGTCCTCGACATTCCCTTAGCTTAAAATATTCTACTAGGAAGGCCATGTATACATGAGATGCATGTTGTTCCATCCACATACCATCAATGTGTAAAATTATCATTACATGGCTCTGAAGTCACCATCCCTACAAGTACTAGCTATATTTACAATATGCTAAAAGCTACTAAGAATTTTGTACCTGCTAATAGGGAATCTACTAATTGTCATGATAACAAGCTAAAGCAAATTGAGCAGTCATTCAAGCTAAAAGAAACTAGCATGGGTGAATACCACACCGAACCAATTCTGCCATTAACATCTCTTCCTGAGTCTCCCCATCATTATGGGAGACCATTTGAGGCAAAGAAGCCATTTGTCTTGACACCTGAAACCAAGTATAATGGTACTTTTGTCAAGGCTATAGTCCCCTTAGAGGATGAAAGTGAAAATAGAGCCATTTCTATGTGGCTTTACAAAGAGGAGACTCTAGTTGACCTCATAGAAAAATCTTGTGACATCACTCCTAAGAAATATGGCCCTGGTCTTAGACTCATGAAACACTTTGGCTATAAGGGAACTGGTCCTATTGGATGCAATAAAAATGGTCTAGTTGATCCTGTCAAAGAAATAGCTCAAAGAAATAAAGATACATTTGGTCTAGGCTTTAAGAAAGTTCCCTTTCATTTGGGATTAACAAAGTCATACTAGAGCCTGAGAGTTCATCCAGAAATGAGTCACAAGTTGAGTTTGAGACTCAAGAAGATAATAATGATAATGAGGATCCTTATCCTTATCCTATTCCTCATTATCTTACTAAATTATTTGTCAAGTCAGATGACTTTTTGCCATGTGTCAGCACTATGGATGGTACTAGTGATTCTTCTGAGGACAATATTGATTCCCACCGTGCCCATTTAGAATAGGGAGAGTCCCGTTAGGTGTTACATGTTGACTACCTATGTAAAAATCTAGATGATGAAGGAGAGTATGTCCCTATCACTGTTGGAGAATTCTATAGCCTATTGCCATGTAGCACTAATTCTAAGGAATATGAATTTGACTCCCTTTTAGAAGCAACTACAGGTAAAGACATTGACCAAGTTCATGTCTATGAAAATTAACTCAAAGTAGGTGAAGTTTCTAGGGTTAGGTTAGATAGGTCTAACCCAACTAGTTTCCTTGAGTCCTTGATTGATGATGCTCATGCTCAAAGGCATTCAAACATGCTTGTGGATGAAGCTGCTCTAGGTCTTGAATTGTTAGTCCAAGCATTTAATAATTATACTGTGAATGCAATCAAACCTACCACTACTCTTTCACTCACATATCCCAAGCTTATAGACTAGATTTCTCATACATCTAGCGAATTCCCCACATTCCAAAATGACTATGATCTTGCATGCTACTTAAACATTGTCAAACCACTAACATCTTTTATCAGTGAACAAAGTGTCAACATGACTAAAGCTGACATCAAATATCTCAGTCATTCAATCAAAAAGAAAAAAAATAGAAGGTCTAATGGTGAAAACCACATTGTGGTAGTGTCAAAATCTAAAAAAGAAAAAATAAATGACATATCCAAGGGTGAAAACCTCTCTAACACACTTGTGGAAGAGATATTTGATGCACTTCCTAGTCATTTTTAGGAGAGATCATTAGTGTTGATAGAGCCAACATAGCCGATTAACATGGGCATAGAAGAGCATCCTCACATGATACATCTGCCACAATCATTGTCTCTAGAAGAAAAAGAGGAATTCATTGCCTTCTTTTGAGAGAAGAAGATAAAATTTGAGTGGACATATTCTAACATGCCAAGACTAGATCCTAATCTCATTATGCAACATTTTCCCATCACACTAGGCATTAAACTAGTTAAACAAAAACTTTAGAAAATGCATCCTCATGTGGCACTGCTCGTTAGAGTTGAACTGGAGAGGCTTCTAAAAGTTGGTTTCATTTATGCTATTGATTACGTTGAATAGATATCCAACATTTTTCCAGTCTCCAAGCACAAAAAATCTATTAGAGTTTGTACTGACTTCCATGATCTCAACTTAGCATGTCCTAAGGATGATTTTCCACTTCCCAACATTGATATGATAGTGGACATGATAGCAGGATATGAGATGTACTCACTCATGGATGGATTTTTTGGTTATAATCAGATCAAAATTGCACCAAAAGATCAGGAAAAGATTTCTTTTACATGTGCATTGAGAACCTTTTATTGACATGTAATTCCATTAGGCTTGAAAAATGCTGGTACTACGTATCAGAGAGAAATCAGTACAATTTTCCATGATATGATGCATAAGATCATGGAGGACTACGTGGATGATACCTTGGTCAAGAGTGAAAAATGCAATACTCATCTGCAAGATTTGGGACCTATCCTAGATTGCATGGAAAAAATTAGTCTTAGGCTTAATCCTAAGAAATGCACATGTGGTGTTACATCAGGGAGACTATTGGGATATATTGTGTCTACAAAAGGAATCAAAGTGGATCTAGAGAAAGTTCAAGCAATCATGGATATGCCTCCACCCCATAATATCAATTAGATGAGAGGTTTATAAGGAAGACTCCAATCTATTTGTAGGTTAATCTCATAGCTAGCAGATAGATCACAACCTTTTAACAGGACTCTACATAACAATGTGAAATATAACTAGAGTGAGGACTGCGAGAAAATCTTGACACAAATAAAATAATATCTTGCTAATCTGCAAATCTTGATGCCTTGTTTCTATGGGAAGCCTCTAATTTTGTACATCTTAGCAACTAAAACATCTCTAGGTATCTTATTATCTCAAGAGGACAACAATAATAAGGAAATAGCTATTTTCTATTTGAGTCACATGTTGATCTCTTATGAGATGAATTAAAATATCATTCAGAAAGCTTTCTTGGTAGTTGTCTTTGCTTCACAAAAGTTGAGACACTACATGCTTGCTCACACTACATGACTAGTGGCTAAAATTGATCAACTAAAGTACTTGCTTAGCAAGGAAACTCTAATAGGAAGATTGGCTAAGTGGGTCATGATACTCAGTGAGTTTGACATTTAGTATGTCAAATGAAAGGCTATCAAGGGACAAGAGATTTTTGATAACCTATCAGATGCATCGATGCAGAATCTTCTCCCACCGAATATTGATCTTCTAGATGAGTCAATTATGATGCTCACACACCAAATATGGGTAATGTTCTTTGATGGGTCCTTCACACAACAAGGATCCAGTGTTGGGTTACTCTTCATAACACCATAGAGATATTCACTACCTAAAGCATACAAGATTTTGTTTCCTTGTACAAATAACATTGCAGAATACGAGGCTTTAATTAATGGCATGAAGATTGTGGTTGAATGGAGAGTGGATTAGTTGAACATCTTTGGGGACTCTCAGCTCATAATCAGCTGGGTTAATGATGTGTATCAGACAAAGGATGAGAAATTAATCCCCTACAAATGCATGGTTGATTACGTGAAGAAATATTTTGCTCACATTACCCTCCAGTAAATTCCTTGAGCAGATAACAAAGAAGCTGATGCCATGGCTACTCTAGCTTCCTTGCTATAGATTCCAGAGAATGATCTTTGACATGAGTTCTTGGTGGAAACGTTACTCTACCCTACTTATGATACCCTTGAATCTAGGATGATCTATTCTATTGTAGGACAAGACTCATCTCGCTACCACCAAATCTACTCCTATCTCCATGACCAATCTCTTTCGAATGGTCTAACCTGGAATGAAAAGGATCACCTTATCTATAATGCTTCATAGTATGTCATTATTACTGATGACTTATTTAGGAGAGGTCTCAATGAAACACTTCTTAGCTGTCTAGAACCAGAAGAGTCTGAACACACTTTAATTGATGTACACGAGGGCATTTGTAGATCTCACTCAAATGGCTTGATACTAGCTCATAAACTTATTAGAGCTAGTTACTATTGGCTGAATACGGAGCAAGTGGCCATCAAGTACACCAAGTC
The DNA here is from genome assembly GCA_028749045.1 of Cupressus sempervirens. Taxonomy (NCBI): domain Eukaryota; kingdom Viridiplantae; phylum Streptophyta; class Pinopsida; order Cupressales; family Cupressaceae; genus Cupressus; species Cupressus sempervirens. The sequence goes on from CM053790.1 coordinate 494,488,001, forward strand.
CTATAAATAGAGCCAACTCCATGGGAATCTGATTCACGCTCTAGCCAGGGAGCTAATTCCATCTATCACACTATGGTTGTTCTAACAATGGGCCTTCAATCTTGTGGGTCAGATTCACCATCTTCTTCTAATGGACATAATTTCATTATTACCACTACCGACTACTTCATGGAGTGGGTAGAGGTAGTACCTCTCTCAATAGAAAATGGAAAAATTGTAGCTCTATTTATCACAAACTACATCATATGCAAGTATGGTGTACCTTCCTCCATTATTACTGAAAATGGAGGATAGTTTAAAAACAAAGACCTCAAGGAACTCTGCAAAAGATTCAAAATTACACAAAATTGGTCTTGTATCTATTACCCCCAGGGTAATAGCTAACTAGAAGCATCCAACAAGGTGAGCCTCAAGATCTTGCATTGCACAGTTAGTAAATCTTGAAGGGAGTAGCACCTTCAGATTAGTCTGGCTCTATGGGCATATAGAACAAGTATCAGAACTCCAATGGGTATGATGCTCTTTTCTTTGGTTTATGGAGCAGATGCTATGCTTCCAATAGAGGTTGAGATTCCTCCTCTAAGAATCTCTATGAAAGGCCTCATCACAAACAAAGATTATAGAATGTCTTAACTTCAAGAGCTAGTACTATTAGATGAATGTCAAGAAGTGGCATGCGATCATTCTTAAGCTTATCAATAGTAGATGTCCAGAAGCTACAATAAGAAAGTTAAGCCATGTGACTTCCAATGTGGTGATCTGGTCCTAAGAGAAAATCCTAAGAATCAGCAACAACAGGTCCAAAAAGGGAATTTTGAAACAAACTGGCTTGGTCCTTACATAGTCACTGCAGTGTTCAGAATTGGTGCTTGCTAGCTTTCTATAGTGGAGGGAGAGGTGCTCAAGAAGCCTATCAAAAATCTCCACCTGAAGTAGTTCTACAACTAATCTAATCTTAGAAGCTCTTTGTATATATCTAAATGTCTTGAAAAAAATCTAAAAATTGCAAAAAGTCCTAAAAAAATGGCATTGGTGAAAACCTAGAAATAGACATCATGGTAGCAAAAAAATAGCAGCTCTACATAGAAGGTGAAAACTTGGTAAATAGACACCTTTTGTTCCCAATGCTCCATCTTGAAACACATCTTCTGGCTTCCTATATAGTTGCTTTCCTACTTTAGTTTCCTGTTTTTTCACTCATGTATCCATGGATTGAATCTTATCACAACTCAGGGGCACCACCCTATAGTGTCATAGAATCTCTTTCACGACAGTCACCAATTGTTTTAACTATGTCTTCCTACTGTCACTAGTTTCACTCTTTTGTTGAGATTCTCCTCATAGAATCTCTTTCATGACAAGCACCAATTGTTCTAACTATTTTTTCCTACTATCGCTAGGGTCACTCCTTTTCAAGATTCTCCTCATAAAATCTCTTGTGAAAAAGTCACCAGTTGTTCTAACTACATCTAACTACTATCACTAGTGTCAATTTTTGAAATTCCTTTGTGGAAGATCTCTCTAGCATCAATCACTAGTTTTCCTGACTGTGTCTATCTACTGTCGCTCAATTCCAACTAAGGTTCTTCTTCATGAAGATTCCTCTTTGACTTCAATCACCAATTTTTCTAACTGTGTTTGTTTGTTGTCATCACTCTATTGAGGAGATTTCTTTCACCCATGTTCTTGACATTGACACTTGATATCAATCGTATAACACAAAAACTCAAAATAATATACTTGTTTGGATATGCTAAGCATTTTATTTGTTTGTTTCACTTTCACTTCATCATGTCTCTTGAAGCAATTTGATGATGTAATTTTTTACTAGAGAAATAATGATTGGGGGCATGATCTTTTCTTTGCTTTCTAGTTATGGTTTAGGTCCAATAATTTGAAGCATCCACATAAGAGGGGTGTCCACTATAAGATCCTCCATCTCTTATTGGATGGTCATGTGTACCTCGACTACTTTTATATGGATACATCAATAATTTCGATTCTTCTCCTTGATTATTGGAGTGAACTCTTCATGCTATAGTAAATATTGATACTCATGTTGCTAAGTGAATGTATGGGTCACTGTGAGTATATCTAGCAAACTTTTGTCTCAGGCTATGAATGCAAGGGTCATTGCAGATAGAATACTTATCGAATACTTAACATAAGATAGATCTCTTGTCTATCTAGTGTGCTTGCATACAAGTAACATTCCATTCATCCTAGAATTCATGGTTTGATGATTATGTTAACTTGCTACATTAAAAGGGATAAATGTTTTGGTCATTTTAGCTTCTTGTGCCTCAAATGCTTACATTTCATCTTGACAAAAATAGAATAGATGTCCTATTCATATTCCCGTGATTCCAATGTCAATGGGAATTGTATGACATATAGGGTTTCGCTATACACTCAATGATGATAATTGTCAAGGCTTTGTAACTAGACCTAGGGTTACATCTAGTTTAAGGTTGCATTTAGCATAGGTTGGAATTGCATACTTCACTTGGCTAAGCAAATGATTCAATTGCAAATCTACGTTTTTCTTTCATGACAAGGGGTTGTTGGTCTCTTCAAAGTATCATGATTCTTCACAAATGCTCAAGTATTCAGTTCTTTGGTTCATCCTCTCGCACTCCTCGATGGGATACTTGTCATTGTCAAGAAAAAAAAATGAAACACTACATGAGGTGTTAGTCCATTTGCATGTTCATTTCATCCATAAGTTCATATTTCATTTCATCTATACTAAATTTACAAATCAAATCAACTATGCATCCATAAATTGCATCAATGGCTACATCTCATAATCATAACATAAACATCTCATGTACATCAAATTAAAAGACGAATAATGACAATGACATGTACATAGGATATTCAACCCAAAATGTCATATATATATATATATATATATATATATATATATATATATATATATATATATATATATATATATATATATATATAAGTATCAAAGAATATGTCAATAAAAAAATGAGCACTACTTGAGTAGTGTTGATAAAAAATGATACAAAATGGTGTTGGCACACCAATTGATACATAGCCAAATCAAAAACTCAGAGACAAAAATCAAGTCTAGCTCTCCCTAACACCCTCACCTCCTGGAGGAGGAGGAGGAGGAGGAGGAGGAGGAGGCAACAACATAACAACCTGGCTAGTGGTTGTGCACCTCTTGAATCCCAAGCATATTATGACAATCGGGGAACCTACTAAGCCTCATTAGACACCACTATGGAGTAAGCTATAAAATAATAGGTTGCTTGTGCTGCCTATAATTGAACCTCATCCCACAGATGCTCTTGTAGCTTGCAGATCTTGATATCCTACTCAACTATCCTTGTGTCTCATATGACCACCTGAATTTGCAACTCCCCTAGCTATCGAGAAGCCTGCCAAATCTTCTCTTTGGCCCTCCTTAGTGCATCCTAGGGCCCTGTAGCAAGTTGATCCTATATCTCCTCATCTAACTGCTTGGCATGCTACTCAGCCAGTGCCTAATCCTCCATGTACAATCTATGCCACTGAACCTACTCTATCCCACTGCCGCCAACACCTAGATCTAAGCCCATCTATCAGAGGGAATCTATACCTACCTCACCTAGTGTCTCACCTACTCTGGTGGTCCTTGTGGTGGGTGTTGTATTGGCTACTATGCGAGTTCTTGTAGTGGTACCTATTGAGGTATCTATGGCCCAGGAGTTGCCATCCCTAATGGGTCTATAAACTATGGGAAGGGATGGCTGATAAAATATGCCTAGTAGGCAGGTGTCATCTTGGCATCTGCTACAACTGGCAGATAGTCGTACTGTGTCACAACTAGGTTGTGCACATTGATCATCAACCTCCCTAGGTCCAATCTCACCAACCACCCTTTTCTCTACATCTCTGGCTAACCGAGAATATGAGCAATACTCCTGAGAATTTCCTACAGTCACACATACTATCACCATACACAAGTGATGGGAAATCTCTCAATAATATGAGTAGCTCAGCCTATTAGTGGCCATGATACAAACATCTGGCTCAACTCCTAAGGAGCATCATCCCAGTCCTTGGTCTCTCTCCAAGGTCACCATAGAATGAATACTAGGTCATTGAGACGTTCCCTCCAGTGCTCAGTCTTTGCCAGACCTATCTGGGTAAGCTGGCCCCTATATCTACAAATATATGGCTCCATGGGCTCCCATGCATCCTCAAAAATGGGTCTAGTAACTGGAAGGTGCTCCCATGCCCAAATCTATAAAATATATACCCCAATAGCCATACTCCTCCTCTCAAGGTAAATAATATCGTGCATCTCATGAAACATATTGGTGAGCAAGCACTGCCCCCACCCAAATCTCTCAGGAGTATCTAGCATCCTCTATAGCATTACACCCAAACCACACTTTGACCCATGCTGCCCTCTATTTGGCACTAAGAAACAACTGATGAAGATAGCCAAGACTAAAGCTTATCTATTAGTAGGGCCATATGTATGGATAAGTTTGTCCCATGTGATGGCTCACGCTATAGCTAACTCTCATTGAAAGATGGCTTGGAGTGCCTCTATACCTACTCTCAGCACTATGTCATAGACCACTCACGGCCCATGGAATGGTATGTGTAGAATTTGGTAGATGTCCTCTAGCATGATGGTCATCTCTCCCTAGGGTAGGTGAAAAGTGTTCATCTCTGAATGGAAACACTCCACCAATGCAGTCAACAAGCCCTAATTCACCAGCACTGCTAGGATCTAACATAGATATGATAATCTCAATCTGTCAATATGCACCATGTCAGTGTCATCTAGAATCCTCAATAGAGCTTCATAGGCTAGATAGTGGGACCTAAATGCGATGTCATCAAGGACAACCTACACACACGATGAATGACAATAGGAAAATGGTTAGTTCCTACTTGAAAAATCCAACACAATGATAAAATTTAAACTTTAAATGCTAAACATAACACCAATTTTTCATGTGAGGACACACTTTGTTGCACGAGATTTCGTATCTTCACACGAGAAAGCACATTCTTGTGCAAGAAACAATGAAACATTGGGTGAATCCCCACATCTACCCTCATGCGAGGACCGATAGTGAAAAAGATTAAAACCCCTAAAATGTGCTATAAATGCTTCAAAATGCATGAAAAATGAAGTACAAAGCAAGATTATCAACTACTCATCGGAGGTCCATAGTCTATCAGTTGACTGTGTCATTCAGAGCACTCAAAATAATGAGAAGATATGGGGACCACCATTGTCAACTCAGAGCTCTCTTATTTAGTGAAGAGAAAACGTATGAATGATTTGAAAATAACATTTTAGGCCCTTATATAGGTTTTCACCTAATTTTTCAAAGTGCTCTAATTTGTGCAAAAATCACCCCCTAGCTAATTTGATTGTTCTAAATCCATTTTCGAGATCAAATTTGAAATATGTCACACTTAAGTAGCTGAAATATGTATTTTAAAATTTTGGGACCAACGTGATTGAACGCTTGTATAGTCCAAAATTTTTTGATACTTTGTGACTCTCAGAACCTTTTTCAACTCAAGATTCTTCAAATTTTCAAAATTTATTTTGGAAAAAGTCAACTCAAGTCAACTTGGTCTTCTAGACCTCAAAATCATGCCAAATTGATTCTAAATTTTCTTCTGATCTCTTTTATATTCTGTTAAATCTTGAATTTCTTCTGTATCTCTCAATATATTGCTTCACATCATATTTCTAGTGTGTCATCTTTCGATTTCACTCCTGAGGGGGCAAGATGATTACATCATTGAATCTAAATTTCAAATCAATTTGAATCTTCATCGCTCGAGCATCTTATTCCCATCTTATGTCCTCAACATCTTGCTCCCATCTTATGTCCTCATTACTAGGGGTACTTCATCACTTGGGGAAGCTTCTTCCCCCCTATCTAACATCTTTGTCATTTTTCTCATCTTTTAATTAGTTGATCACATCTTATAGTAGTTCTTATTAGAGTTCAATGGACAAGTATCAGGATAGTCTAAACCCTGACTCCTAAGGATAAAGCCTCATTCTGGGGATGTTTCTATGACTCATAATTGGATCTTGTTATCTTTTATGGACCAGTATTTAGATGTTCTATCTAGACTTTAGGGGATTAAGCTCTGTCCTTGAGATAATTCCAATTCTTGCTAAGGATTAAGCTTCATTCTGGAGATGGTCCTAACTTTTGTCAAGTATTAAGCATCATTCTAGGGATAATTATAGGCTCTTACTATTGATCACTATTCAATGGATAGGTATCAACATAGTCTAAACCTTGACTCCTAAGAATTGAGCCTCGTTCTGAGGATAATTCTATAGATTGTGATTGATCTTGTCATCTTTTAGTGGATAGATATCAGGACAGTCTAAACCCTAGCTCCTGAGAATTGAACCTTGTTCTGAGGATAACTCTATGAATTTTCATTGATCTTGTCATCTTTTAATGGATAGGTATCACGATAGGCTAAAATCTAACTCCTAAGAATTGAGTCTCATTCTAGGAACAATTCTATGAAATTTGACAATCTTTTTGTTATCAATCTCGGTATCTACGTGTTCTATCTAGATCCCTAAAGGTTAAGGTTCATTCTAGAGAAAACCTTTAAAATGCTTATCAATTCAGGTGTCTAAGTGTTCTACTTGGATTCCTTAAAATTAAACTCCATTCTAGAGATAGTCTTTAAAAGCTTATCAATTGGTTTTTGCATAATCAAATTGTAGAACCAATCTCATTTCTTGATCTTCGTATCATGCTTTCTGATTTTCTTTGAGTTGAATGCACTTCTCGCACATTCATTCAAAGAGGGGCAAAATGTAATACCCCAAAATTGGCTTATTTCCATGTTAACCAATTCTGGTCTATTTGATCAACCTTGAAGTCCTATGTCACTAGGCAATTCTAATTCTGATAATCTCTACTCGACCTAAGTGTTAATTGCATAAAATCATTAATCTATATTAATCACTTACTTTAATTAATTCCTGAATATTCATTGAATTGGCTGAATTAACCTTTTAATTGAATTGATTTAATTAAAAATCATAGTACTTTAATTAAATTAAATTCACCCCTTTTTAGCTAATATACATGAGGAATTAAATATATTTGATTTAATTAAATATTCTTATTCTAATTGTTGAATTTAATTATTCAATTCAGAATACTCAATTATGAGGTCATATTTAATTTCCTTAAATCAAATATCTTCTCCAATACTCTCTCTTTAGTTTAGAAATAGAAACTCTTAGTTGACTAAAATGAGAAAAGGAAACAAATTAGTTAATTTGTTATTCCACTCAAAAGAAATCAGTAAACTTCCTTTTCTTAAGGAAACTTTCCATTTTAACTGAATGTCATTTCTAATCTCGACCATTCATCCCAATTAATCTTGATCATTGGTGGATTTCAAGAATTCTATTTAAGAGACTCCTAATTCCTTAGTATAAAGATTGGAAATTGGAATGATATTGAAGTGTTGTCAAATTAATTACTCATTCTAGCTTTCATACTTACTTGATATTTTAGCATCATTTAGATCAAAATGCATACATTTAGTTTAATTTCTCTTATTGCTTAGTAGAATAAATTGCATGTCATTTAGATTAACTGCATAACTACATACTTTGCATAAACCCTTTATACTAGATGGTCTTGTTGCCTGCTTCTCGATCTGAGAGCACATAGGCAAAATCCTTCTAGTTAGAAGGCAACAGGTTTCTCTATCGAGTGTCTTGGATAAACATCTCCATGTTTATTCAAGGATGACTCCACAAGTGAAGACCATGTTGAAGTGTGTGTGAGGATCCGAGGCCTGCATTTCATGTACATAGTATTGGAAAAACTCCTAAAATGGTTGGAATATCCTCATAGGGATTCAAAGTGTCCTATGTATTAAATGTATTTCATTGGCTCCTAATAGATTCTATCCTCTTTCAAGGAACTTATATATTAATTCATGATTTTTTGGGTACCATCCCCATTGGGGTTTTCCCTCTAATGAAGGGTTTCCGTAGACAACATATTTAGTGTTATTATGTATGTATATCTTCATATGGTTTCTATTGATATTGATCAAATGTTTTAAGATTTAATAAGGTTAGTAAAAGTAATATTCATATGATAAATGATCTTATAAAAGTAATTTAGATCTTATAGTTTCTATTGATATTGATCACTTAATAAAAAATGTTATTAGAGCCCCAAGTGGTTGAAGGAAAATCTTAACATCTTAAGGATAAAAATGGTGTGTCATTTCATAAAATAATGTCCTAGGATTGATGGAGTTAATAATGAAAGTTGGAAAGAGAAGATGAAGCCATATTGGTTGTGTATGGGTCTAGGATATTGGTTGATCACAAAGAATGGAAAGACCATTATGGAAGAAAGAAAATTTTAAGAATTTAGAGAATATGAAAGAGATTTCTTCATTTGTAACATGCTTTCCAAAGAAACACTTTTCTCATCTCTTCCTACAAATGAGTACAGTCAAGTACATTCTTTTGGGATTATCTAGTTAAATTTGGAAAGATTTCATATTTACTTATCAAGGTGATAGACATTCTAAATGAGTTAGATGACAAAATTTGATATGTTTATTTCAAGAAGCTAAGATGATGGAAGTTGAATCTATAAAAATCTATATTGGTAGAATATCATAAATTGTTGTAGGAATCAAGGCTTGTGAAGGAAACGAAGAAGAAGAAGAATAGATTATATGAGACATCTTGAAAAATTTGACACCATCATTTAAGTAGACAACATAGATGATAGAGCAATTGATACCTTGTGCATAGAAGTTCTCTAGAGAGAATCTTCTTGGAAGATTGGAAGAAAAAGAGGTAAGATTAAAATATTCTAGAGATTTTCATAGAGTGGAGACTTCCTTTACTTTATTAAGTGTTCATTCTTTTGTATCAAAGAATGCAAGAACCAATGTAGATTATTCTTGTAGCAATAGATCATTCTCTAAAGAAGATAGAAAGATTGAAGAAGGGATTACCTTTCTTTTGAGAAGAGAACTAGATGGTAAGAAAATCCTTAAATGGTGGATTTGTAATGAGTTTGGTCAAGATGCTTCTAAATTGTTCTAAAAGAGTGAAGAAGTATATGAAAAATAATTTCAAGTCTAGGATGCTTAGAGAATGTTTGTATAAAAATGATGATGATGAATTAGATGAAAGAGTTTAGAGTAATAGTGATGGTGATTTAGGATTTGTTGCTATAAAGAAAAAAGTCTTGAAAAAAGAAGTTAGATAGGAAAAAAACCCTAGTGTCGTAGGTTGAGAAAGAAATTGATTAGATCATAGATACTAGTTTTTAACATCATATGACTGAAGACATGAATAAATTTGTAAAATTCAATAGTTTTGATATATAAATTATTAAAGTTGGTAACAATGTGGCTTGTCATATCAAGAGGATACGATCTATTAGTCTAGATGGTAAAACTAGCATATATTATGGTTAATTCATTGATGGACTAAAACATGATCTTCTAAATTTTAGACAATTAGATGGAAATGCATATCAATTACAGTTCATAGAGAAGACATGTATCATCAAGGATAAGAATGGTGAGATGATTAACACTATCACAAGATCCAGAGGTAAATTTTTTAAGTTGAACCCTACAGAGATTACATGTTTGGTTTCTAAGGTTGACAATAGTTGGTTATGACATAGAAGGTTTTGTTATATAAATTTTCATAATATTGTGAAAGCAATTAGTATATTTGTTGTTAGGGATTTGCCTAAAGTTGTAAAGCCTACTAAATTTTTATGCAAAGAATGTATTAAGGATAAGAAGAAGAAAAGTTATTTTCCTAGAAAAATGTTTACTACAACAACAAAGTTGGAGATTATTCACACTAATTTGAGTAGTCCTACAAAGACAAGAGGGTTCTATGGTGAAAAGTGTTTTATGATTCTTGTTGATGATTTTACTAGGATGATGTGGGTAATATTTCTTAGAGACAAAGTCTAAAGAATTTAAGAAGTTCGAAGTGTTTAAGAACATATTTGAGAATGAGTCTTGATTAAAGATTACATGTTTAAGATATGATCGAGGTGGAGAATTTACCTTGAATGATTTTAACACTTTTTGTGAAGTAAATGGCATTAAAAGATAACTATCAATCCCTAAAAGACATGAGTAGAATGGTATAGCTGAGAGAAGAAACATGTATATGATAAAACAATAAGATCTATGATGTTTGAGAATGATGGATCAAATACATTCCTAAGAGAAGCAGTTAATAAAAAAATGTATACAATGAATAGAGTATAGATTAGAAAAGGTACAAACAGGACTTGTTGTGTATTATTATTTGGACATACACCATCAGTAAAGTATTTCATATTTTTTGGAAGAAAATATCATATCAAGAGAGATGATGACATTAGTAAGTTTGATGCAAGAAGTGATGAAATGATGTTCCTTGGTTATTTATATAAAAGAAAAACTTATATATGTTTTAATTAGAGGACTAAGACTATTATTGAGAGAATTAATGTTAAAGTGATGCAGGAGCATCCAGAGGTATAAGGGCAATCCTGTGTCACCCAAAAAAAATGTACTTAGACTTAGTTTCTGTTTCATGTGTTTTCATTTCTGGATACCCATTTGGGTCAAATAAATGTTCCAACTCTCATAGTTCCACTATCAGTGTTCTAAGATAGAGTATTTGAACACCTTGGGATACGTGTAAATGCCAAAAAAATAGGAGTATGTAATTGAGCCATCATTTTGGTCAACTAGGAGGTGTAAATTGGCCAGATGAATGTAATTGTAATTTAGAACATTCCAGAAAAAGAATCAGGTCAAAAGGCCCCACGGTTTGAAAGTTATCACAGTTTTTCGGGTTTTGGAGACCTCCTAAGAATGCTTCAAAGTTAGTTAGCGGTATTAAATGACCTCAAAAAGGGTCAAAAAATGGGGGATGAGTAGAGATTTTCCACAGGGCTATAAAGCACTTCGAGAGCTTTCCAGAAATGTAAACAGTTCGTCAATCGGAGCTACGGTTCAAAAGTTATGCCTCCCGAAAGTTTGGTTACCATTTTTGTATTCTTCTAGATTTGCGTCAACTTCTAATGCAGCTTTTGGAGCCTTCTATTTGGTCGGTGGATGCCTACTAGCACTTTCTAGAATGTATTCCTAGTCCTTAACCCTCCAGGGTCTATTTAAGGACATTTTTGGCATTGTAAAAGGCAGTTCAGAGTGGAGTTTGAGAGGAGGTACTGAAAGGAGAAATTATCTCCAAATTTATGTTATTGTAAGCTCTTAGGGAATGTTTTGAAGTCCATTTTCTCTGTACTGAATGTATTAGCCTATCTACAAAGTTAATAAAATTTTCCTTTCTTGTTGTGCCCATTCTGTGCGTGAGTTGTGTCTCCATCAAGTGGTATCAGAGCTGGTTTTCCTGAGTGTGTAGACAGAGTGCCGACTGTGAGGCAGTTTGCACCAGGACTGTGTGGTTGTGGGTTTGAGTTAAAAGATGCCTCCATGAAGAGAGCATGGTGGAAGGGCCAGAGTTAGTAATCTTAAGGAGGTTAGAGCCCTCCAAAGGTAGGTACAAGCATTATAGGAGGAGCTTTGTAGAGGAACAAATGTTGCCACAGGTAATGACAGTGAGGATGACAATGGAGAAGAATAAATTGGACCAGAAGGGGAATTTGATGGGGAAGTTCTGAATTAGGCAGAGGAAAGGCTTTTTAGGGCCATTACTAAATTTGGGAAGAGACCTACAATTGATGTGAATGTATTATGAGGAAATCTGAAACTAGATGAGTTGATCGACTGGATCAATGAACTGGAAGAATACTTTGAGTATGAGGATATCAGGGACCCAAATAGGGTTAAGTTTGCAAAGGCCAAACTAAAAGGCCATGCCAAAATCTAGTGGCAAGAGGTTCAATTAGAAAGAAACAGAAGAGAAAAGGAGAAGATCACAAGGTGGGATCGCATGGTGGACAAATTGAAGAAGAAATTCATTCCTGTGGACTATGAGCTTGATTTGTTTAAGAAGATGCATGGGATAAAGCAAGCAGGAAGATCAGTCCAAGAATATACAGAGGAGTTTTATTGACTTTTGATTAGAGCAGGGCATGCAAAAGAAAATAAGGAGAAGGTTGCTCGTTATATCAGTAGGTTGCGACCTAGCATCTATGAAGAATTAAGTCTGGTAAGAATGACCAGCGTTGAAGAGGCATACCAGTTTGCCCTATGAGTTGAAGAGAAGTTGAATAAGAGGTTTGAAGGGAGATAAAGAGGATGTGGTCAAGGAGGAAGGGGAAGCAGTAGGTCATCTGGAGGTTGAAATGAAACCCAAAAGAAAAATGAAGCTGTGGGTACTAGCAGGAACCAGAGGAATGAGGGTTTCAACCGCTCTCATGATCAAGACTTTGGAAATCAGAGAGGAAGAGGTAGAGGACATTGTAGGAGTTGATGAAATCCAACTCCGCAATTGCCAAGATCACCTACATGCAAATAGCTTGCTGAAGAGAAACCGAAAGAGCAAGAGCATGAAGCAAACAATGCAAGAGAAAATATTTCACAATAGGAAAATGAAATTGCTATGTGAATGGATTGATTTACAATGAGAGAGAGACCATTTAAAAAGGCCTCATGGAAGCTTGTAGAACAAGCTGGAAGGAGGTAGAGGACAAAAATGACAACTCAACACATATCCACAAAAAGTGGAATATGCTAAAAAAGGAGCAAACTCCCGAGTTGTCAACAACTAACCACTACATGCATTGAATGCTAAATATTAAATAAATGCATTAACCTAAGTAAACTTAAGTAATAGAATAAATAATTAATTATTAATTATTTACTCTAACACCCCCCCTTAAGTGCAACTTAGGGGAATGCCTTAAGCTCCTAAAACTAAGATGAAATGCATAATGGGTCCCGGCAACGAGGCCATGTTAGGTACCCATGTACAATGCAACCTCTGTAAAATGGAGAAAGAGGGAAAACCCTATGGGAAAAACCCTCCTCCAAAAAGAGGTAAAAACAACATGCTAAAAAAAACATGAAGTGAAGGAAGGAAGGCCTCAACCAATCCCCCCAAGGACAACTTCCACCAGAAATGTTTCAAGAGACTCTCTCAAAACCATAAGTACAGCCAGCCCCCCCATGAGAATAGACACCAAGCCCCCCCCATAATGATGGAGCTCCTGTAGAAATGATCAAACCAATGAAACTCCAATTCAGAAGGAACAAAGGTACGTAACAAGGAAATCCCTGTGTATGAGGAGCAACTGGAAAGCCTAGCTGATGTCCAGAAGAGAATGTATGAGGAACCGAAAAGGGAATCCCCAGGGCAGGTGTGATGACATTGTCATGAATGTCCACTGAAGTATCTGCAACAAGTGTACCTGGAGTCTCAATAAATGAAGCTAGAAGATCAGGTAGAGCGGAAGGAGAATTTTGTAGAGAAGAAAAGCCCTCAACTGGATGTGGCGTGGCAGTCAAAATAGGGATCTCGGGAACAATACAAAGGTTCAAGTATCCTGACTGCACCACATGATGCTCCTGCAAAAGAGAAGTAGTGTGCTCCAACAATGGAGATGGTTGACCAAAGTGTGAGAAGGTATAGAGATGAGTGGAAGGATCAACTGCCCCTATAGCAATAAGATCTCCTGTAGCACAATCTCGAATGAAGACTGAATCAGTAGTGAACTCAACTGTCTTCCCTGATCCACTGCGTGTAATCTGAGAAATTGAGAGAAGGTTGGCAGACAAAGATGGAACATACAATACATCATTGAATATACCATCTTGGATGTGAACTGAACCTTTCCCACAGACTAGTAATGCAGTGTTATTCCCCATGAGAATGTGAGGAATAGGAGAAGCCTCAAGAGTGGAGAAGACACCTTGAGAAGATGTCATATGGTGAGAAGCACCTGAATCCAGTATCCAAGGAACTTGTGAAGAAGATGCAATGGAAGTCTGTAATGCATGACCCTTTCCAAGATCTGATGTAGATGTTGAAGAGGTGGAAGAAGCCTGAAAAGAAGACCCTTGTGAGGTAGAAGAGGATGGAGAGGAAATAGTGCTCTTCTGAAGGAGAGCGTGCAAATGAGCAATCTGTTTCTCATAGCCATCACATCTCTTCTGAAAACAATGTGCCTCATCATGAGATCCTTTCCCACAATAGGAACAGGTAGGAGTTGTGGTCTTCTTTTTCTCCTTCTTGTTAGAAGATGATGAACTAGTAGAAGAGGGATCTAATATCTGCTTCAACTTCTGTTCATGTGTATCCTTGGAAAGCAATGCCTGTGACTAAGAACTTGAAAGTGAATCCATTTGAGTAATCTTCGACTGTTCACGGGTTAACCGATTACAAAATATCTCAAATGAAGGCATCCTATGTCTATCACCCAAGGCATCCATAGTGGAGTAGAAAGTGGAAGAGAAGATCTGATACTGTCCCTTTAACTTTGAGAGTATCAAAAAGATACACTCATCATCTGTTTTGTTCTTCCCACATCCCTGCAAAAGTGTACGTAGAGATTTGAACTTCATCAAGAAGTCCTCAATGGTGGGAAAGTTATCAGGTGTCAAAGAAGTCAATTCTACATCTAGCTGAAGTGCCTGAAACTCATTCACTTGTCCAAACAAAGTCTGAAATCTCAGCCAATAAGCCCGTGGAGTAGTCAAACCATCCAGGTGAAACAACAAGCTGTCTGAAATGTTGAGTGCAATAAGCCCCATGGCCTCATCCATTTTGTTCCTATGCTCAAGAACTTCAAAAGCTCATGTAAGAATAGGTTTATTCTCATCCAAACATGACCATAAACCCCTTGACATGAGAAGTCTAGTCATTTATGCCTTCCATGTGTGATAGTTGTGTGGTGTGAGAGGGGAAATAGAGGGATCCGCCATTGAGAGAAAGAAGACGGAAGTAGAAGGGTCTTAACTGAAGTAAATTACAGAAAAGAAAGATGCCCCCCCACAAATGTACAAAAATATCTCCCAAATACCACAAAAAAACAACTAAGGAAAGCAAAAATTGGAAAGGAACCTGGATTTGGTGATGCAGAATAAGAGGAAACAGAAGCCTCTAATTTGACGCCAAAAATGGAAGCCCAAACGAACTCAAAATTGTACAAAACTAGTACCAATGTCTCCGTCTCTGAGTCAGCTTTCCGACACTTCTTTCGGATTGGAAAAAGACCTCCGTATGCTCAAGTTATAGCCAAAAAATAGACTACTGCTCCAAAAATGCACTTTGGAAAATTTCAGACAAGGGCATAAATTTGACAGCCGTATGCCCGTCACAAACCTGTTGCTGGTAAAAAAAATCCGTCAACAGCAAGGTGATGTCAGACGCCAGGAAAGTGACATCAACTGACCGAAATATGACGTCAGCAAATCTCTGTCAAGTGCCACGTGGCGGTCAATGAGTGGAAGCAGACAGCGCCACGTGTCACTCGGTGGTTGGATAGGCCGTAGGGCGGCGAAGTGACAAAAACTGCTGGTGGCGGCGGTGCCCAGGAGGAAAACCTGGTGGCGCCACTGTCTGCGGTGGTAGAGGCAGCTGCACCCGCGCGGCGGGAGTTTTGGGCGGCGCCGCGGCGGGAGCCGCTTGCGGAGCGGCCCGTCGGAGGCGCGCGAGTGGAGATCGGGTGGCCCCGTAGTGGCGCGTTGGCACTGCTGCGGCAGTGCCTGGTTTAATATTTTTTATTTTATTTTTGCACTGTCGCACGTCCGTACGACGATACGGCCAGACCCTGAAATAAATTTTTTTTCCTCCCGGAGCTGTGTCTCCAAAAACGGAAAGTTTTATATGAATTTGGACTGTAAATGGCCTTCCAGATCCAATGGTGATGTCCGTTTGGGCTGAAAGAACTCTGAAAATTTTCTCTACCCTTGATTTGAAGAAAAATTTCACAAACAAACTAGGGTTTGTGACTTCAAATCACGGCTTCAAAAATCCTTCAAACAAGAAGCAGCGGGGAGGCTCTGATACCATGTAGGAGTTGATGAAATCCAACTCCGCAGTCGCCAAGATCACCTACATGCAAATAGCTTGCTGAAGAGAAACTGAAAGAGCAAGAGCATGAAGCAAACAATGCAAGAGAAAATATTTCACAATAGAAAAATGAAATTTCTATGTGAATGGATTGATTTACAATGAGAGAGAGACCATTTAAAAAGGCCTCATGGAAGCTTGTAGAACAAGCTGGAAGGAGGTAGAGGACAAAAATGACAACTCAACACATATCCACAAAAAGTGGAATATGCTAAAAAAGGAGCAAACTCTCGAGTTGTCAACAACTAACCACTACATGCATTGAATGCTAAATATTAAATAAATGCATTAACCTAAGTAAGCTTAAGTAATAGAATAAATAATTAATTATTAATTATTTACTCTAAGAAACATGGACAAGGAAGAGGAGGCTTTCGTTGTACCTATTTCCATTGCAATGAAGAAGGTCATGATGCCTTTGAATGCCCTCAATGACAAGGAAGGATAGATAGGAGAGCTGAGGGCCAAGCTATCGTTGATCATGTGGATGAGGATGCACAATCATCGCATTCAGAGGATGCAGAAAGAGGAGAGACCTTGGTGAATGAAAGGGTCCTACTAAGTTGTGAGATTGAACCAGGACAAAGGAGGAGTTTATTCTGTACCAAATGTAAGTGTGAGGATAAATGTTGTGACGTGATCATTGATGGTGGTAGCACTGATAACTTGGTATTAGAAGAGATGGTCTCTAAGCTAAAGCTCAAGAGGGAGAGACATCCCCAGCCCTATCGAATTGCTTGGGTAAAAGATGATCATAAAGTCCTGGTAAGTGAACAATGTTTAGTGAAATTTAAAATTGGGAGTTACCATGATTAATTTCTCTGTGATGTTATTCCAATGGATTTTTTCCATCAATTGTTGGGTAGACCATGGTAGTTTGATAGACATGCAATACATGATGGTCATGCGAACACATATTCTCTAACAAAGGATGGAGTTTGCCACAAATTGAAGCCCATGAAAAGGGAAGGTGAAAAGGTATGTAGCAGTGCTAGGATTTGTCTTGTTGATGGAAGGAAGTTTTTAGATGGAATGAAACATCAGCATATGTGCTATACTTTGATTCCTAGGAAAGATAAAGAAGGAAGTAGTGAAATACCACTTGAAGTTTTAGATTTACTAGGTGAATTTGGAGATATTATCTCTGATAATGTTCCAGAAGGATTGCCACCAGTAAGGAAAATTAGTCATCAGATAGATCTGATTCCAAGAGCAAGTTTTCCTAACAAGGCTGCTCATAGGATGACTCCTACTGAAATAGAGGAGCTAAACAGATAGGTTCAAGAGCTGTTGAGGAAGGGCTTGATTCGAGAGAACCTGAGTCCATGTGTAGTACTTGGAGTATTGGCAACAAAGAAGGATGGAGAGTGGAGGATGTGTACAGACTCTCGAGCTATAAAAAGGATAACCATCAAATATCGATTTCCTTTTCCAAGAATGGATGATCTTATGGACTGCTTCAGTGGAGCTCAGTACTTCACAAAGATAGATCTCAAGAGTGGTTATCACCAGATACAAATTTGAGAAGGAGATGAGTGGAAAATGGCCTTCAATACCAAGGAGGGTCTTTATGAGTGGTTAGTCATGCCCTTTGGATTGACAAACGCTCCAAGCACCTTCATGCGGCTCATGAATGAGGTACTTAAGAAGTTCTTGGGAAAATTTTTTATTGTTTATTTGGATGATATTTTAATTTTCAGCAAGACTTTGGAAGAACATTTATTGCATATTCATAGTGTTCTTGAGAGGTTGAGGGAAGAGAAACTGTTAATTAATTTGAAGAAGTGTATCTTTGCTAAAAGGGAGTTAGTCTACTTGGGGTTTGTTATATCACCTGAAGGTCTTAAAATGGATCTAGAGAAGGTAAAAGCCATCTTGGAATGGCCTACTCCAAGGTTTGCTACTGAGGTAAGATCATTTCAAGGTCTGGTTAGTTTTTATAGGAAGTTTATTAAGAATTTTAGTGGCATATGTGCACCCCTAACTGACACAATAAGAGGGGATAGAAAAGAGTTCAAATGGACTGCAACAACTGCGAGAAGTTTTGAATTGTTGAAGAAGAAGGTGACAGAACAACTTATGTCGGCACTTCTAGATTTTAGAAAGGTGTTCTAGGAGGATTGTGATGCTAGTGGTAGTGCTATTGGGGCTGTATTAAGCCAAGAAGGTAAGCCTATTGCATATTTTAGTGAAAAATTGAATGATGCATAGAAGTATTCTGTTTATGATCAAGAGTTCTATGCAATAGTTCAGGCCTTAAAGAAATGGAGGCATTATTTGTTGCCAAAGGAATTTGTTTTGTATACTAATCATTAGGCATTACAGTACCTAAATAGCCAGGGTAAATTAAATCAGAGGCATATGAAGTGGGTAGAATTCTTACACAGTTATACATTTGTGTTGAAACATAGAAGTGGAAAATCTAACAGGGTTGCAGATGCACTAAGTAGGAGACATTTGTTGCTCACAGTAATGCAGGTTGAAGTAGTTGGGTTTGATGAACTCAAGAATTTGTACCCTAAGGATCCTAATTTTGCTGAAGCATGGAAAGATTGTAAAGAGCCTATTGCTATAGATAGAACCAAGTGGTTAGACTATCTGATTCAAGATGGCATGTTGTTCAAGGGTAGTCAATTGTGCATTCCAAGGAACTCCATGAGGGAAAATTTGATTAAGGAGAAACATAGCGGAGGGATGGCAGGACACTTTGGTCGAGATAAGACCATTGCCATTCTTAGAGAACATTATTTTTGGCCTTATATTTCACAAGATGTGAAGAAGTTTGTATAGAGTTGCCAGGTTTGTCAAGTTGCCAAGTGATTTAGTCACAATATTGGACTATATCAGCCATTGCCTGTTCCATCAAGGCCATGGGAGGACATAAGTATGGATTTTGTTCTTGGATTGCCAAGGACACAAAGGGGTAATGAATCAGTATTTGTGGTGGTTGATAGGTTCTCCAAAAATGGCGCATTTCATTCCATGCCACAAGACTCATGATGTTGTCCATATTGTAGACTTGTTTTTCAGAGAGGTGGTAAGACTACATGGTCTTCCAAGGAGTATAGTTTCTGACAAAGATACTAAATTTGTGGGGTATTTCTGGAGGACATTATGGAAGAAGTTGAGAACAGACTTGAAATTTAGTTCCACGCATCACCCACAAACTGATGGCCAAATAGAAGTGGTGAATAGAAGTTTGGGCAATTTGCTGAGATGTTTAGTTGGGGATAAGCCCAAGGGATGGGATTTGATTCTACCACAAGCAGAGTTTTCTTACAATAACTCTATGAATAGGAGTACTGGAAAATCACCATTCCAAATTATATATGGAAGTAGCCCAAGGACTGCACCAGAATTGAGGAAGATAGAGCAAGGGGAGAGGACAAGTGCTGAAGCTGAAGAATTTGCTGAACATATCAAGCATCTAGATGAGGAGGTTTAGGCACACATTACCAAGATGAATCAAGAGTATAAAGCTAGGGTTGATCAAAGGAGAAGACATAAGGAATTCCAAGTAGGGGATCTAGTCATGGTGCACTTACAAAAAGAAAGATTTCTAGTTGGTACTTACAACAAGCTAAAAATAAAGAAATTTGGCCCCTACAAATTTTTGAAGAAACATGACTTAAGAAATGCATATGAGGTGGAGCTGCCAGATGGTGTTCACATTTCTCCTATTTTCAACATTGCAGATTTAACAAAGTATCATGATGATGGTGCAGATGAGGAGTTGGTGTTAGAGCAATGTCCAATTCCTGCTTCTAAGAAGGAGGAGATAGAAGATATTCTAGATCATTGTGTGGGTAGAAGTACCAGAAACAGGTTATATGAAGAGTATTTGGTCAAGTGGAAAGGATAGCCGATAGAGGACTCAACCTAGATTTCAGCAGCTGAGGTTTCCCATTTGGGATTTCCTCTACCATTCATAAAGTGACAGGGTCACTTTTCAATCTACCTTGGGTGTCTGATGCAAGAGCATCTAAAGGTATAAGAGCAATCTTATGTCACCCAAAAAAATGTACTTAAACTTAGTTTCTGTTTCATGTATTTTCATTTCTAGATACCCATTTGGGTCAAATAAAGGTTCCAACTCTCATAGTTCCACTATCAGTGTTCTAGGATAGAGTATTTGAACACCTTGGGATATGTGTAAATGCTAAAAATATAGGAGTATGTATTAGAGCCATCATTTTGGTGAACTAGGAGGTGTAAATTGGCTAGATGAATGTAATTGTAATTTAGAACATTCTAGAAAAAGAATCAGGTCAAAAGGCCCCACAATTTGAAAGTTATCGCAGTTTTTTGAGTTTTGGAGACCTCCTAAGAATGCTTCAAAGTCAGGTTAGGGGCATTAAATGACCTCAAAAAGGGTCAAAAAATGGGGGACGAGTGAAGCTGTTCCATAGGGCTATAGAGCGCTTTGAGATCTTTTCGAAAATGTAAACGATTCGTCAATCGGAGCTATAGTTCAAAAGTTATGCCTCCTAAAAGTTCGATTACCATTTTTTAATTCTTCTAGATTTGCATCAACTTCTAACGCAGCTTTTGGAGCCTTCTATTTGGTCGGTGGATGCCTACGAGCACTTTCTAGAATGTATTCCTAGTCCTTAACCCTCCAAGGTCTATTTAAGGACATTTTTGGCATTGTAAAAGGCAGTTCGGAGTGGAGTTTGAGAGGAGGTACTGAAAGGAGAAATTATCTCCAGATTTATGTTATTGTAAGCCCTTAGGGCATGTTTTGAAGTCTATTTTCTCTGTACTGAATGTATTAGCTTATCTACAAAGTTAATAAAAATTTCCTTTCTTGTTGTGCCCATTTTGTGCGTGGGTTGTGTCTCCATCATAAAGTGAATAAGAATTTTTGAGTTCAAGAGAGAATACTTGATTACAATTCTGATGAAGAAGCCAATCTTAAGGTTAATCATGAGAATGTTGATTTTTTTTTATGGGACTAATAATGATTTGTAGAATGACATTCATTTTGTGGAGCAGAGAGAGTAATCAAGTTCTAAAACTATAGTAGATGTAAGAGTTGAGAAAGTGATAGCAAATAAGAGTTTGACAAAGAATCACCTTATTGATTAGATTATTGGAAGTAAAGATACAGGAGTTATGAAAAGAAACATAGTACATGCAGAGTTGTGTCTAATTTCTCAAGTTTAACCTTAGAGTACATAGATGAGGCATGTAGGGATAATCACTTGATTCAAGCAATGAAGGAAGAACTAGATTTGATTGTGAAGAATGATAAATGAGAGTTAGTTCTTAGACCTAAGGAAAAAAATGTTATAGGAACTAAGTAAGTTTTAAGAAACAAAATAAATGAACAAGGTGTGGTTGTGAGAAACAAAGATAGAATGGTATGCAAAGGATATTCATGGAAAGAAGGTATAGACTATGAATAGAAATTTGCACCTATTGCAATGATTGAACTAATAAGAATTTTTTTGACTTATTCAACAAATAAGAAGCCCAAAGTGTATCAGATGGATGTAAAGTCAACATTTCTAAATACATAACTTGAAGAAGCATACATTGAGAAGCTTGAAGGATTTCCTTTGAAAAAAGGATATATGGTATGCAAGCTAAATAAAGCACTATGTTCATTAAAGAAAGAACCTAGAACCTTTGTATGCAAGGTTGGACAAGTATTTGGGAACAATCGGAATTTCTAAAGGTACTACAGATAGTAACTTATATTTGTAAGAATTTGAGAATGGTTTATTGATCATCGTGATATTTTTGGAAGATGTAATATTTGTAGGTGATGACAAAGAAAGTGACAAATTTATTGATGAAGTGAAGATGGAATTTGAGATGCACATGATTGGTGAGATGGAATATTTTTTTGGTTTGGAGAATGTACAAAAATATAAAGGTATTTTCATTTCTTAGACAAAGTATTTGAAAGATTTATTAAAAGGCTTGGTTTAGAAAGTTGTAACCTAATGGGACACCTATGATAATTGGTCATAAGTTATCTAGCAAAAATGGGATAGCTATTGTTGAGTAGAAGTATAGATTCATGATTAGAGGTTTTAATATCTAACTCAGGGAAGACTAGTTATAGAAAATGTAGGTGGTATAGTAGAAATATTTCAAATCAATCCTAAGGAATCACAATATACAACAATAAAGAGAATATTTAGATATTTGAAGGGTACACCTGATTTTGTATAGCTATATGATAGATCAAATGACTTTACTCTATATGCATATAGTGATGTAGATTGGGCAAGAAATATGGATTATAGAAAGAGTACAAGTGGCAAAGAATTTTTCCTTGGAGGTAGATTGGGTTCTTGGCTAACAAAGAAACAAGACTCTATTTCACAGAGTATAGAAAAAGTAGAGTATGTAGCAATAGAAAATGATTGTAGTCAGATCATGTGGATGAAACATATGATGGAGGATATTGGGATAGAGATTTTAGAACCTATTATAATACATTATGATAATAGAAGTATAGTGAGTATCTCTAAGAATCATGTGTTACATTTTAAGACAAAGAACATATATATTAAGTGTCATTTTTTGAGAGAGAAAGTTCTAGGAAAAGATACTAGACTAGAGTATGTTAATATAAGGGAGAAAATTCTATTAAATTTACAAAGAATTTTCCCAAGGATACATTTGAGAATTCGCAAGGTATGTTTGGGGTTATGCCCCTACCTAATTTGGAGTAGATGATACAGAGATTATATAAGTCAAGTGGTCTATAGCATTGTTGTTTATCTAGACTAGATGTTTATGCTTCCTTTATGGGAGAGTATCTGTGTTTGACCTAAGTCATAAAGGACCCTTGGTAGTTAGTATTGAATAGTGTCTTTTGACACTTGAGATGGTTGAAGATATTGAGAAACATATTGACAAAATTATTCCTTTGTCATTGATGTCAATAGGGGAGAAAGATGTTGGCATTAAGTTATTATTTCCATTAGTGACAACACTTATCTATATCAGTATAGCTACCAAGCTTAGCACTTAGTTTTCTACACTCACTGAGCTTCATAATTTACATCGAGCATCTACAATGTATATCAAGCATTCAGTGGTTACCTTATAGGTTCATCACTTAAGTAGTTCATACCGAGCTTCACAATTCACACCAAGCATTCTAGTGTTTATTGAGCTTTGTAATTCACATCGAGCACACTAGTGTTCACCAAGCTTCACAGTGTTTATTGAGTGATGGAAGCACAATGTTTACTGAGTAATGAAAGTGCAATGTTTACCAAGTGATGAAAGTGTAGTTTTTACCAAGTGAAAGCAAGGTAAACAAAGGATTCAATTTTTACCGAGTGACACTACATCTACCGAGTCACCTATGGTTACCGAGTTCAAAACTACGTCGAGTGATTAGTATGGACTAAGCCTTCACTTATACTGAGTGCATGATGATGCCGATTAATGTAGTGGATGCCGAGTATCAGAAGGTCACCGAGTTAGTTTAGTGAACCTGAGTTATTTACTATTGGTCCGACTCAGTAATGTTTTGTTCACTTGTGTTATGGCCAACCTTGCAATTGTAATTATTGGAATGGTATATATGTAATGTATTATATCACTTGCAAGATGTAAGATATATGGAAGAGAGTATCAAAGAGACATGTAATGTTTTGAGAAGTGTAAATGCAAATCAGCAGAAGAGTAGAATATTCAGCAAGGTCTACAAGGAGAAATAAAGTTTCATTAGTCATAAGAGGTGATCTATACTTCAAGGATCTAATCAGAAAATCAAGTTTGTAAGTAGACCCATTGTTTCATCCTAATAGGTGAATATGTTTTGTAAATCCTTTAATAGGGTAGACTTAACAGTCTTTGTATAAATCTCCTAACAGAGTGCATACTTTAGTGTATGTTTGTAAATCCTCTAACAAGGTGGACCTAGTGGTCCTTTGTGCTCCTAATAGGGAAAATCACCAAAAGTGGTCAATACAAGCCTTAATAGGCCAACTTCATACTGCAGTAATGAATTTTTGTGGGTATCATCCCCACCCTAGTTTTACTTTCTATTTGGAAGGTTTCTGGGTCACCAAATCACTATGTACATGTGTTATAAATGTTTGTTGTCTCATATATACAGTAGATTAAATAAATTAATTGAGAATAGTATATATGGTTAAAGTGCTAAATTGTTTTAAAAAATTTGATGATACCGATTCACCCCTCCCCTCTCAGTAACATATCATAACTTGAATATTTATAACAAAAGAGTGTGAAAACCATCTCCTAAGAATGGGAGAGAATCTCATGTAATTAGGGGAAAGTTATGAAGAAAAGATCAAGTTGAATAGGGGAGAATTTATGGAAGGACATGCATATAGAATTGAGGAGATATGTGTTAATGAGATACATACATTAGTGGGAGCAACAATTGTCCCTCGAAGTTTTTGATTTGATAGATGAAGAGGATTTGAAAAGATGAGAGCATAAGTAATAACAACATGACAGTTGTATGTTTGGTAATCTTGTAAGTTAGATGTTTTTATCTTTGTTTCCATTAATGGAAAAGGGGAATATTGTTAGCATGAATTCTAATGATATTCCTATGGGGGAGTATCCTAGCATTTTTGGAGCATTGGATAGATTGATAGTATGACTGTGTGTTGCACTCATAAGTATGTTTTTCATTAATGTTAATATACATATAAGATTGGTAGAGTAGAAGATAAAGATTGAGGTCATATAGATCTTGTATTGAAGATGAGGTTATGTGGACTGAACCTGACATTATAAACAACTCTTGATTGGTATAGTTTTGTGTGCATACAACAAGTCAAAGACTAGAAATAGTTATTTGTGATTTACACAAGATAGTTTACAAAAAAAAGTTCTTGAGAATTGGTTTCAAGTAAATGGAGTATATGTCGTAATAGGGATATAATCTAGATGAGCACAATTAGACAAAGATATCTAAGACACCCAGATGATAACATTAGATAGTGCACAAAGTTTGAGGTCGCATATATGAGAAGTTGTGAAGATTGTGAGTTGACAATAATATGCGATTATGAAAAGATATAATGTAGTGTGTTATTTTAGTGAGGTCCTATTATAATTATAATTGGGAAATCCTCAAGGCAAAAAATATGAATTATTCTAGGGACTTGATATAAAGGAAAGTTATTTTCCTTATGATGAAGTGTGTAATGACTATGAATGAGATAAGTAAAGAATATTGGTAAATGTGAGTAAGCGATCAGAGGGATTATTGTAATGGGATTTTGTAGATTAGGCATTAATATCTAAGAAGTTTTTTTGGTGTGGTAGTTGTAAGGTAAGAGGATAGAGAAAGAGTTTAAGTTACTAAGATTAGTTGCATTTTTATTATTATGAAAGGAATAATGTAGAGGCGAGTTGGATAGTGAGTTTGGTGGTCATGCCCCTAAAGCTATTTGGAAAGTCAGTCCATCTACCTTCTACAATTGCTAACAGGGTTGGTACAACTCCTAATAGGGTTAGAATCTCCTCACAAGGGTTCAAAGTTTGTTAATAGTGACTGATATGTACTAAATGTATTTCACTGGCTCCTAATAGAGTCAATCCTCTTATAAGGAACCTATATAAATTAGTACATTATTTTGTGGGTACCATCCTCACCGAGGTTATTCCTATAATCCAGGGTTCCCCTAATTAACATATCTCATGTTATTGTAAATGTGTATCTTCATATACCATCCCCACTAGGGTTTTCCTTGGAATACAATTTCCCTAGTTAAAAAATAATGGTGTTATGAGTTACATTGTGGTACTATTATGTTTACTTGTTAGTTTGGTCATATATGAATATTTAAAGATTGTCAAAGATATCTATAGTAGGGAAAATGTTTATGGAAAAATAATTCACCCTTCTCTCAATATTTCTTATTTCTAACTATTGGTATTAGTGCAAATTTAATCAGAGGATGTCTAACAACTTGAGTAAGATCTCTATAGATATGGATTTGTTACAAAAGAACTTGGAGGAAGCTCTTAAGGAACCTAATGCAATCAAAAAAGAAAGAGACAACATGAAAATAGAACTTATTGAAAAGAAAGATCTCATTCAAGAGTTAAAAGAGCAGATTGAATCTAGTAAATCCAAGTTGAAGGATTCAAATGACCAGATCAAGGATACTGGTGTGATTTCTAAGTAGAAAAAGGAGAATAAAATTCTAAAGCATGATCTTGAGATTATAAATCTTAAGATGAGCTTGATGGATGATGAGAAGAAAAGTTGATCAAATTTGGGATCTAAGAATATATATCTAAAATCCAAACTTACCAAGGTGACATCTTAACTTGAAATCACAAAGGTACAATATATGCAACTATAAGACTATTGTGAAAGGAGAGCTTATACAAACAAAGAAACATATTGAGAAGTTATATTCCATCATTGAGAAATTTGATGGGAAGATCATGGTGAATAGACCTATTTATTTTAAGATAATAATTGGATATATTGAAGGAGAACCATCTAAGGGATCTCAAGTTACTACAGAACCTAATCTAGTGAATCAACATCCTGAAGTGGAAGCTCTGAAAAAAAAGTAACTAATCAACTTGAAAAATCTAAGTAGGTGAAGAAATAGTTCAATGGAAGATATTTTTCATGCAATGAACTTGTTCATGTGAAGAAGGTCTACACAAGTAAGTATTCTAAACCCTTTTTTCGCTAATATTATAACTATTTTTCTTATGGATATTAAAGGAAAACATATTAAAGGAAAACAACTTTTTATCACTTCTATATTTGCATAACAATTGTCGAATCAAATAGAATTAGATTTAATGGTTGAAATAAATTAAATAGACACCACTTGATCATGAAAAGAGTTGTAGATCCAAAAAAGGATAATTATATATAGAAATTAAATTATTTGAGGAAGATTAGAAGATAATTCAAAAAATCCCTAATTTTATGATCTTAAAGGTATTTATCTCTTTTGTAGTCACATTTTAAAAAGAATTTAAGGTTTTAAGTTTGAAAGAATGGAAATTCTAGTAGTTTTTGATGTTAATGTGAGACCTAGATATAAATTCAAGAAGCACCCTTATTCTTCACTTGGATATGATCCACCTTGATATTTTTCACAATTTCCTAGTAGAATTTTAATACACATTGAAGACATTTGTGCATATGTTCTTTACAAATTTGAGTCAATTGGAGACAATGATATACATAAGGACATGGGTATAGTATATAAGAATGGTTTAAAATTCAAATAAGGGTTCGAGCACATGGAAAAACTTAATATTACTAAGCACATGTTCTTCAAACAATTTGATCAATATGAATGGACCAAAATTATACTGAGTAGTATTTATGAGGGTATCTTTTGCGTAGGATAAATCCTTTTTATTATTACCAATTACCTGATTCATATAATTACTAGATTGAGTATTTAAGGTAATAACTGTAATACCCCAAAATTGGCTCATTGCCATGAGCACCAATTCTGATCTATTCTGATCAATTCTAAAGTCCTATTTCACTAGGCAATTCTTATTCTGTTACTCACTACTTGACTTAATTGTCAGATGTAGAAAACCCTAATATGCATTCATCATGCTTATTATTTAATTCCTATAGTATTTACTCATATCAGTCACATTAAAACCTATTGATTAATATTTAATTTAATTATTAAGTACTTATACTTTAATTAAATTAAATTATATCCTAAGGCTAATGTAATATGGAATTAAATTTATTTAATTGAATAAATATGCCTATTCTAATTAATTGAATGAAATTATTTAATTAAATAAGAAAAGGTATTTATGAGGTCATATCTCATTTTATTAAATTAAATATCTCTCCAAAATCTCTCTTTAGTTCAAAAAGGAAATTTCCAATTCACTGTTGATCAAATTAGAAGTGACCCAGATCACTTGCTTTTACACTAAAGTCTATATGAGTTGACTAACTCTTACACTCAGATCTAAGTTAGTTAAATCCCTTTAATTTGGGAATCTTCCTTTATGACTAAACTTCATCTTCAATCCTGACCGTTGATTGAAACCAATCTCGACCGTTGATGGATTCTAGGAAAGTCTATTTAAGAGACCTTCATCTCTTCATTTTGAAAGGTTGAATGAGAATTTGCATCAAATTGCTATTGGATTGTGCATTCATTTGAGCTCATTACTTTCATAAGATATTCATTTTCTAGTTTAATCTTATTTAGCATAATCTTCTTTTACATGTTCTTAGATTAAACGTGCATACTTCATTCTAGATTAATCTGCATTCTCATATAGATTAGTCACATTTTCTTTTAAATCCTTCATTCATAGAGGGTTTGGTTTCTTAACACCTCAAATTTGAGGATATCTAACAAGTGATTCCCTTTAGATAGAAGGCAACAGGTCACCTTGCCAACTGATTTTCGGATGAACAATCCAATGTTCATTCCGAGATGAATTCCAGAAATAAGGACCATGTTGTCTGTGTGTTAGCATAGGCCACATTTTCACATATAGAATAACCTTTTTAATGAGAAGAATGTCAAGAAGTTAGTTGAGACTAACACAAAATCTACATCAAATGGAATAAATGTGAGATTGGATAAGACAATGCAAATTGATGTTAGGTTGATCAACAAGATCATAGGGTATAAGATGAACTACAACTCAAGGGTATATTTAGTACCTGCTATATTTATACATGCAACCTAGCTGATTACACTATGGAAAGAGAAATTCAACATGTTTGAGATTCTTAAGAATCTATTCATTAATAATTTGTATAGAATCAAGAAGAGAAGGATAACCACATTCAAATTTGAATCACTTTTGATATATATATTCTTTCAAGTGACGAGGAGATTCGTAGAATGCCTAATTATGAATGGGATTCTAACAACTATACAATGGAAATGATTACCCAGTATTTTAGGACACAACCCATTGATGGGATAATAGATGATATAAAAAGAATGATGAAATATTTTAAGGAAAAAATGAATCAAACATTTAAAATACCTTGACTATTGTAGAGAAGTAGAAATTTGAATTATGATTCATGGTGGGCAAGAAAATGGATGAATTATGCAAGGAATAAGGTATGAGAAGATAGGAGTTCAAGGAGGTAGTAGGAAGAACTATAGAAATGAAATATTGTGGACAACAAGATATTTTAATGGCTAAACCACTTGGGCCTTCAATAGTAGTACCATCAGTTCAAACACCTATTGCACCTTATGTAGTAGTAGCACATGCAACATAAGAAGAGATTACAATAACTAAAGTACAACCTGGTATAATAGTAACATGAAGAAGATCTATAAGGAGTACCACTATAGTAGCATCTATTGAGGTAAAACAAGAAATAGAGGAATTATCAAAACCAAAGAGATTTAATGATTTAGCTATTGGATCTCAAATTTGGCCAAAAAACAATTGCAACATAAATTGTCAAATAGAAGAGGTCACAAGAGCAAGAAGTGGAAATCATGAAGAAAATGAAAGGATATATTATATCTCTAGAGGATCAATTTAAGTATGAAATAGAGAAGAATAAACTAGAAGATACAACTGAATTCAAGAAGAAGTGGAAGCTTGTGATTTAGAATATAATCAACATAATCATAAATGATGGAAACATCACTAAATTAAACAAATTCTATGTTGGGTCTTTGAGCAATCTTGTATCAACCAAAAATATTTCTTGTTTTTCTATACCAATCTATTATTTTTGAAGAAGCCATTGCTACTATTTTTTTCATTTTGCACATAGTTAGCATCATTTGAAGGACCTATCCTAGATAGTTTCCCTAAGCACATGAGTTCTTATTTTTCATCTTCTTCAAGTTCAATGTCATTATTTACAGTCCCTATTTTGTGCTATTTTCATTTAGATAATTGTGTTGCTTTGATTACTGTGGTTTCCTTTGATTATGTGGTGTCTTGTGTAGTTAGGAGCTGATGCCTAACACATGCATGAACCTACCTTTAAGTGTGCACAATTTCATATTGTTCTTTGTATGTATTTTGGTTTACTCTCCAAGCATGGGCCTATATTGTAATTAAATTCTTGACTATCCAACTTGTGGATTATCTAGCTATAAATAAGTTTGGTTAGTTGTTGGTAGGCATGTTATAATAATGATTACAAGGATAGTATAAAAAATAGGTTAGATGATAGAAGATGCAAGCTAAGGCTTTGAGACTCTAAATTTTTGTTTTTGTAAGGCCACAACCTAGAAGAACTCATAGGTGGGAATATTTTAGTTTCTTTATTTTTAAAGTGAAATAATTATACCCATTAATATGGTACATATGTACTTTCACTCTTTCTAGTTTCATTGATTTATGTATAGCTTCCATGTGTATCTCTAAATGAGGAGTTTTGATTAAATTTAAGTTGAATTATTTGACATAATTTCTTGAATTCCCTATATCTCCCTATGTTAGGTGGTATCTTTCTTGAGGCTTGGATCATGGAGAACTCTATTGGATTTTTTTATAGGTTGACAGATCTCAAATCTTACCTATAACTTGTAGAAGGTTACAGTCTTGTAGAAAATATTCTCAACATTATTTATAGTAGAAGAAATGCTAATAAATCTATTATGGACATATTGAGACACATCATAGTGAGAGTTGAAGCTATGGAGATATCATGAAAACAAGGTGTACATGTTTAGGATATTAGTGATGATGAAGAGGTAGCATCGAATCCCAATCTTGAACCTGATGTTGAACAAGATAATGAAAGGTTCCTCGGATGTTTGTCTAAGGTGAATGCTAGACCTTATGTTGAAGTTATTTTCTATGATGGGAGACTTAAGAGTAATTATGTATTAGAATTGATTACTAGGATTGATAAATAAATTGAGTATCTAGGTATTCCTAATAACAAGAAGGTGAAGATAGTAGTGATAAAGTTGAAGGGTCATGCCTTACCTTGGTGGGATCATTTTCAAACTAAGAGACACAAAAGGGGAAAGGAAAAGATTAAGACATGGGAAAAGATGATTGGAAAGATGAAAAAGAAGTTTCTCCATGGTGATTGCCAAGTTGATTTGTTTAGGAAGATGCAAAACTTGAGGCAAAAGAACATGAGTATGAATGAATATACATAAGAATTCTACACATTGGATATTAGATCTAGACATGTAGATGATGAATTTGAGAAATTTTATAGATATTAGAATGGTTTAAGGACATTAATTCAAGATCATATTAGCTATGTTAAGATGGCTATTGTAGAAGAATCATATCAATATGCTTTTAAGGTTGGAGAAATATTGGCAAAGATACATGATAAGAGACAATGAGGAAGAGGTAGCAGATTTTAGAGAAGTAGAGGTAGAACATATGGAGAAAGTAGTAGAATTGACAATGTAGTGAAATATAAAGGAAAATCATAATGGAAGGAAGAACCTTCTAGTAAAAGAGTTAACTACACTAAAGGTAGTAATGGTTCAATAAGAGAGGAAAAATCTTGGCTTAAGGGTACTTGTTATAAATGTAGAGAATGACGAAGCGATTTTAAATGTACTAACTCTAGAAAGAAGATTGGAGGTAATAGAAGAAGGATTTTGGCTTGTCAAGAAGTTGTTGAAATGCCCATGAAACTAAAAATGGTGAGAACCTAATGGTAAGAAGGATCTTTTGGAATGAAGGAATTGATGAAAAGCTTGTTTTGAGAAGAAGTTTGTTCAAAACCAAATGTAGGATAGCTGGAAAATGTTGCAAGGTAATCATTGATAGTGGAAGTTATGATAATCTAGCATTTGAGGAGCTAGTTAAAAAATTGTAGTTGCAAATATTGAGACATCCTAAGCATTATAATGTTGCCTTGATATAGATGGAGCATAAATTATACTTAAGTGAGAAATACCTTGTTAAATTCAAAATTGTGAATTATCAAGATGAAATCTTATGTGATATTCTACCTATGGATTTTTGTCATATTATTTGGGGTAGACCATGGCAGTATGATAGAAAAGGTTTTCTTGATGGTAGTTTGAATTAGTATACTATTTCAATAGATGGAAAGAAACAAATATTGTTTCTCTTGGTAGAAAAACCTAAATAGAATCATTGTACCATAGTTAGAGTATGTTTGGTTGAAGATAATTAATTCACTACAGATATTAAGGAACACAATATTTGTTTCTTTGATTCCTATATAGAGTGAGGAAAAAGATGAGTTAGAGCAAGCACCTATTAGTTTGTGGTGACTGATCATGGAAATACTATACATACTCCATAATTCCACAATGAGGTTGAGGGCTAGGCCGGGCACTGAGCAGGGATTTGGGGGCATTTTATAGCTAACATGTTGTAACTAATTTTAACCCTAATGTGAAAAAAATACTTTTATAAATGGGCTTAGGGTTAGGGATTGTTTCATTATGTGTGATGTGAAAATTACTTCTTGTGGAAATATTGATCCATAAGGGATTTCACATTGAAATTAGGTTGTAATCACAGGACTACACTAATATTAGACATACTATTTGGTGGATGTAGCCTAGGGTTTGGGTGAAACACATTAAATTTTGGTGCCTTGTGTTCTCTTCTGTGTTATCTATTATTTTCTACCATTGGTTATATTTGCATGTAAATGTTATGTCTATTTGAGGTTAATCCTAACAACTGGTATCAAAGCAAGGTTGTTTTTTAGTTACCCTTTGCAAGAAAGTCTCACAATTTAGTGTGAGCAATGGTAGATGAGGGTATGTTAAGGGTTGACAAGTTTAATGGGAAAAAATTTCAGTTATGGAAGATGCAAATGAAGAACTACCTTTATTAGAAAGATTTATGGAAGTCATTGGAAGGAAAAACTAAGAACTAGGGAACTATGAGAAATGAGGACTGGGAGATTTTAGATAGAATGGCACTTGGAAGCATTCTATGGCTAGCACCATAGGTGACATTTAACATTACAAAAGTAGAGATGATGGAAACCCTAGCGAAATTGTATGAAAAGCCCTCCACTTCAAATAAAGTATTTCACATTCATATTTAATATGAAGGTGGAAGAAGGTGGATATGTTGCAGATCATTTAAATGAGTTTAATATTGTTACTAGTTAGTTATCTTCCGTGGGCATTAATTTTGATGAAGAAATTAGGGCTCTCTTTATTTTGTGTTCTTTGCCTAAAAGCTGGAATGGCTTGGTAATGGCTATGAGTAATTCTATTGCTAGATTTAATACCCTAAAACATGATGATGTGATTGGTGTAATTTTGAGTGAGGAAACTCATGGGAAAATCTCAAGTGGGTCTACATTAGGAAGTGCTTTGAATGAACAAAACAAAGGCACAATGATTGAAAGATGAAATAATTCTGAAAATCACACAAAATCAAGAGGAAAGTTAAAGGGAAAGAGGTCTCAATTGAGAGGAACAAATGACTATTGGCTTACTGTGGGAAACCAAAGCATAAGAAGAAAGATTGCTGGACTCAAAAGAAAAATGAAGGAGACAAACTAGAAGGGAAAAATGAGGCAAATGTGGTAAGTAACAAATCCGAAGAGGATGCTTTTCTTCTATCTTTAGAAAGTATTGATGATTCATGGGTTTCAGATTCTGGTGCTTCATTTCATGCTACAACTTATAGAGGTTATTTTATTGATTATGTCCATGGGGATTTTGGGTTTGTTTATTTGGGGGATAATGAACTATGTCAGATTGTTGGAAAGGGTAAAGTTAAAATTAAGTTGTAGAATGGGAATCATTGGCTATACATGAGGTGAGACATGTCCCAAGGCTAAGTAAGAATTTAATTTCAGAAAAGCAACTCGGTGACGAGGGTTGTGTGGTTACTTTTAATTATAAACATTGGAAGGTTTCAAAAGGTTCCCTTGTAGTAGAAAAAGGTGTGAAAGTAGGTACCTTATATCTTTGTATAGTTCATATTGTTCCTTCCACTTTGATTGTTTCAGAGAAAAATGAATGTTCAGGAACAGTTGTTGTACTTGAGTAAGTAGAACAAATAATTGTTGTAGATTTTGATACAATGCCATGGCACAATAGACTTGGGAACATGAGTGAGAAAGGTGTGAAAGTACATCATTAAAAGCAAGTTTTACAAGGTCTAGAATATGTTAATATGGATTTCTATGAAAGTTGTGTGTATGGAAAACTAAAGAGAATGGGTTTTGTGGAGAGTGAGAAGGAAAATAAAAGTGAGAGATTAGAGCTTGTGCATATAGATCTTAGGGGACTAGCTTAGGTATCTTTCCTTGGTACCTCTCATTATTATGTTACATTTATTGATGATGCAACAAGTAAAGTATGGGTTTATTTCCTTAGACATAAATTTGATGTATTTCAAAGTTTTAAGAAATAGAAATGCTTGGTTGAAAATGAGACTGGTAAGAAATTAAAATATCTCAGATATGATAATGGTGGTGAGTATTGTAGTCATGAATTTGAAGATTATTTCTCCACTAATGGTATTCATAGATAGAAAATTATTCCAAGAACTCTATAGGAAAATGGAGTTGTTGAACACATGAATGGGACTATAATGGAGTGTACAAGGAGCAGGAGGTTGCATGTAGGGTTGCCCCTAAACATGTGTGTGGACGCTATCAATAATGTTGTATATTTGATTAATAGAGTTCTCTTTACTCTCTTGGGCTATTGTATTCTAGAGGAAGCATGGTCTAGTAAGAAGGTGAGTTATTCTTTTCTCAAAACCTTTGATTGTGAAGCATTTTCTCATATAGATTCTGAAAATAGAACTAAGCTAGAAGCTAAATCAAAGAAATGTGTATTTATTAGATATGGCATTGATGAATTTGGTTATAGGCTTTTGGATTTTGAAAATCATAAAATTGTAAGAAGCATGGATGTCATATTCAATGAGAAAGTGTTGTATAAAGATATGTTGCAACATGAGAAGAAAGAAGATTATAATGTAGTGTTGGATGATACACCAAAAGATGTTTCAACAATTCCTCATGATGTGCAAGAATAATAAAAACATATACCACACACCTCAATGAATGTTAGATGATCATCAAGGCTAAGTAGACCTCTAGAAAGATTTTCTCCTTCTTTGTACTCTATTTTACTAATAGATGCTGGTGACTTGAGTGTTATAATGAAGCTACGTAGGTGGATATTAAGATTTAGTGGGAGTCTACAATGAAAGACAAAATGGACTATTTGCTGAAAAATAAGACATGGGATTTATGCACATTTCTTGCAGGTAAAGGACTTTTTACATAATAAATAGGTTTATAGATTGAAAGAAGAGGATGGAGGTAAGAAAATATTTAAAGCTAGGTTAGTGGTAAAAGGATTTGCACAGAAAAAAGCCATTGATTTTGATGAGATATTCTCTCCTATTGTTAAAATGACTTCTATTCATACTATTTTAAGTATTGTGGCTATTGAAGATTTGCATTTGGAGCAACTTGATGTTAAAACATCCTTTGTTGATGGTGATTTGGATGAAGATATATATGGCATAGCCACAGGTATTTGAGGTCATAGGTAAGGATAATTTAGTGTGTAGATTGAAGAAAAGTTTATATGGCTTGAAGAAAGCACCTTATTAATGGCATCTAAAATTTGACAGTTTTATGCATGAGCATAGATATAGTAGGTTTCATTCAGATCATTGTGTTTGTTATAAGAGGTAGGATGATGAAAACTACATTATTTTATGTTTATATATTGATGATATGTTTGTAGCTGGGTCTAACATGGATTACATTAAGTAGTTGAAATGCTAGTTAGCACATTTTATTTGCTATGAAGGATTTGGGAGCAAATCCTTGGTATAAAGATTTGCAAAGATAGGGAGAACATGAAATTGACATTATCTCAAGCCGATTATATTGCGAAGGTGTTACAAAATTTCTGTATGGAGAATGCTAAAGCTGTCAACATGCCTTTACCTAGTCATTTGAAGTTGACTAAGGAGATACATGTCCAAAGACATAACAAGAAGAGGATAAGATGTCCAAGGTACCCTATGCTTCAGCTATAGGAAGCTTGATGTATGCTATGGTATGTACAAGGAAAGATATTGCACATGTAGTGGCAGTTGTTAGCAAGTATATGAGTCATCCAAGAATTGAGCATTGGAATGTAGTAA
Organism: Cupressus sempervirens; assembly: GCA_028749045.1. Lineage (NCBI taxonomy): Eukaryota > Viridiplantae > Streptophyta > Pinopsida > Cupressales > Cupressaceae > Cupressus > Cupressus sempervirens. The sequence goes on from CM053790.1 coordinate 494,524,134, forward strand.
AATGGATTCTTAGATTTTTGGGAGATATGTTCAATAAGTGTTTACACTTTGGGGGCTCTACTACTGATTTATAGGGATATGTTGACTCAAATTTCATAGGTGATACTAATACCAGACAAAGTACTATAGGTTATACATTTACTATTGGTGGGGTAGCTATGAGCTAGGTTTCTTGGTTGCAAAAGGTTATTTATTTATCCACTATAGAGGTGAAGTATTTTTCTACTACAAAGAAATCCAAGGAGATGACATGGCTGAACAATTATTCTTAGAATAATTAGGACACCCTCAGAAGGATAATTATTTGTTTACAAATAGTCAAGGTGTCATTCATCTTGTGAAGAATTCAATTCTTCATTCAAAGAAAAACCATATACAGTTGTGGTACCATTTCATTCGGTCAGTTTTGGATGATGGATAGTTAAAGATGGACAAGATACATAGTAGATATGTTTACAAAGATAGTGACAAGGGGGAAGCTAAACTCCTCTTCAGCTTTAGTTGGTCTTTTAGACTGAACAAAATAATTAAACAATAGAGTCCAGGGTAGTTTTGATCCAGTTGGAGCCTCATGGAGTAGTGTATAGCTACAAGATCAGTCTCCAAGTGGGAGATTGTTGTTTAGTGTGGAGCTTGATCAGTCCCCAAGTGGGAGATTATTAGTTTGTGGTGACTGATGAGGGATGTACTGTACATACTCCATAATTCCTCAGCGGGGTTCAAGGCTATTTTATCAACATTTTATGGCCAACATGTTGTAACTAATTTTAACCCTAAAGCAATAAAATACTTATATAAAAGAGCTTAGGGTTAGGGATTGTTTCATTATGTGTGATGCAAAAATTGCTTCTTGTGGTAGTATTGAGCTATAAGGCATTGTGAAATTTAATTAAGTTGTAATCACTAGATCGTAATAATATTGGACTTGTTGTTTGGTGGACACAGCCCTGGGTTTGGTTGAACCATGTTAAATCTTTGTGTCTCGTGTTGTCTTCTATATGATCTATTATTTTCTACTAATGGTTATATTTGCATGTAATTGTTATTTCTATCTGCGGTTAATCCTAACAACACTTGAGTTTGAATCCTTGTTAGGAAAGTTTCAAGATATTATTTCTAATAATGTACATAATAGTTTACCACCTATAAGAATCCTATGTCATCGAGTATAGATTTGACACTTGGAGCTAGTTTTGCTAATAAAACACCACATAGATTGATGCCTAATAAAAAGGCTGAATTGAATAGACAAGTGCAAGAGTTTCTTGAGAAGGGTCTAATTAGAGAAATTTTGATTCCTTGTACAATACCTATTGTGTTAGTACCTAAAAAGAATGGATAGTGGAGAATGTACATGCTAGTTCTAGAGATAGAAACAAAATATCAATGAAATATATGTTTCCTTTAGCTAGAACGAATGACATAATGGACAATTTGATTGGAGTGAAGTATTTTACCAAGATTGATTTGAAAAGTCAATATCATTAGATTAGATTTAGAGAAGGTGATGAATGGAATTATTTTTAAAGATTAATGAAGGTTTTAGTGATAGTTGGTTATGAATTTTGGTCTCACTAATGTGCCTAGTACTTATATTTGGTTAATGAAGAAGGTTATGAAGAGATTCTTGGGTAAATTTGTTATTGTGTATCTAGATGACATTTTGATATTTTCTCAAACTAAAGAATAACATCTTGAGCATATCAAAGAACTATTGTAGAGATTTAAAGAGGAAAAATTGTTGATTAACTTAAAGAAATGTTCATTTATGAAGGAAGCAATCTTGCATATTGGTTTAGTTATTTCAGCTAATTTTTTAAAGATGGATCTTGAAAAGGTTAAAGTTATTCTTGATTGGTTTGCACCTAAGAGTGTTGGAGAGGTAAGATATTTTCATGGATTGGAAAGTTTTTATAGGAATTTCATGAGAAATTTGAGTTCTATTTGTAATTCTATGACTGAGACTATGAGAGGAAATAAAAAGGATTTCAAATGGACATATAGAGCAAAAAAGAGTTTAGAGACATTGAAACAAAAGATTGTAGAATTGTCAACACTTTTTTTTCCTAATTTTAGTAAAGTTTTTAAAGATGAATGTGATGCTAAGGGAAGAACTATTGGAGTTCTTTCAAGTCAACAAAAGACCTATAGCTTTCTTTAGTGAGAAATTGAATGATGCTAAGAGAAAATATTCAATTTATGATCAAGAATTATATGCTATTGTTCAAGCTTTGAAGAAATGGAGACATTATCTGATGTGTAAAGATTTTTTTTTGTATACAAACCATAAAGCTTTGAAATATTTGGGAAGTTAGAATAAGTTAAATCAAAGATGTATGAAGTGGGTTAAGTTTTCACAGAACATTACTTTTTTGTTCAAACATAAGAGTGAACAATGAAACAATTTTGTTGATGCTTTGAGCAAAATGAGTTTGCTGATAGGAATGAGATTTGAAGTACTTGGTTTTAATGATTTGAAGTAATTTTTGGAAACTAGTCCTAATTTTGTAGATCCTTTGAAAAATTTTAAATAATAGATGATGATAGATAAGTGGATTGATTATTTTATTTAGGAAGATACATTGTTTATGGAAACTTATTTGTGCATACCTAGAGGATCTATGAGAGAGAACATCATAAAGGAGAAGCATAGTGGTGGACTTGCTGGACATTTTGGAATTGATAAGACAATGAAGTTGATTTTAGATAAATATTTTTTGTTGTAGTTTTATAATGATGTGCAGAGGATGGTGAGAAGTTGCAAAATTCATCCAACAACAAAAGGAACCAGTAAAAATTTGGGATTGTATTCACCATTTCCTATACCTAATAATCTTTGGGAAGATATCAATATGGATTTTGTCCTTGATTTTCCTAGAACTCAAAGAGGTTTAATAATTCTAGTTTGGTAGTAGGGGATATTTGTTAAAAAATTAGCTCATTTCATACATTGTAAGAATACATATGATGTTATACATATAACTATCTTATTCTTTAAGGAAGTGGTAATATTGTATGGATTTTCTAATACTATTATTCTAGATAGAGATACTAAGTTTACTAGTTATTTCTAGTGGATACTTTGATAGAAGCTTAATACACAATTGAAGTTTAGTACTACATTTCATCCACAAACATATGGACAAACTAAAGTTGTGAATAGAATTTTGGGTAATTTTTTGAGATGTTTGGTTGGAGATAAATCTACTTGTTGGGATTTAATTTTGGAACAAGAAGAGCTTTCATATAATAGCTCTATGAATAGAAGAACTAAGAAGACACCTTTTGAGATTATTCCTAGAAGGAATCCTAAGTGAACTAATTAATTGAGGGATTTGAACCTTAAGACAGAGAAGTGTTGAAGCTAAGGAGTTATCAAATTTGATGAAGGCTTTACATGATGAAGTTAAAATGAACATGGAAGGTAGTATTCTACAATAAAAATTGAGAGATGATAAAGGGAAGAGACATAAATATTTTGAAGTTTTTGATGAGGTTATTATTCACTTGAAGAACAACAGATTTCAAGATGGTGCCTACAGTAAGTTGAAGATGAAAAGGTTTGGTCAATGTAAGAATTTGATGTAAAGTTTGATACTAGAAATAGTTTTGAAGTTGAATTGCTAGAAGACATGAATATTTCTCCTATATTCAACATTGCAGATATATTTGAATAGTTGAATTAGTAAGAGAACCACAAGAAAAGACTATATGGAATACCTAGTTCAGTATCTAAACACAAACCAATTGAAGATAGCTTGTGGATTGCAAAAGCTAAGTTGGATCTATATGATTCATGTCAGAATACCAATCATACTGGATGTGGAAATTAGTTATGTATTAACTCTAGGTGTCTAATTCAAGATCATCTTTGGTCTTTGAGAAATCTTGCATGAAGAAAAAATATTTCTTGTTTTCTGTAATAGTTTGTTTTTCATGTAGTAGACATTCCTACTTTTGCTATCATGTTGTGCATACTTTCCATAATGTTGAGGACCTATCCTATATCCTTTCCCTAAGTGAATAACTTCTTATGTTTCATCTACTTTGAGTTATGCATCATTATTTGTGGATCTTGTTTCCTACTATTTTTGTCCAATAAAGCATGTTGTTCTAATTGGTACATTTTCCTTTGATTATGTTGCATCTTGTCTAAGTAAAGAGACGACACCTAATACATGTGTGTACCTACCTCTAAGTGTACACTATCTCATATTGCTCTTTTTATGGATTTTGGTGTACTCAAAGTAAGTATGGACCTATATTGTAATTAAATACTTGACTAGATGACTTGTCACTTAGCTAGCTATAAAATAAGCTTGGTTAGATGTAGGAAGGTGTGCTATGATGATGAGCATTTGGATATTAGAAGAAAGAGGATGAAATATAGAATATGCAAAATAGAACACTCTTAGACTGTAAAATTCTTGTTTTGTAAGTTTGTAACCTAGAAGCCCTCATAGTCGAGCATGTTGTGGTTTCTCTATATGAGAAGTGAAATATTTACACCTACAAATATGTTGCATTTGGCCTTGTGTTTTCTATCATTTCATTGATTTTTGTATAGTTTCTTTGTGCATCTCTAAGAGGCGAGTGATGATTTAATTTAAGTTGAGTTATTCCATATGTTTTGGATTCTCTATATCTCCCCATGTCATGCCATAAGAGAAAGAAGTGGAAATAGTTCAGAAAATGAGAGGACATATTACATCTCTAGAGGAGGAACCTAAATCTGAAATAGAGAAGGATAAACTAGAAGATACAAGTAAAGGAAAGAGAAAGTGGATGCCTAAGATTGAAAATATAAACAACATGAACATAAATGATAGAAATATCACCAATTTAAGCAAATTCTATGATTTATAAGATTACTTAAAAAAAATTATAGTTAGAGAATGCAATAATTAGGTAAATGATATTGTTTAATTAGATTTTTATCAACATTAGTGCATAAATACAAGATTACATGTATGAGAGATTCAAGAATAGGAAGAAGAGCATCAAAGAAGAAGATAAGGAAATAAGAGAAAGGATTGATAGAAAACTTTTTGAAATTGAACGTTTTAAGAATATCATAAATAGTCTACAACCTTTATTGAGAAGTAAGACAACACTAAATCTTATCATGGGAGGAAAATATCATCAAGTAAATAAAGAGATTGAAGAAGTTTTAATAAAGGTTATGATAGATTACAAGGTTACTTTAGCAGCAACTAGCTCACCTTAAATCCACATTGACACCCCTACAACATAAGAAACTAAAGAAAAATATGAAAGGTACAAATCCTAAGGATACCACTAATGACAAGACAATAGAAGGAGAGGCTAAAGATGATGTTATAATAATTGGAGGAGATAGAGTCACCATAGATCCTGGTGATGACCCCTTCATATCTCTTGGTCAAGTTGGAAATTTGAGAAGTGAACAAATTGTTAACTATTCAAGTTCCAATCCTAAGATAGAAGAAAAGAAAGAAGAAAAAGAAAGGAAAAAAGAAGCATAATAGAAGAAAAAGGATGAAAAAGAAGGATAGACAAAAGTAAAATGAGAGGATAGAACCAAAAAAGAGGAGGAAAGGATTGACATAGTGCCAAGTTCTACAACCTTGATACCTACTCTAGACTATATAGATGATGAATTGAAGAGAGAATGAAAGATAATTATGTAGGAAACTTCATCATTTATGCACAAATTAATCCCACAGAGGTAGAGAAGGAAGGAGCAATAGAACAACAAGTTGAAACCTTGTAGGAGGTCAAAGAAAAAGAGAAAGAGGTAGAGAATAGTGTAATAGAGATAAGAGGGTAGACCAAAGAGAAAGATAATAGTCAAAACCTATAGCTATAGTTGGCCAAACCCACCAAGGACCTTAGTAAAGAGATGCCAATCTCATCTAAGTCCCTCATTGGAATCACTCTTGGAAAACATTATGATAAACCATATAGGAACAAAAGAGAATGGCATTGAAAAGTTAGGATGAGTTTTAGCTTATTCACTAAGTTGAGAAGAGTAAGGTAACCAAGAGTACCCAAGAGACTTTTGAGACAATGAAAAATAAGCTTCAAGTTTTGATATAAGGACAGATTATTGAGAGATAGAAATGCCAGCAAGGAATTGTAACAATTTGACTCTTGGTTCGAGTCATTAGTGGAAGTTACCACTATGAAAGCCCAACACGAACATGATGCAACTCACTTCAGCAAGGTATGTAATAATGTCAAGGATGATTTAAAAAGCTTAGATACATGTACCAAATAATTGAGGAAATGTGTACTTGAAGGTAAACAAGTATATTAGAAATGTACATTGACACATAAGTACATTTAAACCTTTACTTCACAAATCAAAGCAAAAGAAAAAGAATGGTTAGTGAATTAAGAAGTACAAATGCTTAAGTTATTGACCTAGAGAAAAGAACTAGAAATTCTATGATGAGCAGAGAATGTTGGAGTCAAGCAAGGAGAAGACATTGTAGAGATTTTCTCTATTAAGAGAATATTTATCCTTGAAGATTGACCGAGTGCAAAATAGCCTAATGAATGTCTAGAGGCCAAGGTATATTATGAACATTTTTTTTGGCAGTATGGATAAGTAATGTAAGCTTTTATATTGTTGGAGTTATCATTTATGGAAAAATATATCCTATATGAAGAAGGAACTATGTACAGATGAAGTTTATACAACTAGACATAGAAAAATGGCTCAGTATGAGACAATTATCTAGTAGAAAAGGGACACTTTCGATGACTATGGATGACAAAGATATTATTGGTACATGCATAGTTAAGGATAGATACTACCGTATGTTAGTATGATGTATGTAAGTGTGCAAGCCTATATGGATAGTAGAGAAGGAGTTATCAAATAAACACCAATAAAGGCAATGAAAAGAGAAGAATAGAGTATAATAGTAATTGGTTAATTACGGGTTAAAGAATTTTTTTTACAAAATAATTATTTAACTATTTAGGAATGACATCGTAGATGGTAATCCTAAGAGGGAAAGAGTTAGATTTGTATTTTTTCAAATGTGTGAAAGCTTGAAGGTTGACTCAAAAGTTCTAATAAAATGAAAAAGGTATAAAGGAAAGATTGTAATATATGAAGATGCATCGAAGTTGTTATGATATATGTGAACTATATTGATGTGAATTCATATGTATGCTCTAAGGTATGTGAAGATCAGGAAAGGAAAGATTCGAGATTGAAGATATCAGTAGTAAAGAGCTTTTTATATTTATCTCTTTTGTATCAAGGAACTATATTGTATAAGTGATTGTTTGGGTAGTGGGCTCATCTTGCATACATTTTATAATTGTATATACCAACTTCTAATAGGGTTGAAGAAACTCCTAACAAAGTTGAGGATTTTAACATGGCCTGGTCCTCTATTAAGGGCTGAGACACTGTATGTACTTCATATACACTTAAATAGGGTCAACATCCTTAATAGGATACTTTTTTTTAGTGGATGATTTTGTGGGTACCATTCCCACCAAGGTTTTCCCTTGGCTAGGGTTTCCCTAGTTTAAAAAAATGGTGTTATGAATTATCTTTGTGTATGGTTCTTATTACTATTTAGCATTGTTAGTTTACTTTCATATGCATGTTATAAAGTATTTAAGAATATTTAGTTTTTCCCCTCTCAACATTCCATATTTCTAGCAATTGGTATCATAGGCTAGTTACTCTAGAGAGGATTAACAACTTGAGTAAGATCCCTTTGAATATGTAACAACTACAAAGGAATCTTGAAGAAGCACTTGGGTAGATTGATCTTCTTACTAAAGAAAGAGATAACCTAGAAGAAAGAAATGAATTTGCAAAAGACTACATTAGGAAGTTAAAATATAAGATTAATCATCTCAAATCTAGAAGGAACATAGAGAGCAAATAAAAGATACTGATGAGTTATCAACATTATAGAAAGAAAATTAGATTCTAAAATATGAGTTGAAGATTGTTGAACTAAAGCTAAGTGTGAAGAAAGATCATAGTAGGGTTGAGTTAGATCTGAAATCTGAAAATGCATATCTAAGATCCTATCTTACTAAAGTGACATCTGAACTTTAATCTATCAAGATAAGGCATGCAGATCTTGAGAAGTACAACACTATTGTGAAAGGGAAGTTAACCCAAGCTAAGAAACAATTAGAAAATTTATATTATAGTAGTGAAAAAATTGATAAGAAATTATATTATTAGAGACCTTCCTATGATAAGATTGGTCTTGGATATTTCATTGGAGAAAAAACAACAAAGAAATATGAAGAAATAAAGGAACCAGATCTAGTTATTGAAACTCCTTTACCAAAGAAGAATGATCTAGATAAGATTGAACCTAGTAAATCTAAATATGTACCTAAAGAATTTGAACAAGAAAGTACACCTGAGAAACATGATGAACCTAAGTAGACAAAGAGAATTATTGAATAACCTAAAGAGGTAAGGTATGAATTCAAAGATTGATTCATTCTATGTAAAAAAGTTGGTCATATGAAGAGAGACTATACAAGTAGGTCATTTAAACCTATTATAGATTTATATTGTTATAATTGTCATGGTTTTGATCATAAAGAAGTTGATTGTAAGAAACCTAGATTTGATGGTAATAATAGAAATAGTAGAATGTTTAGAGATACTAAGCCTATGGGTAATGAAAGAAGGAGATCCTCAAGTAGATATAATGAAGGAGAAAGATCTAATAGAACAAGAAGTAACATTGTGTGTTACAAATATAATAACTTTGGACACATTTCCAAAAATTGCAAAGTGCCAGTTAATCATAATGGACCTAATCAGAGAAGGAGTACACCAGTATGTTAGCTATGCAATTTTTTGTCATATAGCAAGATTTTTCATAATGGACCTGAGGAACATCTATAGGAATCAAAATTTTAGAATAAACAATAACAAATATGCCTAAAGGAATGATAGCAACAACACCTATTAGAAAGATGAATTGAAAGAAACTATGGAAGAATTCAAAGAGGTATTTGTCAAAGAAAAAGATCCATCAAGTTCACATGTAGTATTAAAGATAATTATTTTAATGTGCCTGATGAAAGCTTGAAGTCATATATTATATGTGACTTGTCTTATTTCAATTAAGAACACTTCTATTGAAGATCATGTATCAAAAAGAGAAAATTAAGGTTAGAGATCGAGTTAAGAGTTGAAAAGTTAATATGAGGTAGAAGATTATGTGTAGAAGATACATTTAAGTAAAAAGATGATTTTATGATCGCATGAAGTTATACGAATCGTAACAAGTCAACTGTTATATAGAGACAATGTTAAATACTAATTGAACAGTTGCACAATTAATGCAAAGTTCATTATGATGAGATATAAATCATGTGAACAATATTGTATGTATCTTTCAACCATGTGAAGATTTAAGTAGCAATCAGGAACAATTGGACAATAAATTGAAGGAGAATTGAAGTGATTTTGGATGTGAATTGAAAGCAACCCTAGTCACATGAAATTGAGGTATTTTCCAAATTCACAGGTGAGTTTTGAAGTATTGATTGTGTTAAGATGGAGAATCCTAATGTATGTGATGTTAGTGAGAGGCCAAGGTATAACTTTAAGAAATATCCATATGTATCTATTTGAAGATGATCCCCTAGGAGCATTTTCCTAGGCCTTGAACAATTTATTATACATAGAAGACATTAGGGCATACATATATTGCAAGTTTGAGGGTATTGGTGATAAAAAAATTCATAAGGACATAGATCTAATGTGTAATGGTAATTTATCTCTAAAGCAAGAGTTCACACACATGAAGGATTTGAATATCATCAAGCATATATTCTTCATAGTAATCATGAGTGGAGCAAAATCATTTTAAGTAGAATTCATGAAGGAATGTTCTGGGTAGGAGACATCCCTATAATGATTGATAACAATGTGATTCATAAGGCCATTGGTTTGATCAATGAAGGTTACAACCCCATTAATGAGATGAATGTGAATAAGATGGTTGAGACAAAATCAAAGATGAAATCATATGCAAAGAATAAGAGGATTGATCTGATAATAGAAATCAATGTTAGGGTCATTAGTAAGATCATTTCTCATATTAAATGAATCACAGTTCCAAGGTGAAATCGATACTTTCAAGATTCATCCATGTAGAATATTTGATGAAAAGGAAGAAATAAAGAGTAAATGTGCGTGAAATTATGAAGCAATAGTTATTGGACAACATTGAGAAACTAAAAAGAATAAAGAATGTAGTGTTTATATTTGAACCCCTCCTAACACACCCCTTCTTCCAAGTGATCAGACAATTCCTTGGTATGCCAGACCAAGAATGGAATAGTGATCAATGCACTATAAGATTGATAACTAAGTACTATAAGAAATAGTTAGAGGAGAAGATAAGAGAAGACATATCAAAGATGATGATAAATTTACAATCTACAATGAAGCAAATATTCATAATTCCATTTACTCTAGTGGAGAAATATAAGGATGACATATGTTTCATGGTCAAAATAGATGTCACATATATGGAGGTAGTAGAGCCTAGACTTAAGTTCATAGAACCCATGGGCTATGAAATGAGTGAAGAAATAGTAGAAGGCTATACAAAGATTATCTTGAAGTTAGAAAGAGACAAGGAATATCCTAGATGGGGAACATATGATGAAAAGGTCAAGGAAGTTCATAATGAACTCTACAACAAAGACATCAAAGGGAACATTGAGGAGAAGATTGAAACTATTCTCAAGGAAACTAGTATGACAAGAGAGGAGTACAAAGAGGAAATAAAAATTTATATAGAAATGAGAGGAAGTAGAGGAAAAAAAGTCTTGGTAGCTACACTTCTAGTAGAAGCAAGAACCTCCACACAAATACTAAGTGCACCATATGCTGCATTTGCACAATTAAAACCTATCGTTGTAAATCCAGTTCAACATAAGAGGGATAATGAGGAGGTAAAGATAATTGGTGAACAATCAATCACTCCTCCAAGCACAAGCAAGTTAGATAGACTCACCAAGGTAAAATAGGAGGTAGAGTCACCTTCCAAGAAGAGAACCGAGCAATTATCTAGTGGACTAAGGAAGAGAAGGAAAACTTTGCAAATGATTGAGTCAAATGATTTTGATGAAGAGACAAAATAATCAGAGGATAAACCTATTGAGAAGGTTGTGACTAAAGAAAACACAACTTCAGGTAAGAAACATTGGAAACCAAAGGTAGAGAATCTAAACATTCATATGATTGATAATAAGAGTTTTGTTCAGTTGAAAAAGTATTATGATTTATATAATAACATGGATAGAATACAATTAGAGAATTTGGTTGCTAGATACACAATTTTGGAAAAGAAAAGATTTGAGGATATTCAGAAAGATATTCCTCAGAACATGTATAATAGAAAAATCAGAGTGGTAGAAGAGGATAGATGAATAAGGTAAAATTAGATAAGAAAACGTTTTGATGTTAACAATTTTGATGATATGAAAAGGATAATGAAGGGTATTGAGCCCTTGTTGAGGAACAAGAGAAGAATTTTTTTTTAATGGGTGGCAATTATAAGAAAGTGAATGAAGAAACTAAGAAAGCAATAGTTAAATTCATGACCGAGCTACACCCATTGTTGCCAAATAGAGTAAGGATCTAGGGTGAGAAATCCCTATACCATAAGAGAAAAGTGCACCTACATTAGTAATAGAGGTAGCCCAAGAAATTGTGATGTAAGAATCATCATGAAAAATTACAATTGGTATTGATACCATGCAAGTGACTAGTAAAGAGATAATAGTTGATCACAAGGAAGATCCTTTTAAGGATTATGGTAGAAACATTGTTGAAAATATCACTAGCTACTCCAATTCAAAGGAGGAAGTAGATAAAGAAGAGGAGAAAAGAAAGAAAGAGGAACTAAGAAAAGGAAAGAGGGAAGAGGAGAAAAGAAAAGTTGAAGATGAAATGAAGAAGAAAGAAAATGAAGAAAAACAAAAACAAAAGAAAAATCATGAAGAAAAGAAAAATAAAGAAAATGAAGAATAGAAAAGAAAAGAAGATGAGAAAAAGGTGAAGGAAGAAGAAGAGAGAAATAAAAAAGGAGAAGGTGATAGAAATAGGGAATAATTTGAGGGGCGAAGGGGGGGGAATCAGTATTCTACAAACTTTTGTTGTTAACTAGATATTATTAATTACTTTGTACCATTCATAAGAAAGTAAAAAATTAATGCTAAATATAAATAATAATTATGCATAGAGAGAACTCGTAGCACCATATTTTGTTAACTAAGGAAACCCTAGTCAAGGGAAAACCCTAGTGGGGATGATACCCACTAGATAATATACTAATATATATGTTCCTTGTTAGGGGTTGGACCTTGTTAGGAGTCAATAAGCTAATTCAGTATAGAGAGCCCCTGTTAGGAGATTTTGAATCCCTATTGGGAGATTGTAACCCTGTTAGAAGTTGTAGTACAATAGATGCAAGATGAGCGCACTGCCCAAATATGCACTTCCAATTACAAGAACAACTCATAGCCCAAATAAGTAATTAATCCTTAGGTATATTGGTGTTGTAACTTCTTTGTTGGCTGATCTCTGACCTCAACTCAATCTCAAATCACAAAATTAGGTTCTCAAAACTTTACATATATCACATCACAAGAAGATCACATATCACTTATCATAATACAATTGCACACTCAGAATACACCTATGAATTTAAAAGATGTCCTTTGCATAAATATCATGCCTTTTTACAAATTTTTGCTAGGTCAGCTAAGACCATAATATACTTTTCCAACTTAGAGTAAACATCTAAGATGTTGGCCCTAAATATTCAAGTAATTATTTTGTAAATAAAATAATTTCCTTACCTTTAATTCCATTATTTTATTTCACTGGTAGAACATGAATATCAATTTTCTATACTATCCATACTGATCTTTGAGGCTATACACATCATCATCAACATGTATAATAGCTTGATTTAACTTCACTAGTCATGATATGACATCAATAACAAGTTACATACAAAAAAATAGACTATTGTAAACCAATTTCATGGGTACCAAAGGCAAAGTATCTTTATTTTTGAGGTTTTATACAAGCATGTACATTGTGTGTTTCCATAAATGACAACAATTACATATTTTCATTAGGCAATTGTCAACAATATCCCCCTCTAGCATTGATGGCAACAAAATGGGGAAAATTGGCTAAGTATCAAAATCTTGGCAAAACATTATAGTATCAATATATTAATCATCTTTTACAACTTATTGTAAGAATTTGGCTTAGGCCAGAATTCACCCAAGAACTAAAGAACTCGACACAAGCACACAGTAGACCAAAATAAATAGAGTATGATCAGAATTATGATATTCATTCAATATGCCAGCTTAGCCAACTTGAGAGTACACTAGGAGTGCCTATATATAAAAGCCTCAAGAGAGCTTCTAGAATGCATAAAAGCTAGCATCATGATATGTCATACAACCAGGCACATGTCCACCAGATATGGGTTATCCTCCATTGAGCACAAGATTAAGTGTGATGATGTGAGGATAAGCTTACAATGGTGTAGCACACAAATCAGTGGTGTAGACAACATGTGCTAAATGAGGAGTGCGGATAACTATGTTGTCAACATGACAACTTAGTGAATGATGCATACTCTTGTGTTGTAGACACCATGTGCATAATTAGAGTTGCATAACACAATGAGAGGACACAAACTCCTAAGTGTCTCACCTAAAATAATAATAAAATAATGCAAAATAATTAAATAATGCATTAATCTAAGTAAACTTCAGTAATAAGTAAATACTTATTTACACCAACACCCCCCCTTAAGTGCAACTTAGGGGAATGCCCTTAAGCTTACACAATCTAGGATGCAATGCAGAATGGGTCTCGACTACTAGGCCATGTTAGGTACCCATGTACATAATGATATGCAATCTCCCATAAAGTAGGGAAAGAGGGAAAACCTTGTGGGAAAATCCCTCCCCCAAAAGGAGAGATGAATAGGGATGCATGGATGGATGGAGTAATCAAGACCCTCCCATTATGAAATTCATCTACTCTATACATAAGAGAATGATGAGAAGAGGAAGAGAGACAGGATAGGCTCCCCCCCAAGAAGAATTCCAAACAATGATTGCTTCGATGAAGAAGCTGATCCAAGACTGCAGAATGGTGTTCCTCCCCTTACAAAGAAACAATCCAAAGGTACAAATGAGATGCTTCCACTGTGTGGGGAAAGAATCCCATGGAAAAGTGATGTCTCTGAAACCTACTCAACTGGCTAAAGAACCTATCTTAAAGAACTGTCTGTCTCTACAACTGATGAAGAACCCTCCTGCAACTACTAATCATCAGTATCCACAATCACTTCAACCTATAAGGATTGATCATGTAGAGAATGAACAAGAGATTCTAATGGAACCCTTGTGACAACTGAAGAAGGTAATTCTGCATCAAGAAGAAGAGGCAGATCATGAATATTGTCCCCCAAATCTATCACTGAACTTGTATCTGGAAGACTGGATGTACCCTGTTGTTCTAGACCTCTCACTGTGGCTATGTATGCATGCGGACTGAACTGATAAAGTGACTTCTCACTGTATTTGTCAATAGAACCCCACATGTCTGAATCTGTGGAAGCACTATCATTGGTGTCACTATCAATTTCCACACTGTATGATGTGTGAAGAGGAGTAGAGGACAAGCTGGGTGAACTTCCCTCAAAATGTGCATCCTTCTCCACAAATATTTGATGTGTCTCAGGATCTAGAAGTAGAGGACAAGCTGGGTGAACTTCCCTCAAAATGTACATCCTTCTCCAAAAATATTTGATGTGTCACTATCAATTTCCACACTGTATTATGTGCAAAGAGGAGTAGAGGACAAGCTAGGTGAACTTCCCTCAAAATGTACATCCTTCTCCAAAAATATTTGATGTGTCTAAGGTTATTGTGCCTTGCATCCCCTGAAAGATCTCTTTGTCCATGTAGGACAACCAAAGACTCTAAAGTGTGTCACAATAGGTTTTCTATCGCACCATGCCTCAAAAGGAATCTTTCCATATAAGGCTGGATGAGGAGAATGATTAAGAATGTGAGTGGCACTTGAGATTGCTTCAACTTTTAATGATTGATTGAGAGACTTGGCATGAATCATGCAACTTGCCATAGACTTGAGAGTTTAGATCCTCAAAGCTGCAACATCTGTCTTATGTGAACTAAATGCTGGTGGAGTCTGAAGATCAATTTCCTCATGTCTACAAAAGTCCTTAAGTCTTCTGTTCACATCCATGTTTCCATTGTCCATTTAGAATACTTTGATGGCCTTTCTGGATTTGCATTCAACATGAGTCTTGAAGTCTAGAAATTTGTCGAACACTTCATTCTTACTATGTAGAAAGTAGACCCAAGTGAACCTTGAAAATTCATCAACAAAGATAAGTATGTAGCGACCCTGGCTGAATGCAAAAGGACCTACTAATTCCATGCGAACAATTTATAGAACACTTGTTTCTCTTGAAGACTTCCCTCTTTGTAACTTCCCCTCTGGATGCATATCCACTGAATCTATTGAACATTCACCCTTAGAAAGTTGATTTGAGGTAGACCTTTGACAATGTGGTATGTGCAAAGTTGCTGAAGCTAGTGGTAGTCAAGATGACCATACTGCTCATGCCATAATTGCATGTTTGAATTGGATTGAGATAACAAGGCCTTTGAAGGAGACTTGGGTAAAAAATGAGAGAAAGAGTACAATCTCTTATTATGATTCACTTTGCCCACTGCAACCAAGGAATTGTCTATGAGATTGTGCACTTTTACTGAGTCTGGAAGGAACTCAACTCTATGTCCATCTCTAAGGTGAGTGATTTGGTAGATTGATAGGAGATTAGAACTTAGGTTTGGAACATAGAGAACCTCTTGAAACTCTTCATTTTCCATTTCCACATTTCCTTTTCCTTCAACTTCCATTTTACTATCATTTCCCATGAAGATGTGTGGTACCTTGGACTGCTTCATTGAAGAAAAATCCTCCTTTGAAGAACCCATATGATATGAGGTACCTAAGTCAAATATCCATTCCTTTGAAGAGTTCAAATTTTCCATGAGCACTTGCCCTTTGCCCTTTGAATCTGAAGACAATCCTTTATCCTTGTAAGCATTAGGCAATGGAACATTATGTTTCTTCATGATGTTGGTCAACTCATCAATCTTTTTAAGATAACACTCATTCTCTTTAGGACCTAATTTCTTGCAATAAGTATACTTCTTCTTCTCCTTATTATTGTCCCCCTTCTTGTTGAAATTTGAGGACTTGCCTTGTTGATTTGATTGTGGTGTTGTCTTTTCTACATCCTCAAATTTTTCCTTCTTCCATTTCTTCTTACCCTTTCCTTTATTTAAAGACTATCCAATTGGATTTTGAGAACATTATTGTTGGCCCCCAATGCTTTGGACTGAGGTGAATTAAGAATCCCCATTGATCTCAATTTCTTTTCTTCATCATCCAATAGTATAGCATATTCATCAAAAGTGACTTTCTTGTAGGCTAACCCTAAGGTATTCTTTAAGGTGTTAAAAGAAGATACAAATGTGGAATATTCTGATGGCAGCTTGTTATGGATGAGATAGATCAATCTATCATCTTTGATTGAACTCCCACAATCAGTAAGCTTTTTCTTTAGTTCATTCACCTTGATGATGAAATCCTGTATGGAGTCATATGACTTAGGATCTTAGGATACAAGCTCATCTTTGATTTTGAACACATCCTCTTCACTCACTTTACCATGTAGGCTTTTAAGGGTATCCCAAGCTTCCTTGGATGTAGTATAGTTCTTGATTTGATACATGATTGTATCATCTACCCCCAAACATATATCACCTAGGGCTTTCTTATCCATGGCTACCCAAGCTAAAATATCACTTGCTAATACATTATCACCTGCTAGTTTAGGAAGAGTACCATCTACATATTGTGAAACTCCATTATGCATTAAGTGATACCACATTTTGATTGACCATGAAGCATAGTTATTAGGAGTTAATTTAGAAAACTTAAAGTTGCCCATAATGCAAAAAATGAAAGAAATGTGTAGAAAAGAGAGAACACAACACCAAGAACACCCCCCCTTTTCACTAAATCAAGAAACCCCCCCAAAATAGATGCTCTATGCACTTTATCAGTAGTGTGATTACAATGAGCCACTTGTCAATTTTGGTCTTCATGGACTTCTAATTTTCCCTTTTATAACCTCTGAATAGAGTACAAATTTGAAACATTATAATGTGCTATAATTCTGAAGCATTACAAAGCAAAGAAAGGCCCTATTGCTGAAAGTGACACTTTTGTCTACACAACTCTACAATCTGATGCCAGATCTGGAAAGTAGATGAAAATTAATGCACTTTCAAAAAAAAAAAAACCTATTTTCCACTCCAGATGTGCCCATAAGGAGCGTTTGAAGTTGCAAAATGCAGGATTATGCATGTACAATCACAATTTTTGAACAATCCTTGCACTAAAACTAGAAAAGAGCTATACCACTGAAAATTTTCAAAAATTCTACCCGATTTCAAAAAAATTGCACCTGATTTGGAGTCTGGATGTCTAAGTTATGGCCTCCCGAAGTCAGACTGCAAAAACCAAAATGAATCTAGAGAGGGGTTGCATTAGCAAATGATGGGGTTAAATTTGACGATCATACAATTGTTACAACAATTGCAATTTTCCCTAGAATGACATCTAGATGAGTGACAAATTTAATCTTGTTGACAGGATGACATAAGCAAAATCAGACCCCCTACTAACATGGCAGTACGACTTGCTGATGTGGAAAACTGTGTGTCACCGTATGGATTATACGAAATAATACAAATTTTTTTGACATGTGTACAAAGTTGGAGGCTGACTGGGCATTATGTCAGCTATCACATGGAGTTGATGTCATTGTTTGACATGGCTGCTCTGCGAATAAAATGGGGACACGTGTATCCTCGTTGGCACTGGTACTGTAGAGCGATTGCTAGGGTATATACTACATAGGGTTTAGGTCACTACATGGCCTAATTAGAAGCAATGACGTGTCTGTGAGTTACCGCAATTAAGTTATAGATGTTGCATGGCTTATTCTAAGAGGTCTACACAGGGAACTGCATGGGCGTGTACAAATGCGATGTGGGCGGGTCTGATGAATCACAACGAGCTGTGTGTACATGGGTTTGACTGCGTGTGCAGGGGCTTAGAACCTTTTTTTGTTGCCAATTTTGTGATTAGGGTGCCAGAAGTTGAAAAATAGACCGTCGGGTTTCAAGCACTTAGTCTGACATTGGTGGGGATAGTTCTTAAGGCACGGTATAAAAGGTATGACGCTTTGTAGTTCACACAAAGCACAGGCCACCAATGTGGAAAGGGGTCATCAGAAGGTGAGGCCACTAGATTTCTTGTGTGTGATGATTGCCAAAAAATTATGTGCTACTACTTATCTATGTACTCTACATTCCTCGTATTATAGCCTCAGTATGATCGTGCACAGTTTGATATAGCCCACTTTATATGAATAAAATACCCTATAATAATAAAATAATTCCACCACCAAAATATAGAGTTGAGCCAGGGTGTCACTGCCCGATTTGGCCAAACATTTTTCTCTACCTCTATGCCAGAGAAATAAAAATAATTCAAATCTGCAAAATGAGAAATTAACCATACCCGAACTGCAAATCAGGGCCTCCGGGTTTCGATTTGCAAATTTTTTTTGCCTCACAATCAACTTTCACCCAACATAGGAAAATTTATAGTTGATTTTCATCGAATCGATGCTTTGGATGCAATGGTAAGGTCAGATCTGGCTCTAGACGCTTCCAATTTTTACAAATCCTCTAGATTCATGTCAAGGTGCTGAAGCATGAACTTTCTCGAACGGCTACATGTAGAAAATCTCCCTTAGCTCTGATACCATTTAATAATTTGGCTTAGACCAAAATTTTCCCAAGAACTAAAGAACTCCACACAAGCACATAGTAGACCAAAATAAATAGAGCATGATCAGAATGATGACATTCATTCAATATGCCAACTTAGCCAACTTGAGAGTACACTAGGAGTGCCTGTATATAAAGGCCTTAGGAGAGCTTCTAGAATTCATAGAAGTTAGCATCATGATATGTCATACAACCAGGCACATGTCCACCAGATATGGGTTATCCTCCATTGAGCACAAGATTAAGTGCAATGACATGAGGATAAGTCTACAATGGCGTAGCATGCAAATCAGTGGTGTAGACAACATGTGCTAAATGAGAAGTGCAGATAATTGTGTTGTCAATATGAAAACTCAGTGAATGATGCATACTCTTGTGTTCTGCACACCATGTGCATAACTCAATGAGAGTACACAAACTCCTAAGTGTCTCACCTAAAATAATAATAAAATAATGCATTAACCTAAGTAAACTTAAGTAAGTGTAATAAGTAAATACTTATTTACACCAACACTTAAACATCTTACATATGATCCCCCTTTTGATATGATTTCATACCTTACCTTACATATAATTTTCTTATGCATTTAATCCCACTTTGACATCAATGACAAGGGTCAAAATGTCAAAAATTTCAAAACATTATTCATCTGCTGTCAAAAACTTTGTTCATCTGCCTTAAACTAATAATATCTTCATGCAATTGTTAAAAATTACCTTGAGATTGTTCAAACCTTTTATCCATGTGTCCTTTTCTATTTTAGCAAAAGTGAGAATTGCATATAGGGAATATGATGCAATCTCAATGATGTTGAGATCAAAGTATAAGAAGTTTGAATAAATGTCCTTGGCTTTGACACATTCCTCCAACTATCTCTTAATAGTAGATATCTTTAGTGAAATGGACTCTAAATTCTAATAATCTCTTCAAAATATGTTCTTTATCAAGTTCTAGTTTCTTGATATCACCATGAACACTAGCCACTTGTCCTTCATAGTCATCAACTTTGTTGGAAAGTTGTTGTATCTAGCTTGATAGAGCTTCTAGCTTACTCAACTTTCCTTCAATATTTTTGTAAAAATCCTTGGTCAACTTATGAGATAAAGTACACTTAATTTTCAATACCTTTCCATCTTGTTGACATCTCCAAAGTTCCTTAATACAAGTATCAAGACTTAAAAAATCATTCTTGATATTCTGGCAAATGGTGTTAAATAGATTATCATCATGTGAAATCTGGGCCATTGACTCTGCAACATTCAAAAAATTAGTAAATTCTTCATCAAAATATTTTAACACTACTTGTGCCCTTTGTTTAGGATCTACCTCTATATGCTTGACTACCAGAGTATTGTGTAATATGTTAGTTACCTCCATTAAGGTTCTTTGTAAGATCTTTACTTTTCTGTTCCTCTCAATCAATTTTGTTAGAGATGAGATCAAGTCAGTTTGATCATCATCATCACTTGTTAGGCTAGTAAGAAAAAGTGGAGTACATGAACTAGATGGTTTAGTTTCATCTTCTCTGCTACCTCCTTTGTTCTTCTCTCTTCTTCCTCTTTTTCTTTTCTTTCCTTCTTTTTATTTCCTTCTTCCTCTACTCTCCTTTTCATTTCTTCTTCAAGAAATTTTTGCTTGGCTTCTTTGATCTTTTTCTTTTCTACCTCTAATAGTATCTTTTCTTCTTCAATTTTTTTCAATGTATCTTGAATGTCTTTGTTATGATATTCAAGCTAATTAAAACTTTGAAAAGGATTTGTGTCATCAAAGTCGATAGTAACACTAGTCTGTTCAATCTGCATAGTGTCACCACTTATAGACACTTCCAAAGTTTGAGGTGCTACTTTTGACTTTGTCATCATTTGACTAATAGCTACAAATGTTTCATTCCTTATTGTATCCTTCTAAGACACCATAAATAGGGATAGTCTCACCATGTTCCACAAGTAGGGTGCTAGCCTATTCAACAAATTCTTGACTTCTTCCTCAACTTCTATTTTGCATATAGTCCTTAACATAGACTTCCAAAGTTCCATATCCTCTTCTTGAGATGGTGCTTTCTTCTCTATAAGTCTATCATAGACTTTTAGATTTACTGTACCTACAATTTACTTAAGTTTCATATTGTTAGTAATCATATATCTCATAGTAGAGATATCAATCTGATCTTTCTCAATATCATTGTATAAATCATAAAATTTGTTCATCTGAACAAAGTTCCCTTCATTTGCAATGGTTGAGTTTATCTTCTCAATCTTCGGCTTCCAAGGTTGCCTAGCTTTTCCTACTATTTGTTTATAAATAGTAACTTTTTCTTCCTATTTTACTTCCTATTCTTCTTCTTCTTCTTTGCTAGATTCTACAATTAGATAAAAAATGACTTCTATCTTTTTCCTTGTCTAGTAGCTTGTTGCTTGATTTTGTTAGTTTTAGTAGGCATAGCTTCTACTAATATTTTAGATTTTCTCTTCAGCTCACATGGTTGTTCAACTAATACTATAGCATATTGAATGCTCTATTCTAAAAAAGTTTTTGCAATAGACACACCAGATGGTTGCCCAACTGATAATGGATGCACATACATTTTTCCTTGTTTCATTGTGTAAGAATTTTCCTAAGGCAATAATTCAATGCCAAGATCAAGAAGCTGAGTAGATAGCACAAGAGAGACAAAAAGTGATGAAATGAGAATCTCAATAATGATCAAATTGATAATGGATATTAGATGAATACACACTATAAGTGTCTATATATAAAGGCAACTAGAATGACTAGGAGTTAGCAAAGAGATAATCATCACAACTAAGCACATGTCCACCACGAGTGAATTATCTTCCATTGTGCATGAATGTACATGCAACAATGAGATGATAAGAATACAAAGGTGTATCTCATAAAGAGATGTAGTATACAACATGTGCTCAATTGGAGTGCAAACAACTATGTTATCTACATGACAACTCATATGAATATGCAAGCTCATAGATGTCTACATGACAACTAATATACTAAAGTATTAACCTAAGTAAACTTAAGTAAAGTGAAAATGGTAAATACTTATTTACACCAACAACTAGGCCATGTTAGGTACCCATGTACAAACTGAAAATGCAAAAAATATGCAATGCAATCTCTCATAAAGCAGAGAAAGAGGGAAAACCACATGAGAAAACCCCCCCTCCAAAAAGAGAGATAAGTACAATAAAAGAAAATGAGAGAGAAGAAGACCTTGTGTAAGGAAAAGATCCCTCCCATAAGAAAGAAGAGAGAAGTCAAGTGAATCCCCATACTAAAATATTATGCACCCACAAGAGATCACGCAAATGGATATACTTGACCTTAGTGAAGGGTTTGGTGAAGATTTCTGCAACCTGCTCTGCTATAGGACAATACCTCAACTCAATGACTTGCTCATGTATTAGCTCTCTGATGCAATGCATATGAACCTCAATGTGTTTGGTCTATTGATGTCGAACTAGATGTTTTGAGATATCAATAACACTCCAATTATTACAATGAATGATTGCAGACTATGGAAAGTTGAACCCAAACCCCTTCAGGATATGTAGTAGCCATATAGCCTTTGTAGCTATAGTAACAATCCCTCAATACTTAGCCTCAGTTGAAGAAAGAGCAATAGTATTTTGCTTCTTATTCTGCCAACAAATGGTACCAAAACCAAGATGAAACATGTAACCTAAAGTAGACTTACAAGAATCAAGATCTCCTACATAATCTGAGTCTATGTATCTAACCAATTGAAGTCTAGTACTTGTTGTATAGTGTATCCCATGTGTATGCGTACCTTGTATGTAGTGTAAGATGCATTTGGTAGCCTTCTAGTGAAGCTCATGTAGCTCTTTCATGAAGGGAGAAACCATGCCAACTATAAAAGCTATGTTAGGTTGTGTATGTGTCAAGTAAATGAGCCTCCTAACCAACTATCTATACAATATAGCATCAACAAGTGGAGTGGAATACTTTGCCTCTAACTTAACACCTGAAAGAAAGGGAGTAGGTCTAGGCTTACAATGACTCATCTAAAAATGAGAAAGTAAATCAAGAGCATACTTGGGTTGAGAAAGTGTGATCCTAGCTGAAGACTATGTGATCTCAATACCAAGGAAATAATCAAGTAAAACCAAGTCTGACATAGCAAATCTATCTTGCAAAAAAGTCTTAACACTGGCAATGATAGATGAAGTACTTCATGTAATGATAAATTCATCTACATAAAGCACAAGTATCAAGTTTAAGTCATCCCTCCAAAGAATGTAGACATTGAAATCTAAATGACACCTAGTGAATCCTACTAATAGTAGGAGGGAATCCATCTTGGCATACCAAGCCCTAGGAGCCTACTTAAGGCCATAGATAGACTTCATCAACCTACAAACCATAGTAGAATCTTGTATGAACCCTTGAGGTTGCTAGATATAGATCTCTTCAAGAAGATCCTCATTAAGGAAAGCACTCTTCACATCCATTTTATGTACAACCCAACCATGAGCTGTAGAAATAGCTAGTGTCAAATGGATGGAGTTCATCTTAGCTATTGGTGTAAAGGTCTCAGTATAGTCAATACTAGAAACCTATGAGAAAATTTTGGCAACAACTCTAGCCATATACTTATCCACACTTCCATCCAATACAAACTTGGTTCAATAGATCCACTTACACCAAACCAAATTTCTTCCCTTAGGATTAGGAACTAAGTACCAAGTGTTGTTTTTCATTAAAGAGTTGTATTCTAACTCCATGGCCTTGTCCCATTTAGGAACCCCTAATGCTTCCTTAAATGACTGTGGATCAGAAACAGTGGCAATATATGCATGTGGAAATGATTTGTGTTGTGCCCTTTTCCTCTGAGTATTTGAAGGATTCCCCACCAATGAACCTACTAAATCAAGTGTTTGATGTGCCCAATGAGGTCTAGTGGATGAAGAAGAAGGAATATCCTCAACTGTTTGTGGACCTTGTGAAGTTGGTGTCCTACGAGTCAAAGTTGAAGGAATATCATCTTCGAAGTCACTATCATCACTATCATCACTTTCCATGAATGAGGAAGGAGCCAAACTTGGACAAATTTCCTCAAAGCGAACAATCCTCTCAAAGAAAATTTCATATGTCTCTAGATCCATGAGTTTTTATGCCTTAAGATGGTTAGGATATCCAAAAAATATAAAAGGTTTACTTTGAGGTTCTAATGCCTTCCTTTTTGTGGAGGTATCCTTGCCCATGCTAGAAAAACAAAAAAATTAAAGTGTTTTACACTTGGTTTTCTTCCACACCAAGCCTCAAAAGGTTTAATTACATCCAAGGCCTTATGGGGACTTCTGCTTTGTATGTAATTGGCACAACACATAGCTTCTACCGAAAAAAATTAATCTAGAGACTTATGTTGTAGCATACAAGTGGTCATTTCCTTAAGGGTTCTATTCTTCCTTTCAGAAACACCATTTTAGTGGGGAGTGTATGTAACTAAATGTTGAAGATCAATACTCTCATGAGTACAAAAGTCTATGAGCCTTGAGTTCACATACTCCCTTCCATTATATGTTCGAAGAATCTTGATGGCTTTCCCTAATTGCTTCTCAACTTGAGCTTTGAAGATGATAAACTTATCAAACACTTCACTCTTAAGAAAGATGACCCAAGTGTAGGATGAAAAGTCATCAATGAAGGTGAGAAAATAGTGAGCCTTTCCAAATGATGGTATTGGAAATAGGCTAGCTACATCACTATGAACCAATTCAAGAACAAAAGTATCTCTCCAAGACTTCCCCTTCTAGTCAAACTTCTCTTTAGGATGTTTTCCTACTTCACAACCTATACATACACCCTCTGAATACTTGACTTGAGGTAGACCTATGACCATATCCATGTTGCTAAGTTGTTGAAGGTAGTGGTAATTGAGATGTCCAAACCTCTCATGTCATAGTTTTCTTTGTGAATTTGAGTGGGTCAACAAGGCAAGGGAAGTGGACTTAGGCACAAAATAAGGAAAAGAATAAAGTCTTGTATCATGATTAGCCTTTCCAATTGCCACCATAGAATCATCCTTTAGATTTTTCACCACAACTAAATCAAGAAGGAACTCCACTTTTTTTCCACATCCATAGTGAGTTATTTGTTAGATTGAAAGGAGGTTGATGCTAAGGTTGGGAACATGAATAAAATCCTTGAAAACTCCATTGTCCAATTGAACATTCCCTTTTCCTTCAACTTCCACTTGTGTGTCATTTAACACATAGATGTAAGGTACATGTGATGGTTTCAAAGAGGAAAAATGCTCCCTTGAAGCACCCATATGATGTATAGCTTCTGAATCAAGAACTCATTCCTCGGAATTGTCTGTACTTGCTACCAAAGCTTGTTCTATACCTTTTGAAGTGGATGAAGATCCCTTATCCTTATAAGCATTTGACACATTAATTTTATGTTTCCTCATTATGTTTAGCAACTCATCAATTTTCTTATCCTTACACTCATGTTCATCATGGCCATTCTCCTTACAATAGGCACAAGTTTTCTTCTCCCTTTTGTTGAAGTTGATCCCCTTCTTATTGTTTTTGGAAAAAGACTCGCCTTGTTGTGAGGAAGTTTTTTGTGTGGAGGAAGATTGATGCGAGGAGGTAGATTGATGTGTAGAAAAATATTGTTGTGTGTCATATTGTGGCTTAGCCTTCTATTTCTTTTGCTTCTTTTTGGAATTCTTACCACCTTTATTTTCTCAATTCCCTTTATTAGCTACTAAGGCTTTGGACTTGAAAGACTGGAGAATTCTGATACTCACTAACTTTTCATGTTCTAAGACCAGCATTCCTAAAAGTGACTCGAATGAAGACATAGTGAAGGCACTTCCTATTGTTATCTTGTGAGTATTATAACATGAAACAAAAGCTGCATATACAGGAGGAAGATGAGTCATCACATGTTTGATCAACTTTCCATCCTTGACGAGTTCACCACAACCCTTAAGTTGTGCCCCATACATGTTTACTTGGGTAAGATAATCTTTTATGGTATCAAAATTCCTAGGATTCAATTTGAGAAGATTGTCCTCAATGGTGTACGCCATATCTTCATCTACTATCCCATACAATGCTTCAAGTTTATTCCAAACTTCTATTGGACTGGTAATGTTCTTAATGTGATATTTGACAGGATCTGAGATATTCTTTAGCAAGGTTCCTAAGGGCATTTCTTTTTTTGATGCCCAGTCTTCTTTACAAGACTAATCAACATTATCATTAGGTTTCTTTGTAGCACTAGTTACATAATGTAGAAAACCTTTTTCAACTAATGGTTCCTTTATCTTTTCTTTCCAAGTAGCATAATTATGTGGTGTTAACTTAGAAAAAGAACCCATAATGCAAAAGAAAGAGCACAATATCAAGGAGACAGAAGAACACAAGAGATGCCCCCCTTTTCAATCAATCAAATAATCCCCACCCCAAAAATGATGCTCGTGGCACCTGGCAAAATGGACAAAAGTAGACTTCTAATATTGATGGTTACACTAGAAAAGATGAAGCTAAAGCAGACTCAAATACATAAGACACCAGATCTCTCAAGGATCTAAACAAGCACAAGTGGTAAAATAGGTTAAAACTGACCAAATGCTAAAAGTAAAATATCTACTTATAGTTGCTCCATTTTGATATCAAATCTAGAAAGTGGACAAAAAAAATGTACTTTCAAAAAAATGGCACATGAAAAATGTCTTCGTATGAGCCTGAATGAAGCCCCTGAAGTTGTAAAATGCGAGATTGAATAGGTACAGTCACGAAGATCTACCCATTCTACAAAATGTTTCCACCAAAACAAGAAGACAACTACACCACTAAAATATTTAGTAGATTATACCCAAAAAAAAAAAAAAAGTGCCTGATTTGGAGTCTGGATGAGTGACTTATGGCCCTGCAAAGTCAGACTACCAAATTGAAAATCAATATGGTGAGGGGTCCAATTCTCAATTTTTTTTTGACATTGGCAAAAATTGAGCCTAAATTTGATAGTTTGGGTCTTGTAAAGGAAAAACAAGAGCCCTATGACACTCCAATGGGCATCAAATTTAATGGCTTTAGTAACTAAAAAAATGCAAAATTTTAATAAAAAAAAGTTACCAATTTTGTCATGGCAAGAATCCACGGATCACTATGCAATCAAAGATATCCACAAATCACTATTAGAGCTTTGTCAAAGTGGAGGGAAGTTGTTAGTGTAGAAATCACCTATGAGATGAGGTGGTTCAAATTTATGTAGGTCAGGTGCTCCAACATAAGCAAGCCTAGTCCAAATCTGATCCCTCCACCCACTGCATTGAAATCTAGAAAACCTTGGAGACCTATGCAATTATTTGCAAGCTTCTTGATACTATCTAGGAAAAGGTCCACAATCTCTTTTCCAATGGTATAATGGCTAGGTGCAAAGTTGTTAGATGCATCTTCTTTGTCACTTCTAAGCTGCTTTGGGTGAAAGAGCTGATGGTAAATACCAGTGCGCACCACATCTATAACATTGGGTTTCAGATCTACAAATACAGCTTGGGGAACATGCTTCCTAGCTCTAGTTTCACTAAAAAATGTATGGAAAGCATCATCCTCGCATCCAATAGTCTTATCGCTGGGCATGTGTACATCTTGATGGATCAATGAACTCTCTTTATGTTGGATCATGAAGATCTGATTAGTGGTGATATCAGCTAACAATTTGTTTGACTCTTGCAATGAAGAAGACTCCTAATTTGGATTAGGATTGGACATCTTGTAAATGACTTGGCATGATAGAAGGTGCAGATACGAATGGGGGATCAACCAAGATAGATCATGTTCAGGCCATATCTCTACCCTTAGATCTTGCTCTATGTGGTGTTGAATGGATTGTACAGGACAATATCAATGCTATCTCATGGATTGGCTACAAGCATCAACTATTTGTATGTGTAGGATGCAATGGTGAGGTTAGATCTTGCTCAAAATTCACCTAATAATTATGGATATATAGAGCTAAATCATGGCCTTGTAAAATGAAGCAAATGAAGCTCTCATTGCTCTAATACCATGTAAAAATTTGCCTAAGGTAATAATTCAATGCCAAGATCAAGAAGCTCAGTAGATAGCACAAGAAAGACGAATAGTGATCAGATGAGAATCTCAATAATGATCAAATTGATAATGGATATCAAATGAATACACACTAGAAGTTCATGTATATAAAGGCAACTATAATGACTAGGAGTCAACGAAGAGATAATCATCACAACTAAGCACATGTCCACTAAGAGTGGACTATCCTCCATTGTTCATGAATGTGCATGCAACAATGAGAGGATAAGAATACACAGGTGTATCTCATAGAGAGATGTAGTGGACAACACGTGCTCAACTGGAGTGCAAACAACTATGTTGTCTACATGATAACTCATATGAATATGCAAACTCCTAGGTGTCTACATGACAACTAATATGCTAAAGCATTAATCTAAGTAAACTTAAGTAAAGTGTAAATAGTAAATACGTATTTACACCAAGACATTATCCGTCTACCTGCCTTTGACTCACTTTCTATCATACTGGCCTTAGTTAGAGATTTCTTCATTATTGTCTCAATCTTCTTTTGAGATGCTTTCTCTAAGGATGTTTGATGAACTGATTGGGTAATCTCTTCATATGTTCCAAATCTATACTCAACATGGTTGTTCTCAGAGTTTAACAATAGATCAATATTTCCAATTGCTACATCATCACTTAACTCATAACCTAAGGGATCAAGGTATATTTCTCAGGGTTCTACTACTTGAATATGAGTTAAATATATATCAACCATAACACATATATCATTTTTTAATCTTTCTACAATTACAGGTGCAATTTTGAATCTTTGTTTCATCGCACTCTGAAATGTTTTCATGATCAAATTTTCACTATCCAAGATTTTGCCTTCTAGATTTTTCTACATACATCTACAATCTTCTCCAAGGTACATCTCTCACTACTAATAATCTCAATGACTGATAAGTATGAAAATCTCTTAAGTACATGAAAGAATATATGATTGATCAATGAATGAAATCAAAACACACCATTCCTAGTCCTCTTGATTTTCTCTAAGTTTTCAAGAAGTTGCATTCTCAGAATTTCACTTAGGTTAACTTGTTCTTTCTCAAGACAAATCTTATAAGCTACATAGATGAATCCTACTAAGAGTTCATCAATCTTAGAAGTTGCACAAATAGAATAAGCAATGATTCTACTCAAGAATCTTACATCATCTTGTTTAATGGTGTTGATCACCATGGCCTTCCTATTATAAATTTCCTTAGTGTAGCTTTCAACCTTCTTCTTAACAAGTTTCTCACCTATAGGTACACTGCCTTATTTCCTAAGACAAATTACATCATGAATAAGGTCAGATGAAACCTCAACTACATTGTCTTCCATCCACAATTTTTCATCATGAATTCTACTTAGTATGATCTAAGTCCATTCTTCATTGTCCAATTCTAGGTAGAAGTGATATTTGAATAGGTATGGTTCTTTCAAATGTTCAAATCCTAGCTTTACTGACATATCATGGTTAAAGAAAATTTCCATATGTTTGCTCATATACTCACTCCAAATAGTTTCAAACTTTCTATTAAGTTAACTTCCTACATCTTCCAAATATACTATGTTGTTCAGAGTAATATATAATGTTGAATTAGGGTTCCCTTCTACGAGTTTCATAGAAACAACCTGCAATTTTGGTCTTGCCTCATTCTCAACATTATGAACTACTGGAATATCCATGATTTTATCAAATACAAACTTTATCAAAGAAATTCTGTGGAGAAACGACAAAACACCTCTTTCAAAAAATAGGGTTTAGCTCCAAATTGGCTAGCCAAGTTGCTTCTGACTGCTCTATGCTTCTAATGTAATCACAATGAAGTGGTAATCAAGTTTGTAATCAAATTTATTCATTCAATTTGAACTTTCATTAATTATATACTTTGCAAACACAAAAAAGTCATTAATCACATTCTGAAATCAAACATTTGCTCCAAATCTTTGTTTGGTTTTCAAATGCTATCTATGGTTTATCATAGCTTCCTCACATCATGACAATGCTCTGAGA
Organism: Cupressus sempervirens; assembly: GCA_028749045.1. Taxonomy (NCBI): domain Eukaryota; kingdom Viridiplantae; phylum Streptophyta; class Pinopsida; order Cupressales; family Cupressaceae; genus Cupressus; species Cupressus sempervirens. The sequence goes on from CM053790.1 coordinate 494,554,255, forward strand.
AATTCTCTATAAAAACATAATTTTCATCTTCTATAAAATTAACTTTCTCTATTATAACAATAACTCTTAATTCCTTCATAAAAAGTTCTAGTAAGCTACAAATTGCAAGTGAGCTTAGCTATAGTCTAAACTTATCTTAATACACCATTTCCCAACTTTGCTACCAATGGTTTGATCTCTAAATGAAATTTCAAACTATGGTGCTTTGAAGAAGCTTAATTCAAATTAGTTGAATCAAACTCAATCACTGACTTTGATCTTCCTATGTTGCCATCTTCCAACTTCTCTTGTGAGATGTCTAATAATTTTATGAATGCCTCATTGAGTTCTTCTTAAAGTTCACTAACTACTTTTCTTTGTTCCTCATTGTTTTTCTTAGTTGTGGAGTTATTCTCATGATTCCTTCTATCATTTTTGATGTTTCTTCCATTGTTCCTTCTATCTCTGAAGTTTCTATCCATTCTACAATACTTTGTTGTATGTCCAAACTTGTTGTATAACTGACATACCAGAGTTCTACTTCTAGCATTCTGGTGATCAACATGTGCATGAAAATTTGAGGCTATGTGTCCAAAGTTGTTATACTTATAACACATGATCTTCCTTCTTTCTTCATAAGGTCTTCCTTCTCTTGATGTCCTCTCATTAGATCTTTTTCTATCTATGGGATTAGTATTTCTAGACATTATACTATTCCTTCCATCATCATCATATTTAGGTTTCCTACAATTAATTGATTTATGACCCATACCATTACAATTATGACAATACAAATTTTTAACATGATTAAATGACTTATTCGTATAATCTCTTTTCATATGACCTATTTTATTACATGAAAAATACTTACCTCTAAATTCATACCTAGTTTCCTTAGAAGATTAAGCTTTCTTTGGTTCATTCAATATCTCAACTTCATTGTCTTGTACAAATTCTTTAGTTTTATCAGAAGATTGACTAGATTCAATCTTATCATTAGATTTATCTTTTCCTTTTAGATCTGATCTATTTTTAGGTTTCTTTGTAGATATGTTAAATAGATAACGAAGACCAGTCTTATCATAGGTAGGTTTTTTAATTGACATATAATCATTAAGCTTTTCTCAGCTAGAATAAAGCTTTTCAATTTTTTTCTTGCAATGAGTTGATTCACCTTTCACAATAGTATTTTACTTATGAAGTTCTTCATGATATTCTTTCAATGTTCCAAATTTAGATGTCTTCTTCACCAGACTTTCTCTAAGATCTATATTTTCAGTCTTAAAATTAGATTCAATTTTGCTAGGATCACTCTTCAAGGTCAGCTTTAGATTGTTAATTTTCAATTCATGCTTCAAGGTCTTGTACTCTATCATCAGTTCTAAATAATCATTATTATTGGTTTCAAATTCAGTAGATTCAGGCTCAGATTTGAGATGTTCAATCTTGTCCTTTAATTTTCCAATATATACTTTGGAGTCTTCATATCTATTCTTCAACTTACCTCTTTCTTCAGTAAGGGGATCAAACTTAAGCTATTAAGATAGGGGCGGTGGGGTGGGGTGGGGTGAATCAATATTCTACAAACTTTTTTCGTCAACTAGATATTATTAATTACTTTGTACCATGCATAAGAAAGTAAACAAATAATGTTGAATAGAAATAATAACCATGTATAAAGAGAACTCATACCACCTTATTTTGTTAACTAGGGAAGCCTTGGCCAAGGGTAAATCCTAACACAAATGATACCCACTAGATAATATAATGATATATATGTTCCTTGTAAGAAGATGGACCTTGTTAGTAGTCAATGAGAAAATTCAGTATAGAGAGTCCCCGTCAAGAGTCTTTGAATCCCCATTAGGAGATTCCAACCCTATTAGGAGTTGTAGTATAGTGGATGCAAGATGAGCCCACTACCCAAACATGAAATTCCAATTACAAGAAGAGCTCAATACCTAAACAAGTAATTAGTCCTTAGGTATATAGATGTTGCAACTTCTTTCTTGATTAATCTCTGACTTTAGCTCAATCTTGGATCACAAAATCAGGTTCTCAAAACTTCACATATATTGCTTTACATGAAGTTCACATATCACTTATCACAATACAATTGCACACTCAAAATACACCTATGAATTCGCAAGATGTCCTTTGCATAAATACCATGCCTTTTCACAAATTGCTGCTAGGTTGGTTAAGACCATAATATACTTTTCCAACTTAGAGTAAACATCTAGGATGTTGGCCCTAATTGGTCAAGTAAATATTTTGTAAACAAAATAATTCCTTTACTTTTAATTTTGTTGTTCTGTTTCACTGGTAGAACATGAATATCTCTTTTCCATATAGTTTGTATTGATCTTCTAGGTTATACACATCATCATCAACATGTATAGTATCTCTATCTAACTTTATTAGTCATAATATGACATCAATAACAAGTTACATAGAAAATAATACATTGCTATAAACCAATTTCATACTTAGACAATTTTTTGGGTGCCAAAAGATAAGCATCTTTATTTCTAAGGTTTTCTACAAGCATGTACATCATGTGTTACCATAAATGACAATAATTACATATCTTCATTTGCCAATTGTCAATAGAAGGAAGAGGAAGAAAAGAAAGAAGAAAGAAGAAAAAGAAGAGAAAAGAAAGGAAGAAGAAATGAGGAGGAAATCAAAGACAAAAAAGGATGAAAGAATAAACCACAACTAGAAGGTTGTGATGCATGAATCAGCATTTCAAGCTTAGCTTAAGCATGCTATTATAGAATTTGATAAAATAGAGTTCTAGTATTAGGCTGATAGTCTACGACCTACATTGGAGAAGTCTTCTATGATAACAATGCTATTTATTGTATCTGATGATGATGTTGATAAAAAGGAACTTATATCATTCCTATGAAAGCAGTTGGAGAAGAATAAAAAGGTCAAAAATCTTGAGAAGACCTTGAAAAGGGTTGTGGAGAAAATTGAAAAGTTAGTCATGACCAACGTGACAAAGAGGAACATACATGTAAGAGAAGAAGAGTTAGTGAAAGTTTTTAATGAAGAATATACACTACTCTATCATATATTCCAGCAACTCAAGTACAAATCAATCATGATGCACAGTTTTTTTGTATTGCATGCAACAATGTGAGAAATGATATGCACACCCTTGATACTACCATCAAAAAATTAAGAAGATGGATGGAAGAGGGAAGGAGATTGTATGGACAATGTCCAATGTCATATAATTATCTAAAAATATGAATGATGAAATAAGTTCAAAGGTAAGTGAACTTCACATATTAACATCAAGATTATAGCAGTCAAGCACAGTGATTAAAGAGGTTAAGGCTTTAGTTTCAAAAGTTCATGATGAAATCAGAATCATTGAACTTAGGAAAGAAAGGGTAATTAAATGCTTCTCTCTACTCAAAGAAAACCTAACTTTAAAGGTTCACAATGTGCAAAAGAAGTTGGAAAAATGCCTTGGAGGTAAGGCATCTTATGAGAAGTTTGCATACACTAATTTAAATGTAGTTGAAGTGGTGAAAGGCAGTAAGAGATACTTGGCAAAATGAATTTGAGTTGCTAAAGATAAATTTTGCAGATTGTCTATCTTGAATCTTAAATTTAAATTAAGAAGAGGTAGCAAATTTTTGTCTCGTATATAAATTTTGACACCTTTGTCATTGATGTCAAAGGGGCAGAAGTATATAAGGAAAATTAGGTATGGTATATGATGTATGTACTAAGGGGGAGTAGTACTTATATGTGAAGTATTAAAATAGGAGTTATAAGGAGACATGGTTATATATATAGTAATCCACAAATTTTGAATTTTGAAGCTTTGTAAATTTTTGTGAAGGCCAAATTTTGAAGAAAGTTTGTGTACAACATTTTGGGACTCAACCAATTTTCCCATATGTTACCATCAATTTAAAATGGGGATATTGTTGGAAACATGGCCAAATAAGGTAAGTTAGTATGTTGTTGGAGTTTTCATTTATGGTAACATATATCCTATATGAAGAGTTTGTACAATTAGACATGAAAAATTGTCTAAGTATAAAATAATTATCCAATAGAATAGGGATAGTTGTGATGAGTACAAAGGATAGATATATTATTGACATGTATGCAGTTAAGGATGTATAGTATAGTATATCAGGATGACATATGTAAGTGCACAAGTATGTACAGACAATACAAAAGGAGTTATAAAATAAACACTTGTAAAATTAGAGAACCAAAAAGAATAGAGCATAACACGAATTTGGTAATTATGGGTTAAATAATTTATTTTAACAAAATAATTATTTAACTATTTAGGGATAACATTCTAGATGTTAACCCTAAGAGGGCAAGAGTTAGTTTTATATTTTGCCAAGTGTGTGAAAGCTTTAAGGTTGACTGGTTAGTTTTGATAAAATAAAAAGGTATAAAGGAAATATTGTAATATGTGAAGATGTGTAGAATTTGTTATGATATATGCGAACTCATATGCAAGCTATATTGATGTGAATTTTGATGTATGATCATAGTTATGTGAAGAGAAGTAAAAGAAAGATAAGATATTGAAGATATCAGCAATAAAGAGGTTTTTTTAATCTATCTCTTTTTTATCAAGGAACTATATTGTATAATTGCATATACCTACTCCTAATAGGGTTGAACCAATTTCTAACAAGGTTGGGGCTTTTAACAGGGCCTAGTTCTCTAGCAAGGACCTTGACCTATATGTACATAATAGACTCCTAACAAGGTCAACATTCTTAACATGAAACTTTTTTTTAGTGGATCATTTTGTGGGAACCATCCCCATTGGGGTTTTCCCTTAGTTTGTTGCATATTAATTCACCCCCCCACCCTCAGTATTCCCTATTTCTAACACATTTTACTTATCTAGAATTTCAAGACACAAAATGGGTATCTTATGGCTTATGCACACTTACCAATGTATTTAATTGAATAAATTTAATTGTATTATTAAATTTTTCATCAAAATAGTAAACTAGAGGAAGATTTAAAATTTTGACTTGTATATTGTTTTTTACTCATTTTTGTCATTGATGTCAAAGGGAAAGTGTATGCAGTATGTATGGAAAGTTGTATGTATGTATAATGAGGTATAAGGTAGAGCATGGGAAAAGGGGGAGTACAGTGTAAAATATAGAATATAAATCTAAATGATCCACATTTTGAAATTGTGTATGGCCATGTGAAGCTCTTCACAAATTTTGTAAGTTTAGAGATTTTTGGGACTTAGCACATTTTCCGTATATGTTTCCATCAATGCCAAAGGGGGGTATTGTTGCAAATTTGGATAAGAGGATACTATGGATATACTTTAGTGTTTTTATTTATGGAAACATATAACTCGTATTAAGTTAGCAAGATATGAAGACATATTTTTTGGTATGAAGACTTAGAAAATTATCCAAGTGTTATGAAGATTAACTACTAGCAAAAGATACCTTTTTTGTTAGCACACTTCATTGATAGAATTTTTTCATATATACACTTGACAAGAGGTACTACAATGTATAAAGATTCCATATCTAGTAGTGTAAGTTATTCGAACTTGTACAGACAACAATATCATTTATTCACCAGTTACAAGTTTTCACAGACAAAACATAAATGAGTTGAGAGAATGATTACTTGTATTGAGGAATTATTTTGGTTGACCAAAATAATCAATTAACTATTATGGGATGACACCCTAAATGTTAACCCTAACTTAGGATGAAGTGATTTTATGTTTTGGGAAGCATACAATAAGGATGATGGATGAATGCATGGTATAGTTTGGTATAAAGGAAAGAGTTTTGTATGTAAAGTTATGTAATGACTATATAATTGAATTATGGTTATTGTATGATGTGAAGTTTATGTTACAATAGAGATTAGAAAATATGTTAAAAGTTTTGTGAATAGAGCTACAAAGGAAAAATCATATATTGAAGATATCAACACTATTAGAAAGGTTTTTGTATCTATGTCCTTTTGTGTGCAATATATATCATTGCATATGCATTTTTTAGCAATGGGGTCAGCTCACTATATTTGTAATTGTAATACTAACTCCTAATAGTGTTGAGGATTCTAACAAGGACATGCCCTCTAACAAGGACATATACGCTATATAGATGTAATGGACTTCTAACAGGGTCAATATGTTTCACAAGACACTTTTAATTAATGGATCATTTTGTGGGTACCATCTCTTCTGAGGTTTTCCTTTGTCCAGGGTTTCTCTAATTAATAAACAATGGTGTTATGAATTGAATTATTTTATTATAATGTTTTCTTTTAAGTTTAATCATATGTGTATGTTTAAGGATTGTTAAAGATAACCATAGTTGGGAAAAAGTTTGTGGAATATGGATTCAACCCCCCCTTAGTATTTTTTAATTTTTAATAGCAATTTGGCATGATTACTCTAAAATCTCACACTAATAAAAATGCCAATATTTATTCTATTGGGGTCTATTTCTCATAGCTTTTGATGACCTTAGTTTCATTTTGCGTGTTGGAGTTCTTAATCTTATTTGTGAAACTAAATATTTGGTGTTCGTGTTCCTTGGGAATGTTCTTTCTTAAGGTAATCTCTAATATTTATAGTCACTAGAGTAGGAGAAGCATGGGAGGAGATCCTTATCAAATTAAACTAGATGTATAAGGGGAGTATCAGTGTGATAATATTGTCTAGGAGATCCTTCAGCATGGTGAGATTACTAAGTATATCATGGGAATAAAGGGTTACAACTCAGAGCTCTCCCAAAAAATTGTGGAGACTTTGGATGATGGCAAGGCAATGGTGTGTTACATTTCTTTTGTGATTATGTTAGTCATTTTTTTCCATTATTTAGTTGGGCATGGAAGGAGTGAATATTTTGAGGAAAATAAAAATGTCCTTCAAAGAGGCTCTAGAGCACTTTCTTGACCTAGGAGAAAATATTCCTAGGCTTCATCATTGGTTTAATAGAGATACAATTAATGGGTTGTGGCAGCCCTATTGAAGCTCCTAATTCAATTCATTACTTGCAAAGGAAGGTACAAACAATTCAATTCCCATATTCTCTCGGTGTTAAACCATTTTAGAGGAAAAGATTATTTTGTTTCCCATTTTTTATTTATTCATCTCTTTCCCTATCTGTGGAAATGCAAAGTTAAATCCTCCCTACCCAAACACCAAGGGCTTTTTTTTAGACTCTATGAAATCCATTGGAATCTTTTGTTTCAATATTTTTTCCACCTTGCACCTAAGCTCAATAAGCAAGCTTTTAAGGTCATTTCTTCCTCAATGAGGCAAGCTTGCTACTTGATTACTCTCAAGACCTCCTTTGGTTCAATTGTAAGGACAATAAGCCAAAACTAAGAAATAAGATCTCCCTAAAAAATAGGATGAAAATATGGTTACCTTGAACGACTTCGAAAATGGTTCTTTCTTGGCTATAGAGACTCATTGGACTTCAAATAACTCTTCTTAGTATTTTACTTTTCTTTCCTCAAGATCCACCATGTAGCCTCCATCCCATACTATGGATTTAAGCTACTCTCATGACCCTTTGGCATCTAGGGAACCCTCATCAAACCCTGTTCCAAGAAAACAAGATGGCTCTATTGATTTGGCAACTATTACCCTACATTCTGTAAGATGACCTCTTGTTACAACAAGTTGAAAGCAATGGCTAGGTGGCTTCACTTCTAGATGAATAGTTCTTATAGGAATATTAACAGGGTAGAAGTGATTGCAAAGGTGAAGTGTAAATTAGTGGAGATGACATCAGATCATAGTGATGAAGTGTTGTGGAATGTTGGCCAGAAGATGGGTGAAAAGCTTTATTATTTGGAGTAGCTGGAGAAGTGGGTGGAGGAAATCTAGAATAAAGTTCCCTTAAAGGAAGAAAGAAATGAAATGGTTAAGGCCTTGGTGTCCATTATAAAAACATAGGTCAAGCTTGGGGAACAAATGAACAATTTTTTTTCCTAGAACAAATTGGGTTAAGCCAAAATCGAGGAGGATGTTGGTAGTTTGAAGACCTAGCTAGAGGAAAAATCTGTGAAGAGGAAGCGCAAGAAGGAGACTCCAAAAAAGGAAGAAGGTAGTCTTGAGGCCTCGTAGGGGTTGAGCAAGACAAGGCCTTTTTGTCCCTGTAAGTTCTCCTTGCTGGATAAGATCAAGCAGTTGCAAAGGTAATGGGTTGGTCTATGTTCTTGCCTTAGGGTGGTGTGAGTCGGGTCCCTATTTTTTGTGTGTTGGTTCTACATGGTGCATGACTTAGTCTATTGGATGGTGGTTAATTACTAGTTTGGTTTAGTGTGGTGGTGGTAGTGTTCAGTTGATGGGCTCATCAGTGCGACATTATGTTGTTGGTTCATTTTTTCTTACTTTTTGGTGGTGGTGGTGGCTTGCACCATTTATGGGCCTCTCTTCATGATCTTATTTTCTTGTGTTTGAACTTGATGTTACCAAAAATAAACAATATTACCATTGTTTTCTCCCTCATCACATAGATTAAATTTACTATTTATACTAAAAAAAACTTTTAACTTAAAAACATTCATCATAATTCTAAATTTTGTGAAAACCATATATTAAACCATAATTAATCTTTTAGTTAACTTCAAAAATTAGCGGGTGGGGGACATATACATAGTTGGTACGATTATATTCCATAGGTGATGGATTATTGGGAAAATGTTTGTAACAAAATGAGTACAAATATTCTAATTTTAGGGCCTGTTTGGTGAGCAAAATAAGAATACATATTCTGGAATACGTATTCTGGAATAGAACGTAGTCCTATTCTCCGTTTGGTTCAGCCAATATTTGATGGAAATTTGCGGACTCGAAAATTTATATTTTTTAAAATAAATAAAAAATGGAATAGATTCTACGTATTCCAATACCACCTATTTTGGTGGAATTGCAAAACCCCATTTTTGGGCCAAAAATGGAATACGTATTCCATTTTTACTTCATATTCCAATCCCGTTTTGGTGCATCCAAACAAGGAATTTGAAATTTTTGGAATATGTATTCCACAATAGATATTCCTATTCCGCTCACCAAACAGGCCCTTTTTGGTTATAGGTAGTGGTCCACAAAGGATAATAAGACTCGTGAACAAATTTGGTGCGAGCTTGTACGACTGATTGTACGCAGAGATGGACAGGTACGGGGGATGGAAATACAAATTTGGAAAAGCTACATTTGCATTCATTATCTTAATCTGGGTTAGTTTAGATTTGTGTATATACGATTATACGATTGAATTATTGGTGGTTTTCATACAAAAATTTGAGCCCTTAAAATACGCGAAGCACGATGATAGGTGAAACCCGACAGGCGTGGGCTTTCATGTTTTTGTAATGGCTAAAACTCAAGCCTAGATGCTGTTAACTACATATCTCAAGATTAGGTTTTCTTTTCGACACAAGCACAGCTAGTAAACAAATTGGAGTACTAAGCGAGCCTGTGAATCTACGTGTGATTAGAGAATTCGTACAGGAAGAAAACTGTTAAAGGAACGAATCCTCCAAACATTAAGGAATATTGGCCATAATCGCACCAGATGTTAAAAAGTTTTGTAAGTTGCAGAATCTGACTCTGAAAAATAAAGAGTATGTTCATGAAAGTCACCTTTCTACATGATGGGAAGGTGAATTGATTAACAATGGTCGAGTTCAGTCATGTCGTCATCATTTTTCATATCTCAGATGACACGTATGATGTTTTCTAGGCATATAGGGTTTGGGCATAACAAATTTAATGTGTTATTGTCTAGATACCCCTTTCATTTCCTTTCTTTTTAGGGTTGCAGTTCCACACGTTTCTTGATAGAGCAGCAAGATTTGTGGATCGATTGTATTTGATATGGTACTCGTTAAAATATCCTTAGAAATCTGAAGGCACAGACGAGGGATCTACTAATGCATCTCGCGAACAAAAGGAAAATATCATATTTCCTTTTGTAGAGAAGGATGCTTTTTAAAGTATAGATCTGGTTCTATTTATAGAAGGTGTAAGTTCTATGACTGGACAGATGCTGCAGGCACATTGAAAGGACCTACCCAAACTCTAATCTTGTGAAAAAAGTCATACCCAGGTATGTATTCATGCTACTTTGTAGGTTTTACTTTGATTAGGGTTTTCCTTTTTCCAGACTTATTCCGTTTTGAGTGCTACTATTTATCCAAGGCAAACTATAGATCTATCTTGTTTACAATCTATTTAATTCCTGTTTGCATAGAATAGCAATGCTGATAAACATTGGAGGATTGTGGGACAAACCCATTTCTATAGCTGATGATGAAATCTTTCCTAGCGACAGTGTAGAAGCTTACCAATCTTATGAAGGTTATACACATTTTAAGAACTTTTCCGCAGGGACATGTCTGGGATCAGATCTTTTATATGGTGTAAGAGCAATGGCTTCTGTTAAGGATTTTGATGAGATTTGTCCTGAGAAAAAGCTAAAGAGCTGCTCTGCTAAAACTACCGAAAGCCAATATGCCTTGAGTCATGGGGTCTCTAGTGAATCCAAACGAAGAAAAAGGGCTACTGGTATTCAGATAGGTAAGGATTTATCATTTGCTCCTTCTTCGAAATCAATGAGACTTTTGTCTGGAACTAAGTATCGGGCTAGTAAAGTCAATACTGCAAGAGGACCTAAGGACACAAGGGTGAGATTGTCTCCTTTTACTGCTGTTAATGTTTATGAGGTACAGTACAGATTAGGATATAAGCATCCGAGCAAAGCCCTAGATTGGCTTATAAGTAATGCACAAACTGCTATAGGTAAACTGGAAGAACCATTATATGGATCCAAGCTGAATTCCAGCTGAATTCCAGAGTCTGTGACCTTATCTCAAATACTTTTAGTACTTCGTCAGCTACAAATCAACCCATTTCAACCTTTTTTCAGACTAATGATGTTGTGACCCTATCTCAAATACTTTTAGTACTTCGTCAGCTACAAATCAACCCATTTCAACCTCTTTTCAGTCTAATGATGGATGCTCAACAAATAGCTCAATGGATACTAGTAAATCTGAAGAAGGGGGTAATGAAGAAGTTTTGAGGTCTCGTGGCTTCATCCATTTGGCGATCCCACGGCCTGTTTTAGATTGAAAAATTATCTCTCTTTCAACAAGGTAAATTGCTGCTGCTCCCACCAAGGCTATCAATCTTCTGCAATCTTCTTAATAAGCTCAAGTCTTAGCTCCTTCACATGTAAATATGTGTCCCAATAGCTTGTGAACTGTCTCGTTTTCAAGTTTTTTGTTTGCATGAGCAGTGTGCATTTGAAGTCTAAACTTGTAACAATCCAGCATATGTTAGATAGACTTTTATCTCCTCAATTCTTGAGACGTTCCTGAATTTTACTTTTAATGACACATCCCTTTTGCACCTAAGGTAAAGGTATCATTAGTATATTTGTATGTTTCCCAAGTGTTACTCCTATTCTATATAAAATAATCAATTTCTGTTACTTCCATCATTTTATTTTACAAGGACTCTTCTATTGCTCAGTTCCTGTAAGCTCTCTTCATATTTGTCACTTAATTCTCGACCTAGTCTCGGTCAGCTAACTTTTTCTATGTTTCTTAAGCCAGCACAAAGGATGGAATATAATGACGGGTTTCACTTTTACTGTTATATTACTTCATAATCTATTGTTACTCATTATAAATCTTAATCTATTTTTCATATATTTTAATATCTTTTAGTGATATTGTTTCTTCTCAACTTTTAGCTTATAGCTTATCTGTAAGACTTATTTATCTTACCTATCAATCTTATATTCAATTATATGTTCTACTCAAGCTTTGTTGTATTATTTTATCTATTGTTATTGACTTTATTGTTTTAAAATATTGTAAAACTAAGATATTAATATTCATTTCTTCATCTATATAGTAGACTAATCAATGATATTGTATTTTACCTTTTTCTAATCAACAATTTTTCTATGATTAAATTTTTTAGAATTATTAAGACCCTCTATATCCCCCTTATGAATTTTTGTCTTCTCACACTTTTCCATATTTCAAGGATTATAGATATTTCACAAATTCTAGAGCATTGTATAGTTCTATCAATTCACTAAAACAAAAATTGTGTTATACATATTATTCCTTTGTTAGGTCTTCATTTTCTTCACTTAGTGATATTTTTCATTATTTGTATTGTTCTATTTTACATAATATTAGCTAGCCATGAATTGGTGGCTAGTAAAATTGGATTATGGAATAAATTCCATCATCTCAAAAAGTTAGCTTCTCAATTTAAAATGTCTCTTAAATTAGTAGATTTTTTTGCTATAGTTTCTTTCTTGAATTTCAATTTAATGTCATTGTAGAATTTGAAATAACTTGCAATTTTTTTTAGAGAATGATGTTTTTAAAATTGTATATTCTTTCATGTGATCATATAGTTTTGTAATATGGCTATTAAGGTAGGGTCTTTGGTTAACTAAGAGTTTAGTTTCTAAAGGTGCATTCACAAGAATAATGTGATAAAGAAAAAAAAATGTTGAAAATGTTAATCCAATAGCTCTATATTCTATTATTTAATCAGGAACTATATACCTACTAGTTATGGTGTACTAATTGTAGTTATACAACTCGCTCTTTGTATCTATTATGTATTCTTCTTTATATGAAATTTATCACATTGAACATTCTTATTTTTTCTTCTCATACACAAATATGATCAAGAATGAGGACATTAAATAAAAGACTGAAAACAAAAAGATAAACATCGAAGTGGTTGGTTAGATTATTTATAATTTAAAAATGAAAAATCTTATGCACTTATTATATACATTTGCACTTCTAAAAGATACAATGTGCATTTAATAATTTTATTGCATCTTTCTATATATTTTCTAAAATATTTTAGTTTTCATATTGTGAAAATTTTAGTGCAGTTGAATGTAAGTAGGTGATTATCATTTAAAATCAATTATAGATTAAAATTTGTTAATTATTGAGATAAGATAATTAGTCTACATTTAAGAAAATATAGTATGTACTAGAATATTGATATTATGTAGGTGTGCTATTATAATAAAATATCATCAATATTAAATGTTTCATAGTGGGCACATTCAAGATTGAGCTCAAGATTCATGCATAATGTAGTATAATAGTACCAATTTTAATAGTAGTCATTTATTGTCGATAAGCCCTTGGTCTACCCGTGAAGTTAAATGTTCTTAAAGAGCCAATCAGAATTTTCTCTTATAATTTTCACTAATCAAAACAATTTAACCATATAAGCCCTTTTCTCGAATTTATAATTTGATTTAATGATATTTTTAAAATGTTAAAAATATTTGACATTTTTATTTGTATTGATGTAAAAATATTAAGGGTTTAGGTTTTCTTATAAGAGTTGAGTTATAATAATTGAATTTTTTGTTTTCTTTTCTACATAGACTACACTATTAAAATTATTTTATTATATTGTATAATTTCATATTTATATTTAGAATATTATATTCATATCACTTTATAATAGATATATATATATATATATATATATATATATATATATATATATATATATATATATATTATATTTATGTTGTTATATAAACATTGTATAGTTAAACTTATATTTATATTAATTTAATTTTATATTATATAATTATTTATCCATATTTATATGTTTTTGAAGTATTAGATAGCAACTAGAAGGATGGGGGCCTGACCCCAAAGTACAAAAAGGCTGAAGGATCAACCAGATGTTACCTCCCAATAAACCTAACCAATACTAGTTTTATACTTCCAAACAAATAAGTTCCAGAATAGAACTATCACCACCCTTAGTATAGTTATTTAGTAAATAAAACAAAAAAACATTTGAGCTGAAAAGAAAATTACCATTATCAATCCATCACTTATGTGTGTGTATATATGTATATGTATATGTATGTATGTATGCATGTATACATGTATATACATATACATATGTATGTATGTACATGTATATATACGTACATACATACATACATATATACATATATGGATATATACATGTACATACATACATACATACATACATACATATATATGTATGTATGTATGTATGTATGTATATATGTGTGTGTATATATATACATATATAGATATATACATGTATGTGTGTGTGTGTGTGTGTGTGTGTGTGTGTGAGTGTGTGTGTGAAGTAAAACCCCATAGAGCATTGAGTTCAAGGTGATTAACAACATTACAACAAAAAGTAAAAATATAACCAGGGCTTGCTGTCCTCATTCTTTTGAGGTGCCTCATCCTTCTTCTCCTTAGGCTCATCCATGTTCACATCCACCCCCTCTTCTTTGACAGTTTTTTCCATAAGCATGTTTAGCTAGTCCTCTGCTAGGAAGTCATAGATGGAGTGGGTAGTCTTGCTCTGCCTTCCCAAGTCTTTCTTGTCCTTATTTACCTATAGGAAATAAAAGGTGATGGAATTGGAATGCATAACTTTTGTGGAAATTTTTTGTTGAAGTGCCAAATTTTTGATAGATGCCAATGTGATAGTCCATTATCTCCTTGATCAACTATTCCATCCTATCGAGTCAAATCTTGCTTTGAATTTGACCATGGCTATGCTTCCCTTTTTTCACCCCACCTTTGGGAGTACCTTTCATGGGGGAGGTGATGTCCTACCCCTACTACTAGTTAGAGAAGGGGCAACATCAAGGGTATCAAACATGCAAGAGGGACTAGGAGGGCAAAAGATAGGTTTCTTCCCAATGTCTTGGTGAGGTCTCTTTCTCTTGGTGGGTTTTATGTCACTCTTGATAGACTCAGAGCTAAAAGAATGTTTGGTTGGAGGACTTCAATTTCTCTAATTGGAGACATTTGCTAGTTCTCCCAGCATGCTTCTTGCAATTCCTCGTTTCCATATTTGAATCAATGATGCTAATTTTTTCCTCAAGGATAGGGGTTTTCTTATTTTTTTATGAATGGATTGAGGGACAGGGTCCAAAGAAATTCAGGGAATGATAGTAGCTTCCTAGTTGACTAGAAGTGGCAGGTTTAGGGAAAGGTGGTAGATATGCAATTTATTCATGAAACGCTGGTGAATGAGATAAAGGGTTTACCCTCTTCTTTCTTTTTCCTAGCCTTGTAGATATTGTCTTCCATAGAATTTAGAAAGAAAAATAGAAAGGAGGTTTTTGAAATGGTTGAGAATGAGGAAATAATAGTAATAAAGTACCTGAAAGTGATCCTCAAGGGTGATATATCTCATGATGGCATAGCAGATATTATCCCAGGGCTTAGGAAGATCTTCTCTAGAGAACATACCAGGGATTTGAACCGATTCCTCATCAAACTTGAAGAACTTCTGCAGACTGGTTTCATCATATTCATATTTATATGTTATTCAATGCAATTTATAAGTAATATTATATATTATATATAACTATGTATATTTAAATTATTTTCCCTATATTTTTATATTATTTAAATTGAATTATACTTGTTATAATATAATTATTTTCATTATACATTATAATGTATTGCATTTAAATTTATATATCACTTTAAAAAATGAAAATAAAGCTTTTACTATGAAATTGAGATCAATTACAAAATAGGTGTTATATATAATTGAAATCCAAATTTAATCTTGATAATATATAAGACTTTTAAAATACATTAATCATCTTCAAGTATAAATTATATTAATTTATAAAGAAATACACTTCTTTTATGTTTGTTAACTTGACCTAAAAGAGTTATTTTAATATTAGATATATATTATATAATTAGAAATTGAAATTTAATCTCGAATATTAGAAATTGTAATTAGTATTTAGAAAATACACAAATTATCCTGAAGTATAACTTAAAGTTGTGGTAATTATTATTTTGCTAGTTAAAATATCTTAATCTTTAATGATTATGTAGCATATACAATTGTTTCAAATATGTTATCTTACTTGAATTAAAAAATTTAATATAATACTAGATAAATATTATATAATAATTATTTTAAAAATATTGTAAGTTGTCATATTTTAATAATTTATATATTATGAATTTGATATGAGAAATATAGGATATATAATAGTAATCTTGTTTTATTGTATTTATCCTAGACATATTGAGTTATTGTATATTTATAATTTATTTGTTTAATCATATTAAAAATAATTTAATTTGACTTATTTTGTTACATCAATTGTAATATTGATAGTTAAGAAAAATGCATGAGTTTATTTTCCAAATATGATTATTTTAGTATTTCTAATAGCAACGAGTATTGCTTTTGATAAAATTTTGAATGACTAAGGTAGTTAGAGATAAATGAGTGTTGTTCAAGCTATAGAGTTTTAAAGGAATATTTCACAATGAGAAAAGATGAGAATATTAGTTTCTATGTGCGAAATGTGAAAGACCTTGCTTGTCGAATTAGAAGCATTGGTGGAACCATGGATCAGGATGAAACTATTCCAAAGATATTGAGGTCATGCTTCTCACACAAAGTTGATGAAATTGAATAAATTAGAAAAGTATTTAAGGTGAACAAATATTTATTGGTTGGTAAGTATTTTATTATAGAAAATAAGATTTAAAAGGGCCCTCAAATCCAAACATTACAAAGTTTCGACTAAAATAGAACACTTAAAGTAAAAAAAGAAACCCTAAGCAACCAGCTAAAACAACTTCCCAAACAAAAGATACAACTAGGAAAAAGCCAAGGAAGTAAGACCAAAAACTAGGACTAGCCACAAAAAGGCAAGGTGCTTAGGCGATGTCTCTTAGCATTTTTGCAATACTTATCTCCAACTCTGACAGTCTACCAGCAATGTCCTTTCTAAGTTATCTTCTTTTGAAATGAATATATTTGGTGAAAATTTTCCTAAATTAGAATATGCATTTAAAGATACCTTTTTGATGATAAATAAAACTACAATTATGAGAGTTTTTCAAGTTATATTTATCATAAATTGAGTTAAATATATGCTAAGTACTTAGAAGAGATAGAGGAAGAAGAAAGGAAGAGGGAAGAGATGTAAGTCTTGATTAGAAAGAGAGTATCCAAGGGTGAAGTAAGTATGAAGACAAAATTTCTTTCAAATAAATTTTATGTAATAAGATTGGTAATTTAATATTTAGATGTCCAAAGAGAACACCTAAGCACAAGCTTAAAAGAATTCAACCTATATTTCATCATAGGTGTTACCACTAAAGTAAAGGTGTGATGATCAATCTAAGAAGTGTGAAGATGAGATTGTATTAATTGATATTCTAGATGAGAGTCTTACTTGTTTCAATTAAGATAGATCCCTTATTACACATGTTGAAAACAAGGATGAATGGATAATTGATAACAGAAGTTCACATTATATGATAAGAGATTTGAATGTATTTGTAAAGTTGAAAAAATATGATTCAATGTGTTATCATATTTAGTGATAACACGTCTTATTTGATGAAAGGAAGATGTTTTATTACTCTAGACTATAAAAATAGCATTGATGATGCTTTATATGTAAAAGAATAAAAGTATAATCTTTGGAGAAAAATGACTAGAAGTATCTTTTCCACTTGAATAATATAAATAATAGATGCTTTATTTATAAGATTAATGAAGGTTTGTTATAGCATAAAAAAAAATTTCATCTAAACTTTGATAACATTGTGAAGATAAGTTCTATAGATTTCATGAGAAATTTTCCTAGATTGATGAGTCCTAATAATATAATATGTAAAGAATGCTAGTTGTGAAAGATAACAAGTTCAATATTATAGAAAAATATACAATTTTTTAAATGGGATATTTGGTGCATATATATTTGTATGGTCCTACAAGAATTGGGAGCTACTATGGAGACATGCATTTTATTATTTTTGTTGATTATTATTCTAGAATAATGTAGGTTACATTTTTGAACGAGATATAAAAAGATTTTGAAAAATTCAAAATCTTTAGAACTATGGTAGAGATTACAATATGAAAAGTTGAAATGTAAAAGATTAGATAGAGGTGGATAATTCACTCTTGATGAGTTTAGTGCTTACAATGAAGATCAAGAGATAAAGAGTCACATTTTCCCCCTGAAACTCCTTAATAGAATGGCATAGTAGAGTCAAGCCACAAAATTATCCTTTACACAAAAAGAACTCAGAGCATATAAGGAAATGTACCTCAAATATACTAGAGAGAAGTAGTTAGTACCATGGTCTATAAAATGATTAGAGTTCAAGTTAAGTACAGAATTGGTAAGATACAAATATGGTGTAGTCATGCCCCTACTATTAAATATTTGAAAATATTTCAAAGTAAATTCTATATTAAGAGAGATGATGATGTGGGGAAAGTTGATCCTCAAAGTGATTAATGAATCTTTTTTAGTTATTCAACTAATAGAAAAGCCTACAAATGTAATCACTTAAAGAAACTTGTTCAAAGTGGAAATTCTAGAGTTCATTAGAGCTATTAGACACAAGAAAAATGTTCCAGCTATGAGAAAAATTATGGGGAAGGAATTTTGATTGTGATTGCACAAAATTAAATTCAGTATTAGAATGAATTGATTGAATATTTGAAGAAAGTTACAATGACGAGTTTACTAAATAGTAATGTACAACTCAAAAGACCCCAATGTATGCAAATCAATATCATACAGAAATTCAGAGTACTAGTTATAAAAATCATGGAGTTATGAATAAAGGAATAATTAATAAAACTAGAATATTCTTAATTTCTTAGTTGTACCTATTAATTTCATGAAATATGAAAATATGAGATCTAGATTAAAGATATGAAGAAAGAATTAGATCATATGGAAAAGAACAAGACATGGATTTTACCTCCCATACCTAAAGATAAGAATGTGATTGGAACTTAATGGGTTTTTTTGTAACAAATTGAATGAGCTTGGTATGGTTATAAGCTGTAAAGATATATTTGTTTGAAAATAATCTTGGCCAATGGAAGGTGTATACTTTACAAGATACTTTCTTAGATTGTTAGAATAGAAGAGATAGAACATTAATTGCATATTTTTCTTTTATAGACTTCGAATTTCAACAATTAAATGTCATTTCAATATTCCTAAATGGTGATTTTGAAGATGAAATTAGTATTGAACAACCTAATTTATATCCTTTGCATGATTAGAAATATAGTTTTGCTATTGAAGAAATAATGTTGTGGGTTAAAACAAGCCTCAAGAGTCTAGTATGTAATGTTAGATAAGTATAACTTGAAGCTTTACTTTACGAAAGGAACTAGGAAGAGTAATTTAACTAAATCAAGACTAATATCAATAATTTATCTTTACTGTTGCATTATTTGTGTATGATATCACTTTGGGTGAAAGTTATAGGATGATAAAATAATTTTCCTTTGTTTACAGATTCTTCAATTAAAAAATAGAATTTTCATATCACACTACAAGTATGATATAAGTATATGCTATTTATATTTTGAATGGATGAATCAAATTTTACTAAAACTCCTATGGTAACTAACTTTGCAAAATGACAAATTATGGCAATTCACCTAATTCTAATCATACTAGGTATAGATCTATGATTCGAAGATGTTAATATATATTACACTCTAGAGTTTATTTATCTATTATCATTAGAATTGATGTAGTTTCATGTTTTAAAGATACAATTAGATATGTATTATAGTATGCTAAAAATGAAAAGTTTGCTTCGAAAGCTTATATTGACACTGATTCATAAGGTTGATTGGGTAAGTAATGGGGATGAGACAAAGAGTATGAGTGGTTGTGCATTTTTTTTGTTAAAAGGTTAATTTTATGGTTGAGAAAGAAATGAGATTATATATCACAATTTAATTGTGAAGGTATGTATGTTGTCGTTACTATTAATTGCACACAAGTTTTTTTGATGTACTGAATTATGTTGAAAGATATCCTATTATATGCTATTTAGCCTATTATAATTTATTTCTATAATTCAAGTTTAATTAACATTTGAAAGGACCCTGCATCTTATTCAAAGAAAAATAATATATCAATAAAGTATTTTTTTAAAGAAATAAGGTTAATGAGAAGGAAGTTTGACTAGAGTATATGGCTACTAAAGAGCTAATCAACAACATTTTTACGAATCCTTTATCTAAGGATGGATTTTAACATCTTATGATTTGGATGATTACTTCTCCAATTCATTACTAGATTATAAATAGATTGCATCAGTCTAACGAGTCTAATAGACATATCATACATCTAGGTTAATATTTTTGAGACTATATTGTTAATGACCCTCTAGATTTTAAATTCTCTCTTCGTTCAGCTCTTATTATACTTGAAGGACACAACATGGAGTTCTCCTTTATAGTGATCTTGTAGATAATATTTATGATTCCTCAAATCCAATCTCACACATGATGTCCTTTCTTCACAAATCTCATCAAAATAATTAAAGATGTCGATGCCTATATCTTCAAGATATTTGTGTTTTTACTTATCATACATGCCCATATAATTTTTTATTTATACTTCATATACATATGTAGAGAATTCTCATAAAATTGATCTAAGACACTTTTCATTCTATGACACTTTGTTTCTTCTAGATTTGGTCTTTTACATAGAAAAATGCTCAAATAAACCTTTATTTTTTGTGCTTTTGTATGAATGATTTTTTATTGGTATTAAGCATATTTCTAGTTTTGAAACTCTTTATTCATTAACGATGTCTTTGTAACACACATATTTTTATAGTTATTGAATATTTTAGGGTGGTCACACAATAGTGTGTCTCACTTTACTAAAGATCTTGAGTTTTGATGAGTTTAAGTATTTTTTAGAAAATATGATGATTCAATCCTCGAGAGGTTTTTTTATAGGAGAAAATAGAAAATGGTTGGATCAAAGCATCTTAGATCTAAATATTTATTGGAATAATGTCAACTCCTTAGTTATACATGTAATCGAGTCTCCTTTGGAGACATTCAAAATCTACAAAAAATAATCTTCTGAGGATTGAGATAAGCACTAAACATGAGGCTCTTCTAAACAAATGTCAAATTATCCTACTTGGAATAATATTTATAATAAATATAAGTTTAAAACATATTGATTTCATTGTCACTTTCAAATCTTACTTTAATAACTAAAAATATATTGTTTGGCCATTTAGTAAAATGATTCTTTAACACTAAGGAAAAAATAGTAACATAGGAAAATAATTATGAAAGATACATAGGAAAATAGTATTTGTATTAGCTTTCAATAAAAATTAAAAAGAAAAAGAAACAAAAAAAAAATAATAATAATAATATATATATGTTAGAATTAAAAGGAACTTGTATATAAATTATAGTTATTAATATTTTATAACTTAATCAAATATAGTTTACAATAAGATCAGATTGAATGAAGATTTTTGGAGTAGGAAGAATTCAAAATTTTAACCATTCCTTATTAGGCAAGAATGCTCACCAAATAGTTTCTAGTGGTTCCCCTATCATTCAATAGATTCAAAAAGTCTTGAAAATTGGTTTAGAGGACCCAAGACAGGGACAAGGTTCCTTGGTTCCTTTGAGGTGTGTCCCTGAATTCCCCCTATCATTTAAGGTGGATATAGGGAAAGTTCTTAAGTCTAAGGCCTCTATGTTAGAGAAGGAGGTTTCTAGCATTCCGACTACTATGAAAGGTAAATGTGAGGTACTCAATATCTAGATTGGGGAGGGTGAATTGCTAAAAGAATGGTTTGTCTTATTTGGGGATCTGGGTCTCGTATTCTTCTATCTAGTTATCTGAAATAGGCACATTGTCAAGATATTGTGTTTTGCATCTCTCTCCCTAACCCTATCTAAGACCATTCGATAACTTCAATCATGTTGACTCCCATTGGGAAATTTCTAGGATCCTAGCCAAATATTGAAGTTATTCTTATCTTTGTCAAAAGGAAACATAATCTCAAAGTCCATGTGGAGATGGCATCCCTTCGTAGGGTGATGGATCTCTCCTTTTGTAAATGGTCCCCTTAGTGTAATTATGATGACACATTTTTCTCCAATGTTTTAGTGTGGGTCAGATTTTTGGGGCTTCCCCTTGAGTTTTGGAATTTGGAAGTCTTCAAAGGACTAGTGATGATTTGGGGAACTCCTTTTTATTGAACTGGGTGCAATATATGTATCTAGACTTCTATTTTCTAGGATTTGTGGCAACATAGGTAGGTTAGAGAAACTTCCTTCAATGATTTTGATTAATTCAAGACAAGGAAATATTAAGCTTGTTGTTGAGTTTGAATATATTAATTTCTCTTATTTTTCATGTAATAAAATAGGCTATTGGGATAAACACTATCTTAAGAAGAAGTGGAAAGAGGATCTCTTGAAGGCTCTAAAGCCCCTCTCAAGCCTTGCCCCTCTATTACAACATCAAACCTTGTATGGATAGAAAATGTTTTAAAACTGAAAAATTAGGATATCCAAGATTTGGTATTTTCTCAGCAACTAGATGGTAGTAAGGAAATTATTTCATCCACTCTTAATTTGCTAGTAGATGGAGTTCCTTCCTTAGGATCTTCTCTGATAGAGTTGGAGTTCTCAGAGACCCCCTCGATAGTAGTTGCTTTGGTTAACTAGAATCTTCAACCTAAGGATTCAATTTTGTTAGTTGTAGTGGGCTCTTTGGATAATGTGGTTAGTAAGGACATTTTTAATCATAAAGACAAGGATTTTAAAGAAGGGTTGATTGGAAAGCTTGAGGATCATGTGTTCAAGAAAATCTTAGGTTATGATGGTCAAAAATCTCTTTAGGTTTGGTTGTCTCGGGTCAAGGGGGAATGGTTCATCCAGTTGAGTTGTTAAGGCCTATGGTATATTCCTAGTGTTGTCTATTTTTGTTGTTTTAAAAAATAAGTTCTAGTCTGGTTTTGTTAATAGTTTGGAGGTAGAGGATGGAGAAAATAGCCAATGGATGGAGGTTAATAGGGGAAGAAGAAGTATCTAGCTTCTATCCTATTCTTTAATATGGTTTCTAAGAGAAATACTACACTGAATATGGTTAGCAAGAAGTATGCCTCACACATGAAGAATAATAAAGAAACAAGAGAAGTGTCTACTAAAGATGATATTTTGGATGCAAAACAAATTGCCATCCAGAAGAGTTGTAACAAAATTTCCAAATGAAAATAATATGGTGAAATATAAGAGGATTGAATATTGTCCACAAGAAGGATATTTTGTGGAATGTAGTTTAGAATCATAAACTGGATGTCCTTTTGGTTCAAGAAACTAAAATGACTATGGAAAAAGTAGAAAAGAATTCCTTTTTCAAGAATGGTAAAGTTTGGCTTCTATTTTCCAAGGAGTGTCGTAAGGTATAGATATCTTTGGGAAAGAAGCAATTATGGAAGGTGAGTTTCTCCTTTATGAGAACAAATTATTGTATGTTAGGTTTAATCATGTTAGAAATGGATTTACTTAGATGATTTCTAACATTATGCTCTGAATTCAAATAGTGGGGGACTGGTGTTTTGGGAAAGGATTACTTCATTTAGGATATGTTTTAGAATGGATCCTTGGTTATTTATGGGGGATTTAAACTCTTTCCTTAACGATGTGAAAAAATTTGGTGAGGTGTTGTCTTAGAACCACTTGGAAGATAGATTAGATCGATGCAGTTTGTTGATTCCCAAGTCCCGATGGATGTTGAACTTCAAGGATTGAGTTATAATTGGCCGAGTCATAGATCTAGTAATGAGATGATTCAAGTTATATTTCATAGAGTTCTAATTATTTTTTACTAGATTAATTCTTTTAATTTCAATCTAGTAGGTTTACCCAAAGTTAGGTTTGACCACTTTCACATCTCTTTGGTTTTGACCTGATAGTTATTTAAATGAACTCTCTGTTTAGATTTGTGAAGACATGGCTAGAATATCCTAACTTTCGATTCAAGATTTAGGAATGGTGGAACATTAAGATTGATTGGTCAACAATGTTTAAGTTAGCCAAAAATTTGAACTACACTAAAAGTAAAGTCAAAGTTTGGGAAAAGAATTTTGTGGGGGATATCTTTCTACAAAAGAATAACATTAGGTCTAAATTGGATGTTATCTAGAAGAATATCCAAGTTCCTAGGGATATTGAAAGCCCAAAGATCAAAGAAAAGGTTATGTTGGTTAAATACCATGATATTATTTCTAAAGATGATATCTACTAGAGAGAGAGATCAAAACCTTTGTTGTTAAGTTGTGGGGTTAAAAAATACCAAATTCTTTCATATCACTTCTCTAAGCACAAAGATGCTAATACAATCATTAGTATTACCTCTAACATTGGAGTGAAATCTATGGATAAAGAGATGTAGTGCTTGCCCCTAGTTCACATTTCTGTTATCATTGTCAAATTCCTTAGGCTGATTTTATGCATTGATTAGTTTTAGAGATACTAGATTTACAATATTATGATATTATTTCATGTCTTGAATTACAAATATATCGGTTATAATTGTTTAGTTGATTTCATTTCACATGACGTTAATGATATTTTGATGATTCCTAGTTAGTAAATGTGGTTTCTTTTATAAAAATGTTAACATGGTGTCTTTAATGATGATTATGTTGTATTGATAGAGATGCATTATTATATGTACGCATTTGATGTTAGACTTGTGATTTTTATGATACTTACCCCATACTTGCATGTGTATGGTGTGCATGTTTATTTTATCTTTCTATCTGACGTGTCTGATGTGGTTAAGGGAGGGAGTCGTAGTCACCTGCTAGTCGGGATCTACACGATGAACCACTCCCTTCCATTGCTTGTTTAGTTTAGATATAATTATATACATGTACATGCTCGTCTTTTATGCAGGATGCAGGTACCAGGCATTGAATTCCCTGAATTGCCAAGATGAGTGTGCCCTATTACATATACTGAAATGGTGAGAATGGGAAGATAATGATTAGGTCCAATCCTAGCCAATAGCCTAAAATACTTGTCCTGCAAGGAGGACTTGTAACAGTCTGTCTACCCCTTTTAAAACCCGTGAGTATTTTGTGTGTATGTTGTTTTATGAGTCTTTGATGAATTTCTATTAATTAAGTCTAATTAAAAGATTAAATTGATGATTTAATTTAATGAAAAATTATTATGACATTTTAATATTTAATTATATTTAATTAATTGAGAAATTAATTAAATAAAAAGAACTGAATTTGAAGATAAAAGTTTTAGAATAAATTTAGAACGTGATAATATTTATTTTAATAATAATATATTTGGAGTTCATTTTTAAATAAATGCTAAATATTATTGTTATTTAGGTTAATAAATTTATTAAAGTGAAGTCAATTGGAAAATTAAATAAAGTAATTTAATAATTCACTTAGCATGCATGAAAGGAATAATAAAATAATATCTTAATTAAAAAGAAAATTAATTGTGTGTTAAAGAATTAATTAAATTAAATAATTATAATTTTAGAAGTGGTGGTGACAGAAACCCTAAAAGGTAATTAGATTCTATATTAGAGGGTTTTCGGGTCATTATTGGACACACAGGTTTATGGAGAGCAACTAGAAGGGTTTGGAAAGAAAAAAATTTTACGTGGCTTGGAAAGATTTTGCTTGCGGTAGGATTTTGCATCTAGTTGTCAGAGGTTAGCATTAGATCCAGGTAGGATCTCATGGCTAGACTGTATAGTGGTTTTCACCCTTCAAGTTCTGTTTGCTCCGTGTCTTTTGCATGTGTTGTTTTTTGTGGTATGCAATATTGTTCTTGTTTGAGAAATATCTATACATGGCTTAGATGGATACTTTGTTGAATATATTTTAGGGAATTGTATTTTAATATGAATAAGATTGAATAAGAAATCAAACAAATAAGAGAATCTATTGGATATTGAAATTGGGTTTGAGATTTAAAAGATAAATGTTGTCCCTTTTCAATAAATTTTAAGAATGAAAATTAATCTGGGAAAAAGTTTGAAATGAAAAGAAAATTTTGAATTAGAAATTTGAATGGTTAAAATTAGTTTTCCTATCAGAGTTGCAATGTAAACGTTATTATATATATATATATATATATATATATATATATATATATATATATATATATATATATATATATATATATATATATATATATATATATATATATATATATATATATATATAAGTATTATTGTGGAGTTGATTGAAACAAATATCATAAATTTTAATAAAATAAAAATTATAAATTTATAAAAACAACTTTTAAATGTCATTGAAGCCACGACCTCCCCCACCACCCCCCTTGGCATTGAAGCCTCCGGTAGTTCCTGTTGATGCAAGTACTGCGCAGGCAAGCTGCCGTAGGCCCTGCGTCAGCAGGCCTGCCGCACGGTAGTGAAGCCTTTTAAAGGCTTACGCATGCTTTTAAAGCAATGCATTTTTGTGTTTGCATATAAATTTTTTATTAAAAAAAAAGGGGGTATGTAGAATCATTTTTAATTTTTTTAATTAAATTTTAAATTAAATTAAAATTATATTATTAATTATTAATAATTTTATATTATTATTTATTAAAATTTATTATTAAATTAATAATTATTTAAATTATTAATGAGTGAGATATAGTAAATGATTATTAATTAAATTAATTAAATTTGATTTAATTAAGAACGATTAATTATGAAGGTTATATAACAATGTGTAATTTTATTAAATGTGTAAATTTAATAAAATTGTAACGATTTTGTTAAATTTAGTAATTGTCACTTTTATAGCTCAAATAAATAATCAATTATCCTCTAATAATTCTTTTAGGAAAATGACTATTATTATGAAGGTAATTTTACATATTTAAGTCAAATAAATG
Source organism: Cupressus sempervirens (assembly GCA_028749045.1). Taxonomy (NCBI): domain Eukaryota; kingdom Viridiplantae; phylum Streptophyta; class Pinopsida; order Cupressales; family Cupressaceae; genus Cupressus; species Cupressus sempervirens. The sequence goes on from CM053790.1 coordinate 494,581,061, forward strand.
AATGGGGTAATTTTATAGAGTTGACTTGTGGAATTAAATTGAGAATTCATTTACTTGAAACGTACATTAAAATGTAAATCGAAACTTTACTTGTAACTCAATTATGAATTTTTAAATCAAACCCAACTATGAACTGTACTATATTGTTTTGCGTGTATTGTCTATGCTTTTGAATTTTGGAGTCAATTAGATGTTGACCAGTCTAGGATGTACACCAGAGGCTTTGTCGGATTTTATTTATACCATTTATGTGGCTGGATGTCATGATGTGTTTTGTGATTCATATTGGAGATTATATTTATGAGGTTTACTTTTAGAAGCATTTATGTGTTCTTGGATGGGAGAACCATCTTATTATCAGGGTGCCTATTGAGGAATCGAGTTTGATCTTTATGAGTGTTGTGGTATGGGACACAATTGTGTTTTTATGTGCTTAGGAGAGGTTGTCTAGGTACATGACGTGGGAGTGGCTTGCATAGGGGTTCGGGGCCCAAAGTGGTCAGTGCCAGGGTAACCTACTGCAAGTTATGTAATGAGTGATAATCTAGTAATTAAAATTTATGGGAGGGAACACACTAAAAAGATAAGTTAGAGATATTTGATCCACCCATGCCTTGAGTGCTTGTATAGACTAAGGATGGGAATGGGATGAGTGCCTCGTCTTCTTGAGAGGGCTTTCTAGTTTCCATATGTGTGAGGTTGAGGGTTCGGGGTTCAGAGTAACCAATCCAAGGTAACTCAATGCTTGAGGGTCCGGGGTCTATTAAGAGATCAGTCTATTGTAACTCAAGCAGCCATGTGATGACACTCCCTAGTATGTAGCCCGAGTCTCCTCTTTAGATTATGTGTACCTCTGGTGGTGTACTTATTGATTGTGTTTATTGTGGTTATTACTTTCATTGGTGATGATTGGTGATTCATGGATGATGTACTCTTGATATGTGGGTTTTGACTTGAGGTGATTATCTTTCGTTGACTTTATCTTATGATCTTGGTATTTGGTTTATACTTGGTTTGTGAATGATGTTTGGTTATGAGGTGTTGGTATTGGATTGAGTGGTCTTACTTTTGGATTATTTTATCTTCTTGAGTAGCATGTGTTACCTTTGAGGTAGTTTTGACTATTAGGGGTACCTTGCTTAGGTATGTTTTATGTTTGATAGCTGTTTGTGGATCGTTCATTATCTTCCCTGCACGGTGGGAGTGGAAGCCTGACTAGGTAACCACGTGGTTGGGAGGTAGTGTCTTCTTACCATTTGGGTTCCCTTCATATTGCCAGTTGTTGGATGTTCATTGCAGAAGATGTACCTTTATCATTCTTATTTCTTATCTCAAAGGCTTCTTTTCAGATGATGTATATATGTTATCATGTATTCTGATGTATTGTATCTATTTTCACATACCCTGCGATATGTGCAGTGGATGTTATTTGGTGGATGTACTATCATTGTATTAGATATACTTATCCTTTGCTATGCGATTATGTATCTGGTATTTCTTTACGATCTTGAGACATTGTACTTGGATCTTAAACTAATTAATTTTAAATTATTAAATGTGACTCAACGTAAAGGAACCCTTGAGGAATTGAAACTATATCTATAATTGTAAATGTGTATTTGATGTGTATGTTCTTATTGCTTCCGCATTAATGTTATCTTGGTGTTGTTTAAACTTTAAAAAAAAAAAATAGTTCGGTAAACATTGTAACATGTTAGGTTTATTTCTCTTGGGTTCCCGAGCAGGGCGTTACAAGAGAATTTTGGAGATCTTTTTGGTTTCTTTTCTTCTCATCTATCTAAAGACATTTCTCTATAATTGGAAAGCTATAATAAGTTACTTGAGTCTATCTCATCTATTATGATTAATACCACACCAAAATGTTGGTGGCCATCCCATTTGCTAAGTACATTAAGAAATCTTTATTATCCTTTTAAGGATGAATATCCCTAGGACTGGATATGTTTCCATGATTTTATTTCAAGCCTTCTAGGAGGTGGTGGGGACTGATCCTTGTCGTGATGTAAAAGAATTCTTCAGTACAAGGTAGTTACTCAAGGACATTAACTCTACTTTTAGTACTCTCATTCCTAAGATTTTAGGTGTTAGAATAATGAATGATTTCAAACCTGTTAGTCTTTGTAATCTAGTCTATAATATGTTCTTCAAAGTTCTTACTTTAATATTGTTCTATGATTGCTATCTTCGTTCATTTCCTGGTGCAAGAGCACTAAGAAAGTACGTCAAAGTATTCTATAGTATTCATAATTAATTTCAGTTACATTTTCATTAGTAGTGTCATTTTGCTCAATATGAATCAATATTAAAGGTTAAATGAGCCTATTGTAATGAGTTGTCTTAATATGGTCTTGAATTGGTTATTTGATACAATGTGTATAAAGTAACCATGAAGTGGTGAAATGATGATAAAAGACAATATTATTCCATTCTAATATGCTTGGAATATTCTTTTAAAGTTGTAAAGTCATTTGAGTCAAATATTATAAAAGTTGTGAAACTCAACTTTTCAAGAAGTTGTAGAAAGATAAAATGGGAAGTTAGATGAAAAGAATTGGAAGTATTTTGGTATCAAATATTCATTGTTTCAATCTTTTGTTTTGTTGTCTTGAAAGTTTTTCCTCTTGTTTTCAGGTTTTGTACATCCATGTATAGCCTAGAAAAAGGTGTATTTCTATTATGTTAGTTTATTAAATTGAATAATAATTCCATTTGTTTTTGTTTAAGATGATTTCATGGACTATTGAGGAAGTTATCAAAGTTTTGGTTAAAACTATCTTTGTCATGTCTAGTTGAGCTTCTTTTGATATGATAATCCCCTCAATTCACCTAAACTAGTGGTTTTTAATAGATGTGATGAAGATCAGTAATCTACCTAAATGACATAGGATAGCCTAGTTCCTTATGGTAGATCAAGTAACGAACATCAATGTTGAGGTTGATTCCCCATATGAAGAATGATTTTTTGTTAGTATGGGTTTTGGTTACTAGTGTCGTCCCTTTATTTGGTTTCAAGACTTTTAACACTCAAGACATTCAAACTTTGTTACTAATACTAGTTTACATCCTCTTCTAATACTCTTAGGCTTTTTGGACTCTTTATCATTTTGTTTTTAACTTCAGGTATATATCATCCATATTTGAATTTTTTTTTTCTATGGTTGCATTAAATATTTTTTCTTCTTCTTCTTTGTATTGGTTTACTATGAAATCTTGTAAAGATGAACACTTAATGACAATAATTTGTGCTATTTATGCTTTTCAAATTTTGGGTTGGCCTCATCCCAAGTCACTCATAACTGTCAAGGCCACTCTAACAAAATCTTTGAGCCCATCCTCATATTGACCTTTCTTTCTCACAAATTCCTATCTCTCCTCCCACAAAAAGTGCAAAGGTCCTATTAAATTCCCTTATAGGAAGATGATATCCACATGGGTGAATCATGGTCACTTGGCCAACAATCTCTCTCTCTCTCTCTCTCTCTCTCTCTCTCTCTCTCTCTCTCTCTCTCTTCTTATATCAACTTTTGCAGTTTAGAAGTCCCTTTGAGGCTTCACATGATTCTAGGTGTATTATCCATTTCAATGATTATGTTATTGATTCCATGGCTTATGGAAAATTTTCTTTATTTTAAATTTATTTCTTTAATATTTTTAGAGATTAATGATGATTCTAATTGGCAAGAGTGACTCCCTTCTTTTTCCTTAATATAAGGACTCTATCATGATAAGAGGATCTCAAGACCCTTTCCTAAATTGCCCCTCCCTTGAAGGGTCCTTCTTGCAAAATGAAGGCATTCCCCAAGTTTTGAAATATAAATTACTATTGAAGATCTTATGTTCTACTTATTGTCTTATGATTGAAATGTTGTGCTAGTATATGAAGCTATATTTATGTATTTGTGTAATTAGGGTAATTCAAAACTTTTGCAAGATCCCCCTTGCCCCCTCATTCCCCCTTTTTTCATTGGATTTTTTCCCCTATCCTCCTACTCGCTTCGAGTTTCCCTCTTGCAAAAAGGTTTTTTCCTCCTTTGTGCCTTTTACATTTTCAGTATTTGTAGAGTAATGGATTATACTGATGAATTTTCTTTAATAATGTTTCAAATGGTCCTCAAATTTCTATTTTAGATATCTATTGTTTAGCTTTGTGTTGTCCAGTTTGTTCTTTATGAGATTAAAGCTTGGGGTTGTCCCGATCAAGAAAAAAGATTAGAGCTCTCTTTAAGAGACAATCTCCTGGCCTTTTTAGTAATGATTTATGGAATTTATAGGTAAACATTCAATTCTCAAGGTGCTTCCCTTAAGATATGTTTCAATGTATCATGGGAACATGTACATAGCTCTATGGTTTTCTCATATAGCTAAAGGACACATATGCAAATAGTTTATCTCCCTTCACTCTTCAAGCCCTTCATGCTTATGGGTCACTTCTTATTTCCTCCCCTATACAAATGGCCGCCTATTCACTACCATTGAGAAAAATTCAAGGTTTTTACTTAAAGGATCCATATACATGAAGTTCCTTGCCTATTTCCTACCACCCCTATGAATATACTTCTTACATATGAGTCTCAGAAGCTAGAAAAGTATCATGCACCAAGTATACACTAGTTTCAATAATCATTCGATAGGAATCTAAGTTGGTTTTAAAGTTATTTCAACTCATGTATTTGCTGACTCTTTTGTGATAGCTAACTAACTGGTCAAATATGTTATTTCTAGATTAAGCTTTTGGCTCAAATTCTTATGTTATGATAATGGATATGTGGCAAATAAGTGGCAACTAGGATAGACATGTTTAAATTTTACCCATAACATATCTACCTTAAGAGAGTTGGATTTGGATGTGAGTTGGCATATGTAGGGGGAAAACTTCTAATGGTTTCTAATTAGCACCTACTAGACCCACATATCAAGCTCTTCCTCTACTCAAATTTTCAGCTATTTAATTTCTCTTGTAAGGAGGGTATGCCCATCCAAGTCTTCAACAAGAATAATTTAAGGAACCTCTCTAAAGAAAAATATGTAAAATGGTGACGAATTCAACATTAAATGTGCATGAAAAATTTCTAATTGAGGACAATTTTTTTAATCAAGGCAAGGGAGAAAAATAAATACAGGCAATTTTTTTTGTTGATCATAAACAATTTTGTAATTTAAGAGGCGAATTAATTGTCTCATATAATGAAAATATTAATATAGTTGGTTAATATGTTGATTTCCATAGAGAGATTATTTAATGTTTGGTGAATTTATAGAGTCGCAATTGGTCCATGGCCAACATGCCAAGTGTACACTATATAGTGTACCTGTAGTCTACCAATCCATTAAGATTCAATTAATAATGTCTTTTTTTATTGTCAACTAGGTTGTCATCACTTTTCATGTTATTATTTTTATGGTGAAAGGAATTAATTTGGACCATCCATGTAAGGTAGATCAATGGCTTCATCTCTTTTTTAGGCCTAATTCTAAATGTTATAACATAAAGTCTAATTCTTCCTAAAATTAAGACATGTGTCCCAATGTCCAAAATATAAAATAGGTTGCTAAATGAGGGTAGTTGGAGATATGAATCAGTAAAATGCTAGGCAAAGCTCAATCATAGGGAAAATATTATTTTATTCTAAGGGTGAAATAACATTGCCCAATAAGAAAACATTAGGGAAATGTTGGAGAAAATTTTAAAATAATTGTGTCCTAGGAGTTGGACCCAAATTATTTAATATGTTGGCCACGTGGTTGACCCCATATGTAGGTTTTATTTGCCAAATTGTGATTTTCCAAAGGGACAGAATCACTAATTGGTGAAGATTTGCCACTAAAAAAATCAAAGATCCTCAAGACATAGGCAATTGTGTTTATATTATCAATGTGGAAATGTATGTGCATTCCCTTATTACTGGAGGCATTAGTGTAGGGTGGTATGCCACCTTATTTAAATGTAATAGAGGGTGTGCGCTCTTTTATTTTCTAGCATAGGCATTTTCCACATCCTAATCTCCATGTTGGACTTTCCTGGGCAAGGTTTTCAACCCCATTCCTTTTTTCCTTGGTGCCCACACACTTTGAACTAGACAAAAACTAATTGTAAATTATTCTAATTTAAATTAATAAAATATCCACCTCGACCATGTCATAAATTTGATGTGACATTAGTCGATTACCCTTGGAGGCAAATGCCCACCTACCCACCTGATGCTCATTAACTTAGTAGGTGAGTTTGAATTTTGAAAATAGAGGGAAATTTGTTTGAAGGTGGAAAAAAGGAATGAATCTCATTCATTTGATCAGAGAGAATAACAAGTTAGAAGACATAGGAGAAGAGTAAAGTAGAGAAGGAAGAAGATAAGCATATCATGTTAGAGGAGTATTCATAATTTAGAGGACAAAAGGAAGGTTCAATTTCATGTTTGCAGCAATACGTGTTTGAATGTCTCTATCATTCTATAAGTTCATTCTAGTTTGTCATAAGAACCAATGATTTCTCCAAACATATTGTATGTAACCTTTAGTTCTTTAGGTTTAAGATTAAGTTCTATTAATTGAAGTATTTTGTAGTTTTTCTAGTTGAAGCCGAATGCTCCCAAATTTTGTAATAGCTTTAACCTATTTGAATAGAAAGTAAACAAGTAGGCATACTTATCGATCTAGTTATGGTTGGTTCATTGTTGTTTCCTTTCTATTTTTGCATGCTTAGTATTTGAGAAGTTCATACTTGCAAGTTTTTTTTCTTATCCTCTTTGTGTCTTAATGGTGGAAATGTTCAAACATAAAGCCTATAGATAGGTCACTCGGTTTGTGTAAGATGTGTTGATGCTATGGATTCCACCAGGTAGTTGTCATTCTTATCAAGTTCACTCAGTGTCTTCATAGACCGGGTTCACTTGGTCTTTGTGTTGGTTGAGTGTTGAGGCTACCAAGCTCCACCTTCTCTTTGTTGACCAATCTCACTTGGCATCCACATTGCCAAGCTCCACCTCCTTTGGTGACCAAGCTTACTCAACTTCTTTGTGTGCCGAGTCACTTGGCACTATCTGCCTGTCACTCGACACCTTCTTGTGCCAAGTGAATGTTTTGGTTTTGAATTTTAAATCTTTACATGGTATCAGAGATTTGAGACCCCACCTCCACATTGAGTTAGGGATTTTTTTTTTAGGTATATTTGACATGGCAGGAGATGTAGGAAAGATATGGTAGCAACCACCATCCTTTAATGGACAAAATTATGATACATGGGTTAAGAATATGAAAACCATAATGGTAGCTAATGATTTGTGGGAGTTTGTGATCAACGGGTTTAATGATGTTACAATCCTAGTGTTATATGCTTCCCTGAAAAATCTATAGAAGACTCAATTGAAAGAGTCGAGAAGGAAGGATGCAAAAGCATTAAGTATGATTGAGGTAGCAATGCTAGAGACTATCTTTCCCAAGATTGCAATAGAAAATTACTTTAAGGAAGCATAGGATATCCTTGAGATAAACTTCAAGGAGGTTCATAAGGTCAAAGTGGTGAAGCTACAGATGATCAAAAGAGAGTTTGAGAACCTTAAAATGAAGGAAAATGAACCTATTGCAGAGTTAAGAAACAAATCTCCACTTTGATAGACCAACACAAATCAAATGGAGAGGATTATGAAGAGAAAAAAATTGTGAAAAATATATGGAGGAGTTTACCTCAAAAATATGACAACCTTGTCATGACCATTAAGGAAGAAAAGGACCTCACCACATTTACCATGGATGAGTTGATGGGAACTCTTCAAACCCATGAGCACTGAATTAACTGATCAACAACAACTTTTCAAGAGCAGTCTTTCAAGGCTCAAGAGAATTCAAGAGATAGGGGTAGAGGAAGACATGGCTCCAGTAGAGGCTCAAAAATTACAGGTCATAGAAGGAATGGCCAAAGGAATGCTAGTGGAGAAAGCTTAGGATGAGCTAGCAACCAAGAGAGAGAAAACAACTCTCAAAACAACTCTAGAGGAGGTAAGAAGAATTATAACTCCAATAAGAGCAATGTAGAATGCTAATACTATCATAAGTATGGGCATTATGCTAGTGAATGTTGGAAGAAGCAAGGTGATCAGACAAAGCAGAATCCAAATGTGGCTGATGTGAACATGGGAAATACAAATAATCCCACAACCTTCATCATGTGCAACATTGGTAAAGAAGGAAACCTTAAGGTATGGTACCTAGATAGTAGTTGTAGTGAACACATGAGTGGTAATGAAATTCTATTCTCTTTCATGGATAAGATTTTCAAGTCTAAAATTAAGATGGGAAATAATGGAACCATTCCCATAGTGGGCAAAGGATCAATCATGGTCCGTGCCAAGAAAGGTGAGAATAAGGAGATACTAAATGTATATTTTTCATATGGTATGAAGCACAATTTAATGAGTGTTGGACAACTCATTCAAAATGGTTATAAGGTGCTAATGGAAAATTACAAGTGTGTCATTCATGAAAAAGATGGGAGTAATTGATTACTTTTAATAGTCCAAATGACAAAGAACAAGAAGTTCCCTTTAAGGATAGATATATGTTTCTCTTCTCAAGTCAATTCTGCACCTCTCAAGCATGCATGTACAATAGTGCATCAACAATGAACTCTTAGGAGTGTGATTGAAGACCCCTCTAAGTTTTGGCATCTCAGGTATGGACATGTTGGCTTTGTTGGTATAAATTTGTTGTCCAAGAAAAGAATGGTAGATGGTTTTCCAAGTATTGTAGATTTACATGACAAGTGTTAGGCTTGCATTTTGAGTAAACAACATAGGCTTCCTTTTAATTCTAGAAATTTTAAAAAGGCTAAAGCACCATTAGAATTAGTGCATTTAGATTTAGCAGGCCTTATATAAAAACTACTTCTATTGGGGGGAGTACTTATTTTATGACATTTATAGATGATTTCAGTCATAGGACATGGGTGTATTTTTTGAAGAACAAATCTGATGCATTTGACAATTTTTTTAAATTTAAAGCCTTGGTTGAAAAAGAATGTGGACACTATGTGAAGGTCCTTAGATCAAATAGAGGAGGCGAGTATACCTCCAATGTGTTTATAATTTTTTGCAAGAAGAATGACATTAAGGAGGACCTTACAACCAGTTATACTCCACAGCAAAATAGAGTGTTTGAGAGAAAGAATAGGACCATTGTTGAAATGGCTAGAAGCATGATGAAAGAAAAAGGGCTCCCAACTAAGCATTGAGGAGAGGTTGCAACAACAAAAGTATATATTTGATTAGTAGGTGTCCTAAAAAGTTAGCTCATGACAAGATTCCTCTCGAGGCATGGTCAAGGAATAAATATATAGTTGAAAACTTGAGAGTGTTTGGATATGTAGCATATGCACATATGCCAAAGGAACAAAGGAAAAAGTTGGATGAGAAATATGTGAAGTGTATCTTCATAGGTTATGGTTCAGAATCAAAGGCTTATATGATGTATGATCCAATCACCAAGAAGATCATCATTTCAAGAGATGTGGAGTTTTTTGAAAATTAGTCATGAGATGGATCGGTTGATGAAACCTCAAGCACTTCAAGTAAAGTGTCGAGTATTGATGAGGAAGAAGATATTGGCGATCAGAAAAATGATGGAGCAACAAACATGGATTCTAGACAAAGGAAAAAGGGAAATCAACCTCTAACATGACAAGTAATAGCTCTAAGCAACTCAAGATAGCCCTGAGCTAGCATTCAAACCTGTACCAGCAACAATACTAAGAATTTAGATCCCATCCCTACCTCCCAATTTCTAAGAGAGACTAAGAGTCTAAGGGAGACATAGCAAGATGAAAGGTATGAGGAAGATTATGATATGAGTGTTAATTTTGCATTATTTTTTCATAGTGATCTAATTTACTTTGAAGAAGGTATAAAGGAAGAGAAATGATGTAATGCCATAGATAAGGAAATAGATGCTATTGAAAGAAATGAGACATGGGAGTTAACTACTTTTCCTCCTAAGAAACAAGTAATTGTAGTAAAATGGGTTTACAAGACCAAGTGCAATGCTGAAGGAAAAATAGATAGGCATAAGGCACATTTAGTGGTCAAGGGGTATAAGCAACAATATGACAGAGATTATGATGAGACATATGCCCTAGTTATAAGAATGGAAATCATGCATGTTGGTATAAAAATTGTAGACCAACACAAATGGAAAGTATATCAAATGGATGTGAAGTCCACCTTCTTGGATGGTGTATTGAAAGAAGAAGTATATGTGGAGCAACCATCTAGTTATGAAGTCCTGGGTGAAGAACACAAGGTGTATAGATTGAAGAGAGTTCTATATGGGCTCAAGCAAGCTCCACGGGTATGGTACAATAGGATTGAATCATATTTGATGAGCAATAACTTTAAAAAAAATGATGGTGAGCACTCTCTACACCAAGGCAACAAATGGTAAAGTGTTGATTGTTGTCTTATATGTTGATAACTTAATCTTCATTAGAAATGATAATTTCTTAATTAGTGTGTTCAAAGAGGCCATGAAAAATGAATTTGAAATGACAAACCTAGGTCTCTTAAAGTACTTGCTAGGCATAGAAGTAAAACAAATGCATGATGACATTTTCATCTCTCAAGAAAAGTATGCCAATTAGATCTTAGAGAGATTCAAAATGCAAAACAATAAGGCAACTCCCACACCAACAATAGTAGGTCTAAAATTGAGCAAGAAAGATTGCAACAAAAGTGTGAATCCAACATTATACAAAAGTATGGTTGGAAGCTTGATGTATTTGAATGCAACTTGGACTAACATGATGCATGCAGTAAGTTTGATTTCTAGATTTATGGAAACACCAAAAGATTCCCATTAGCAAGCAGGAAAGACGATCCTAAGGTATGTGAATGGTACCAAGGGATTTGATATTTTGTATACTGCAGATAATGATTTTAAGTTGGTTGGTTACACTGATAGTGATTGGGTTGGAAGTTGAGATGATAGGAATAACACTTCTAGATACATGTTCCATATCGGATTGGGTGCAATTTCATGGTCATCCAAGAAGCATGCTATTGTTGCTCAATCTACAACAAAGGCTAAATACATAGCAGCGAATGCAACAACATGTCAAGCTATTTGGTTAAGAAGAATCTTGATAGATTTAAATGAAAGAAAAGAGGATGGAACCACAATTTTTTGTGACAACATTTCCTTAATTGCACTATCTAAGAACCCGGTCTTCCATGCGAGAAGCAAGCACATAGAAATCAAATATCACTTCATCAGAGATTTGGTGGAGAATGGAGATATAAAAATGAAATTTTGTAAGTCTATGTAGCAACTAACAGACATATTTATTAAGCCTTTGGGCATAACAACTTTTGTGCACCTAAGAAGGAGTCTTGGTATAGTTAATTTAGATTAGGAGTGATTTTTGTTTTGTTTAGCTTGAGACAAAGGGGGAGTATCAGAAATTTGATGTGACATTGGTCAGTTGTTGCTAGAGCCAAACACCCACCTACTTGTTTAATGCTCATTAACTCAGTAGATGGGTTTGAATTTTGAAAAGAAAGGGAAACATTTTTGAAGTCAAACGAAAGGTATGAATCTCATTCATTCGTTTAGAGAGAACAACAAGTTAGAAGACAGAGGAGAAGAGTAGAGCAGAGAAGTAAGAAGATCAAAATATTAGGTCAGAGGAGTATTCAAAGTTTAGAGGAGAGAAGGAAGGTTTAGTTTCATGTTTGCAGCAACACATGTTTGGATCACTTTATCATTATGTAAGTTCATTTTGGTTTGTCCTGAGAAGTAGTGGTTGCTATAGGCATATTGTATGCAAGCTTTAGTGATGTAAGTTTCAAATTAAGTTCTATTAATTGAAGTATTTTGTAGTTTTTTCTAGTTGAAGTTGAATGCTCCTAGATTTTGTAATAGTTTTAACCTAATTGAATAGAAAGAAAGCAAGCAAGCATACTCATCGATCTAGTTGTGGTTAGTTCATTGTTGTCTCCTTTTTATTCGCTATTGCATACTTAGTATTTCAAAAGTTCATACTTACAAGTTTTGTTATTATCCTCTCTATGTTTTAATGGTGGAAATGATTAGACGGAAAGTTTGTAGATGGCTCACTCGGTTTGTGTAAGATGTGTTATCTCTACCGAGTCCACCGGTGTCGTTCCTACTGAGTTCACTTGGTGTCTTCGTAGACCGAGTTCACTCGGTCCTTGTGTTGGTTGAGTGTTGAGTTTACCGAGCTCCACCTTCCCTTTGTTGACCAAATTCACTCAGCATCCATTGTGCCAAGCTCTAACTCCTTCAATGATTGAGCTAACTCAACATCCTCTTGTGTGAGTTGCCTTTACTACAGAGCTTACACAACTTCTTCGAGTGTTGAGTCACTCGGCAGCTTCTTGTACTTAGCAAAACTATCACTCGATAGAATTTTTAAGTTGTGAAGTTGAAATCTTTACAGACTATTTACTGATAAACAAAATAAAGCTTATTTATTTTATTCCATATTTAAAAATTGTCCTTGAGGGCAATTGTGCTAGATTTTTATGAAATCATTATATATATATATATATTTTACAAGTGATGGCTTATGGGACAAATCTTTTGTGGAGTATAATGGTCCACGCTAGAAACGATAGGCCTCAAGAACAAAATTTGTTGAAACATCTTCGATGCCTTTTCATTAAAATACTAATTCAGTTTGTACTGCTGATTGTACTTGGAGGAGGACAGATATTGTAGATGAAAATACAAATGGCGTACAAATTTGTAGAAGGGTACCTTGCCCCCTCAGGCATGGAGAGCGAAAATTGAAATGAAAGCTACGTTTAAGTTCACATAACTTAATCTTTGTTAATTTAAATTAGTGTCGTGAAACGATTATATGATGGAGTGATTGGTGCTTCCTCAGGTAATGCAGCTATTAGCACCAAGATTTGACGCCTCAAAATACGTATAGCGGGATGATAAATTAAAACCCGACAAGCGTGGGGTTTCATGTTTTTCTAATTCTTAAAATGTAGCATCTAGAGGCTCTTCGTATGGATACTCAAGATAAGGTTTTTTTCCTCGACACAACCAACGGTTGTGAACAAATTGGGGTACTAAGTAAGCCTGTTATACGTCTATGTATGATTAGAGAGCTCATACAGGAGGACATTTGTTGAAGGAATGGAGCCTCTTTACATTAGGGAACACTAGCGATAATTGGATAAGGAAAATACCATACATAGAGTCTATTCTTCGTATTGGGAAGGTTAATTGATTAAAAATGGTTTTGTTCAGTCACGCCATCATCATTTGTCATATCTGAGATGACACCTATAATGTTGCTTAGGCGTATAGGCTCTGGGTACAGCAAATCATGTTCTGTGTTAACCCATCTCATTGGCTTGCATTTCTAGGGTTCGATTTCCACATGTTTCTTGATAAAACAAATCAAGATATGTGGATCGTTTGGATTTGATGATGCTCGGTAAAATATGCTGAGAAATTTTGAAGCATGGACGAGGGTTCTACTGCTACATCTCAACAAGAAAAGGAAAATATCCATTTTTTTCAGTTTAACGATTTTTCTAGTATAGATCTGGTTCTGTTTATAGAAAGTATAAGCTTTTAAACCTTGACAGATGTTTGAGCAGCACTTAGAGGGCCTACCCAAAACCTAATTTGTCAGAAAAAAATTCATACACAGGTATGTGTTTACTTTACTTTCTAGGTTTTACATTGATTAGGGTTTTATTTTTTCCAATCATTATACAGAGTCTTTTCTTTTGAGTCATTTTTTCCCGAAGATGATATAGAAACCTACATTGTTTAGAATCTGAGTATCTCGTGTTTGCATAGAGTAGGAATGCTGATAAACGTTGGAGGATTGTGGGACAAACCCATATCTATAGCCGATGATGAAACCTTTCCTAGCTACAGCATAGAAGCTTACCAATCTCATGAAGATTATACGTACTTTAAGAACTTTTCTGCCGGGACAAGTCTGGGATCAGATCTTAAATATGGTGCAAGAGCGGTGCACTTTGTTAAGGAATTTCATGAGATTTCTCCTGAGAAACAGTCAAAAAACTGCTCTGCTGAAAGTATCCATAACCAATATGGGGTCTCTGGTGAATCAAAAGGAAGAAAGAGGGCTACTGGTATTCAGATGACTGAGGATTTATCATGTGCTCATACGTCAAAATCATTGAGAGTTTTGTCTGCTACTAAAGATCGGCATAGTAAAGTGAATACTGTAAGAGGACTTCGGGACACAAGGGTGAGATTGTCTCATTCTACCGCTGTAAAGTTTTATGAGGTGCAGGACAGATTAGGGTATAAGCATCCGAGCAAAGCCCTAGATTGGCTTATGAGTAAGGCACAAAGTTCTATAGATGAACTGCCACAGCCATTATATGCATCCAAGACAAACTGCATAGTCTGTGACTTCATCTCAAAGACTCGTAGTACTTCATTTGGTACAGGTCCAGCCATTTCAGTGTCTTCTCATAGTAATGATGGATGCTCAACAAATAGTTCAGTTGATACAAGCTGTAGATCTCAAAAAGATGAAAATGAAGAAATTTTGAAGTTTTTTGGACTCGCTGATTTGGGGATCCCCCGGCTTGATTCGGATCCGGAAGTTACACCTCTTTCAACAAGGTAATTTGCTGCTGTTTCGAGGCAGGCAATCAATCTTCTGTACTTTTCTTAGTAAGTTCAAGTCTCAGCTCCTTCAAATGTAAATATATGTCCCTTTAGTTTGTGAACTGTGTTGCTTCCAAGTGTGTGATTAATCTCTTAAGGAGGCCACAAAAGTCTAAAGTTCTAACAACACTATGAGCAGTTAAATGAGCTTTATCTCTTCAATTCTTTATACTTTGATAGCATTAACCCTAAAAATGTCTCTTTTGATTTTGAAACTGCAACTGTGTTCAAAAGGTAACTTTGTAATCTCTTTAAGTTTGTCACATAATTCTAGAACGAGGTCTTCCTGAACTATGTTTTCCATCTTTCTCTAGGTAGTCCAGGGGATGGTATACACCGACGAATTTTATGGGCCTTTTTCATCTTTTCTTATATTATTATGAATTATACTTTTTACTCATCATAAATCTTATTTTTTTTGTTTTATATTCTATTATATTTTCTATTGATATTGTTTTTTCTTAAATTTTAATTTATAACTCATTTATCTATAATTCTTCTACTTACATATCTTTTTTTTTGTTTTTTTGTTTCATGTAGTTTATTCATTCTTTCTAGTATTATTTGATATTTTTTATTGTGTTGTTTACAATTTGCAGCTATTGTGAAATATGTGATACGGAATTTTTATCTTCATCATTTTCGAAAGTGTTCTAAAAGAATAGTCAAAAAAAATTATTATCTTTGTTTGCAACTATTATCTCGCAATCTACATACAAAATAAAGCTTCTTCTTACAAGGTATGAACTGTGCCATCTTTTAAAATCTATCCATAACCACCAATAGAATCATTCCCTTTTGTGCCTTCCTGAATCCCAACATGAAATCCATGCTAATGTCCTCCCATCGGTACTATCAATGATTTTGTGACTACTTCCTTTTGAAATTTGATAAACTCCACAAATTAGAATAAATTTCTGTTTTCTTAATCAAATTATCCCTTATTGAGATTCTATGTATACACAACTAAGTTCTCTTGAATAACATCCCATCTTGAATGAAATAATCCAACCACTTACACCAATCAAATATGCAATAGGTTATTTGCAAGCTTTCTAAGTTACAAAAATGTCGACCTCATCCCCACAGAAGGCCTTCAACTCATCAACTCCTAATACAAAATCTCTCAATTTGATCATAAAATTCTCTTTTATACTCAAATTATCAATAATGTTGTTTGATTTACCACTTATATATTTTTAAAAAAATTAAAAGTTACCAAAAATTCAACCCCCCTAATGTGTCTTTGGTTCAACTTATCTAGATTGTTCAAATAATGGAATGTTTGATGATCTATATACAAAAAAAATTCATTAGGGAAAAAGTAATGTCTCAACTTCTTTAAGACTTAACTATGACATAAAATTCCTAATCATACACCAAATATCTTATTTTGGTATCATTTAATTTCCCACGAAAATAATAAATAGGTCTTCTTTCTTGAGTCAATATTGCTCCAATTGCATTATCAATTGTATTGATAAAATTAGGTAGGGATAACTTTGGTTATTTAGTGGCCTTTCCTTTCAACTACTCAAAAATTCTATATTTCCATTTTTTTTCACTTAATTTATTTCATGTCTGCCCTTGTTGTACAAAGGAATGCATTCAAGATAAATGAAAGATTGTATCAGTAGTTAGAGGTGCCTTTTAGATTGAGCCTATAATGTTTGGTTGAGTGGAAAAATATATTTTACAAAGGATTTGAAGATTGAGTATCATAAAATCCTATTGTAATCTATAATGCACATTATCCAAGAATATACAATCATATTCTTTTACGTTCTTAGGTTGTTCTTCCTCCCATCCAAAGTCATGCCTCTTAGGAATCATAGCGTAGCATACTTTCTCAGCAATCTAATATTTTTATTTCTTCAACCAAGAAAACTCTAGCAATATTACAAATATCACTCTTAAGAATCTCCTCAAAAACAAATACTCGTCTCATCCCATGCTTGCTTACCATGTCACTATGATTTACACAATAATATATAGCACGTGCATATTAATTCATCATGATAAGAACCGATCTTAAGTTTCAGCAAATATTTTTCAATTACTATTAGTAATTTAGCGAGCAGATTGATCTTGACTTAAATCTTTGACATGCCTCTCTCTATTAGAAAAGGTTGAAGAAAATGCCAAACAATTTGATCTCTAAATTAGTAGGTACAACTTCAAATAAATGTGCAATGAATATAGGTTTTTGAATCTAAACAGATGAAGTATGCTCTTAACAATATAATCTAAAAGCATCTAATAAAAATTGAGTCTCATAAGCTTAAACATAAAAAAATAAAAAAATGTTCTTTCACTTTTAAATCATAAAAAAGTTAAACACTTCATGAATCAAAAACAATGTAGAACCATGAATATCATACAAAACAACTCATAATTACAAACATTAAAACACAATTAATGACTAAAATTAATTCATTCTATCCATTCCTCATTGACTCATTCTACATTAGAACAATATTGAAAACATATTAATGAACCACAACCATGATTCAAGATTTGAGTCTCAATAGTTTGCCACAACAAACAGGGGAAATTTGAACCTCGAATAGTTAATGATTTAGCTTTTGAAATTTTTGCAATATATAGCATAAAAATGACCTTTCAATTCTTCCATAACCAATTCTTCAAAACCAATAACATAGAAATATGGAACATTGTTGCGCCAGATCAAAATTTCTCCGAGTTTTCCTGTTAGCTGTCCATTAATGTGATGTCCTGTGCTAACTGACTAGAAATTCATATAAAGATCAACTAATACCACATTGCTTATATATTACATGCCCCATTCTAATTTCACAATAACAGACTTTCCAGTCAGATTGTTTACAAATGGTTTTAGGTTCACTTGAATAGTAGCAGTTTCAATAGGAAATAGTTCCTGGTCACCTAACTTTAGATCATCTTAATGGAAAAGAAAGGGCCACATCGTTTGTCCCTATTTATCAAGCTTAAATTCTACAAATGTACTATGGGAGCAACTTTCCCCACATTTGAGCATATACGAAGGGCAATTTTTTATAATTGGATTTTTCACCTCTTACCATTGAAATCTTAGTGTCTTCTCCACGGCAATAATTAATACTAGCATCTATACATCGTGATTATTTTTCTGCATTACAATTGCTAGTTAAGAAGTTAGTTTGAGCTCGTTGAGTGTCAGTAAAGTTGTGCGAAAGGAACCCTTTGACATTTTCTTTAGTTTGGGAACTCTCCACAGGCCTCGACCTGTTGACTCTTAACAGAGAAGTTGTGTGAAAAGACCAAAATTTTAAAATTCATATTCATTGCACATTCATCTATAATTCTATTGAACATGGTTATCCTCCTTACAAATTGTACTATTGACTAAATTTGGAAAAAACTAAAACATAATCATCTTTTTGGAGAAATTTTCAACATTTGATCTTCATAATTTGTATATTTTGTGATCGAAAACAACAAACTTTTTTAGAAAATTTCGCTGTAATCTGAAAAAAGAATCATGTTTGACTTTTTTTCTTTTTTTATGATGCATTTTATGAGGAGATTAGCCAGTGCCAATTCGATTTGACGCATTGACATTACATTATTTAAAATCATACTTTATACGAATTTTTTGCATTTTTTGAATTGTTGAATGGTGGTAGAATTTTTTGCACTTTTTTCTTAATCCACTTAATTACATTTTATTGTGAGCTTTTCATGAAGGGTATTCTTTTTACTAACACAAACACACCAAACACACCCAACAAAACAAAGAAATAACAATATTTTGCAAAACTATAAAATTTGACTTTTATTATCTACAATAAAATGTAATTACAATATCTAGAAATATGACATGCAAAGTTACATGAATATTTTTATTACAATATTTTGCAAGCTAGAGCCACTATATACATTCTCCCATAACTGTCCATGACAACCCTACATGTTTTCTTTACATAGGCAATATTTAACTAGTTAAGAATGTCTCTAAAAAATTTAACAATAAACTTTGAGGTTGACTAATGCTAAAATATTATTATTTATATTTTGTTACATAAGAGCAGGGCTTATAAACTTTTAGGACTCAAAAGAAATTTTGAAGGAATTTCATTTTAATCTCTTTTAGGTAGCTTAACTTCTGCAAACCTTAACACATTGCTAGTTTCTTTCATTGGCTATTATAACCCTATTTTAGAAATGACACACACTTCTGTAAAGCATATGACTTTCTCAAGCTCTAGTCAATTGAGATTTAACCCTTTTTTTGAACCTCTAATCCATAAAATGAAATTCAAAGCTTTTCTACTTTGCTGCCAATACCCAATTAATTCAATATCTTCTAAATTAGATTCAATATTGGAATGAAACTGTACTAGTGATAGTAAACAATTTTTCTGAAGATTTTAACAATTTTAAAAGGGAAGATGCCATGCCCAAACTGAGAGGGCAAAAACACACACAATTTTTTTTTTTTGAATTAAAAATAACTAATAATTAAACATGCTCTAAGTTTGATATGATTGAGGTAGAAGTTTTAGTACAGGTTCTCTACATTACGTCTTAAGATTAAAACATGAGAACGATCACATCGTTCAGATTTTTAAAACTTTGTTACAAGATTGATATCGATAACCTATGATATTACATTAATTTGCAATGATATGCAATCAAAATTACTTACATAACAATGTACTTGAGTTCAAAATTAAAATCACTTTCTTTAATGAATCAATCAAACCTACATTAAAGCTTACTTGAATAGCCAATTAATCGATAAATTTAAACTATTCCATGGTTAAGGCAGTTAGAGTTTATTTAAATTAAAACTAATTAAATTAGTATTATAAAATTAAGCATAGCTAACTAACTAAAATTATTAAGAATTACCACAAATGTCCTTAATCAAAACATGAAATGACCCTAAAATTTATTAAATCAACTGACTATACTTCAGTCAATTTAAAGTTCTAACTATATTACAACTAATATTAAACTAACTTTAACCAAATATCTTAAAGTGATACAACTATTCTACAAGATCTATTACTAATTTTAATGCAAACTTTACAACCCTTTTTTTTTCTATAAACATAACATACTAACATTCTTAAATTACTTTTAAAATTAACTAATTAAGAGTAACTACAATTTAATCAATAACATAAGTAACAAAAAAAAACATAATATATACTACTAAATCCAACTTAGTTACATTTTAAGCTAACTCACTAACTTAGATTAAAACTAAATTAATAATTAGTAAAGAAAAAAAAACTACACATAAACTAAACTAAAAAAAAAACAACTAACTACTAACTACTTCCTACCCCATCCTATACTAACCCGATGCCCCCACTTGGGCAAGCGCTTTCCAAGGAGCGCTTCCCAAGCGCTGTCCTTGGGACAGCGCTCTGCCCAAGGGAGGCGTGACAGACTACCCCACCCTCCCTCACTCAAGCGCTTGATTGGGTAGAAAGTGGACGGATGTAGGAGGAATTTCTTGCAAAGATTTTGTATATATATTTCTTTTAAACTCAAAACTTTAATGCCTTCCCTCAAATCTGAGCGCCCAATTTGGAGGAAGGTAGTGATGGGACAAGGATGACATCATCACCTGTGATGACAGTTTGACTTGCACAAAGCATTCATTGGATAAAGTTTTATAGGTAGCAAAAAAACAATTAGATATTAAGTTATTAGTGTAATGCTTATTTAGTTAATCATAATCCTTTTTTTTTTATTATAAACTTTGAAAATTTAATATGAAACAAGGGATCCAAAGGGGAATATTCTCTGTTCAATCAAGAGAGTAAATTACTTCCCCATACAATTTCCAGCATCCTGTAAGTGGATATTTGATAATTTGTCTTCTCTTTCTCTCTTGAAACTCATTGTATATTTCTTTGCAACTATATTACAGCAATAGGTGTATACATTCTCTTATAAATTCCAACTCTATTATTTCCATGAACCTCAAATGGCCATGCATTTTCAATGGAACCACATTTCATGAAATAACCATCTACATATTCATTTAACTATCTAATAAAACTGATGGATCAACATTGGAACAACAAGATGACTAAACTAGTCTTAAGGCAATTGAGAAAATAAGAGATCAAAATGATAATGCTCCATTCCTTTTTGAAGTGAGTATCAAAATACACAAAGTTATTTCTCTATCATGTTTCAATTTTAGCTTGGATCTCTTGACGTAATTCTTTCCTTCATGTTCTTGCAATTTCACTTTCAACACAACCTTACATAAACTAAATCATTTCCAACTTGATAAAGACACCATACATTTACATGGATTAGCAACATCCCTCTCTACAGTCCATATGAATAGAGGCATCACCACACATCACAAATTGAATCTTGTATATTTGAACATCATTGTTGCATCTTGTCTTTGATACACATTCATATGACAACATAGAATACGAAAAATTTAAGAGAAGTAAATTTACTCAATCACTTATTTTATTATCAACCTGATTCAAGGCTCAGCCAAGAAAGAATCAGGAAGAAAACCCGGCTTCGTTGCCATATATAATAGGGTTTAAAAAAAATACAATTTACAATAGGATCTCAATCCCAATTTTCAATAATTTTATCAAATTTTCTTCATGATCATAATCAAGGAGTTTGTAATGTCTTTTGAATATCATTTCAAGAACCATGGAGGAAACCAATAACTGATCGGGTGACAACCAAGCAGAACCAAAAGAACATCAAGCATGCATAATCATACATGGTTTACACAATAAGATTCACAGTGAATCAAGACTAGGGAGAGGTGGATTATTCCAACTGAGAAGTCAAGCACAACACCAATTCAGATGCCCAATCGGGGCTAATAACCAAGAACTTCCATTCTTCCATTCCAACTTGCCATACTCATACCAGGTTTGTGCTGATAGGTAGGGGCCCATAACACCCTACCCTTTATCCCTCTTCTCATCCTGAGAAGAGACTCTACACAGGTTGGAGTCCAACTAAACAGACCTCTCCCAAAATTGGTCACTTTTTCCCTCTCCTAGGGTGAGTAATACCAAAACATCCATGCAAGGAAAACTCAAAATTTCAAACATAAACAAGAAAGGAAAACAACCAAAAAAAAACATGGTTTGCAAATCTTCCCCACATACCCACAACCATACAATAGTAAAACAACAACAAAGTAACAAGAACATGAAACAAAACATAAAAACTGAATAAGGGAGATGGGAGTTTCCTACCTTCACAAAGAGGTAATGGAAATGAACCAAGTTGAGTAGAGTATCCCTCCTTCCTTCAAGCTTCAAGAAATCTTCTCTAAAAGTAGAGATTGGGTAACCCAACCACTAGACCAAGGAAGGCCTCTAAATAAGCCTCCAACTCAACCACCCAAAAAGGAGCAATAACTATTTCCACCCACTAGCCACACTAGAAACTCCTAACTCAACCTACACCATGGTTAAACCCTAAGAGGAGGTGGGGTAAGACAACTCATGACAACCACTTGCAATTTTCGCACAAAGGCAAAAAGGGACTTTTTGAGTGCCCTCAAAAGTCAAAGCTAGGGGCTTAGGGGTTGGAAAAGATCCCTAACCCATACCCATACCCTTTGGTTAGAATAAAAACATGCTAAAAGCCTAGGAAAAGGGTTTAGAGACAAAATAAAATCTAGGAATAAAATAGGTCCATCTAACAACTCTAACTAGCAAAACAAGCACAAAAACATTTTACGAGTATCAAGCGACACTGAAAGAACATAATTACGAACAAAAAGGGTTTCCAAATTTTAGCACATGGAGATCAGTTTTGTCCCTCCGTAGGGTTTCTCAGGTAAATATCTGCACACTCATTGCACACATCAGTAGTCCCGTAAAATCACATGTATATAAACGCATATGTATAAAAAATTTTCATAAATTAAAACATACATCAAATAAGAGTTTCTTCATCCTACATAATTCTTAACCATTGAAATATCTTAAATCAAATCTCAATTTTACTGATTTCGTCAACATACATATACATGATCATTAAATGACAATCATCAAATATATCTGGAAATAACATCACACAACATGAAATAATAAAATATGTTCTAAGCATCAGATAATGTCTCGACATCTTGAGTCGCGGATAACAAAAAAAAATAAGAGCAATGTATCACTATGCTACGATAGGTCGGGGCGAGGCCTCACAGAAGACACTTGTAGACTAACAAATTGGATTCCTAATTACAGATAAAGAAATCTCTGCTTGAGATTTGCTTTGTGTTATACAAGTTCCAGCTAACCTTTTATGAAAAGATAATTGTTAAGTTCTCTATTGAAGGAAAATCATTTGAATGAGTATTTTACTAAAATAACTGAAAATCATTAAGTCATCTCATGAATACAAGATAAATGTGAATACTAAAAAACCATTTGATTTTACCAATCAGTATCATCCGCATGATTAAATTTTAAAATAAAAAATATATAGTGAAATAATATAGATTCCACCTCCCACAACCTTCAAGATTTAAAACAAATAACTCCAGAATACACAACAAGTGTAACTTCACATCCACATATAACATACACCCTGAAGAATGCAAATTATCATAAAGAAAATAATAGTATCTACTTCAGAAAGCTTTAGCACATAAAACTATAGAATTTTACTTCAACTTGCTACTAATCCAGGAAATATTCTATTTAAAATTCAAAGTGCAAAACTTTAAAAAAAAAGTATTTTTGTCCTAGTGTATAGAGAGATGAACCTTATTAGATATTATATATGACATATTTATGTAGCATAGGGCTAGATAACTATCTAAAACTACCCCACCAAGAGTAAATTGTCTCTTAGTTAACACAACTTTATTAACTGAAATGCATAAAAAGTAAATAAACAAGAGGAAACAAAATGCAGATGCCCAATGAACATGTGCCATGTCAAGAAGAACTATCCATGCCAGTTATGATTCTTGTGGCCTTCCATGTCTCATAAGTAGTGGTAAATGCAGAGATAACTGACTGATGAGGTAAGTCGATGTAGGTAATTCTCTTCTTCTAGACTTCCTTTTCTCTCTTCAGTTTTGTTACCTTTTCTTCATGCAATTCCAAATATTTTAGGTTTATTATCAGTTAGCCTTAGTATGAGTGACATTTGAAAAATCCTATCTACATGGTGTTTTCTTCTCTTGAATCTCTTGAAACTTCTTCTAGACTTCATTTATTGTTTCTTCCATCTAGGCTACAGAGTCATTTTCCTTACTTGTCCAATGCTTGCTAAACCAATTTAGATCACCTTGGATTATTTCATCAACAAGCTTGAGACCATCCAAGATTTCTTTGATCTCAATTACTACTTGGATTGGTGCCTCATTCCACCATTCGACACAATCTTTGATCACATATAAAGTCTTATCATCCAGGCCAACCACAAGGCATTTAGCTTGGAACCTTTGCAATCAAAATCCTTGAATTTCCTCTATCAAGAGCACCACTTTTACCCAATTGTTTCTTTCTTTCTTAAAGCCTTCATTGTGATGGTAGCAGTTTCCTTTGAAGCTTTGTCCAAAAGACTTATCTGTTTCACGGTTTCACTTAGGACATACTGCAACCATTCTTCATATGTCCTTGCAATAGCTTTACATTTTTTGCAAATTTTTGAGAAACTACTAATTGGCCAAAGAAGATACATCCACAATTATAGACATCTCATTTAGAAGCTTAGGTTCTAGGTGTAGGATAGCATTGACATATTGCACCATGCTTCTCATTGCTTCTTTCATATATTGCTTATCTTGAGCATCTTTCCAGACTCTATCTACAATCTTTTTGTTTGAAGCTTCAAAAATCTTCATATCCACTGCACAACTCCCCTTCCCAAGATCAATCCTTAATACTTAATAATCTCGAGGAGTGAGATCCTCATGTGAGATACCTTCTAGTGGCATGGCAATCTTAGTTGAGCAAAGCCATGAACTTTTATCAAACTTCATCCTGGATTCAGGTCTAGCCTTTTTGGTTTTTGAAGACATTCCTAGACACTTGTTAACCAGGTAATCAATAGGCATTGACAGGGGCACCATGTTTCTTTTCTTCTTGATGGAAGTCTCTAGCATCTTGGGTGTGGTAGGGTCTTTTCTCATCATGGGAGAAACCTTAGTTAGTGTGAGGGTACCTGATTGAGTACCAATGCATTTAGGTAACTTTTGAGGATCTGATGTATTATCAGCCATGGCAAAATTGGGAGATTGCTTTGGATTTGACTTTGTTTTAGTAGGATCTTGATCAACTATTACTGTATCCTTTCCTTTGCTTGGTGTTTCTTTCCTAGTACTTGAGTGAGCTACCCTTCTAACCTTAGGCACCTCCTTATGAACTTGATGTTGAAGTGGCTGTGAAGTTACTTCAGCTTCAACTTTAGCGGAACCCACAATAGGATCATTAATGCTAAGGTTAGTGATGGTCTTTGGCTTTGAGTGTGCCTTTTTGTGTTTGGCTGTTGAGTATTTCTCTGGGGCACTAGGGGTAGCTAATTTAACATTCTTTGACTTACAACCATTTTTTAGTTCTTCTCAACACTTTTCAGGTATAGGAAAGT
The DNA here is from genome assembly GCA_028749045.1 of Cupressus sempervirens. NCBI lineage: Eukaryota > Viridiplantae > Streptophyta > Pinopsida > Cupressales > Cupressaceae > Cupressus > Cupressus sempervirens. The sequence goes on from CM053790.1 coordinate 494,606,336, forward strand.
AGATCATCTTCTCCCCTTCTAGTCCAATCAATTTTAGAGATGGGCATATATCCAATATGATTAACACAAAATGGGTCAATCACTTCTTCAACTTCATCTTCTATTATCCCATGGGTGTTGAGGTTAACTTTAAACATATTAATCTAGCTAACTATCAACCTAGACCACAATCTTTTTCTAACTTCAAATTCGTTAGGACAATTAGCCTAGTAATCTTCCAAATGTGGAACATGGACTAGTGAAGCTGAATGCTTGAAATTATCCCTAGCAAAACCTGTATAATCAAAATCTTCTCTAGGAGAGTAGGGTTTGAGGCATAAGCATGACAATACTATTTTTGTTAACACAACTTGCTTGAAGTTTAAGCATCTGTAATCGCCAATTTCTATGAGAAATATGAAAGAAGATGACCTTTTGGTGCTTTCAGGAGACTCTATCATAGAAATAAATTGCCTACATATCTTAGATAAGACAATGTTATCTTAACAATAGCATGGTAACTTGAGAGGCTTACCAAAAAAACCTCCAACTCTGAGATACCTAAATTTAGGAAATTAGATATAGAAATAACCATAAATCTTGATGGCTTACATTGATTCTTCTGATAACCTATGATTTTCATGTCCTTGGAGCTCAAATAATAACCTTTCAAGGAATACATAATTCACCCTCCTGAATTCTTTGCAAAATTTAGTTACCTAGAGATCTTTGTAGTATTGACAGATAATCATTTCATCAGTCCAGGGCATATGTGGAAGTCCCTCCCATTCCTTAGATGTTGCTAAAATGTAGGTTAAGAAGGAAGATAGAAAGAATGAGTTGAAACTACTCACAACTATCAGGCCCTTATGTAAATTTTCAGCATATAAATCAACCCCATCAATGAATTTTTCACCTTCAAAAATCTTTTCAATAAAGAGGTACATCAAGCTAACCCAGTAGAAGGTGTGGTGATTACCCTTGATTCAATTTAAGAGTATTACAATGTCTACAATTTCTCTAATCAAATGCTCAATAGTCAAGGGTTTGGACAATCAAGAGCCTCCTTTAGCCAATTTTAAAAGCCATGTTTGAGCTACAATAGAATCATAGTCTTTCTTTCTATCACCATACAAGTGTTCTACTTCCTTGAATGTCTAGGGCTCATAGGGTTCTTTGTGAGGAATTGTTAGAGCCAAAATGACATTAGCCCTATTTATCCCAGCCAACACCTCTTTAGAAACCTTCTTTATGCACCTAGTGCTCGGGTCATAATGATTTGCACATTCAACAACTAATTCTAGACACCCTATGGCTGATGGGAGATTGGCAGCTTTGAGTAACCCACTATTGGCCAATTTCTAGTATATGGGTCCAGACTAAACATTTTTTGCCTACTCCACTATATTAGCTAGGTTTTTATTTACCAAGAAAGTATCCCAAATTTTGGGGAGGGGACTCAAAAGGCATGGCTTTTCTAGTTTAGGTATCTTAGGGTGGAAAAGAGTCATGGTTTAATTTGAAAGAGGAAGATTTACAGAGATAAACTTAAGCACTTTAAATGAAAACTAGGCACAATAAAAAACAATAGATTAGGGGATAATGCACTTACAGTTTGTGACAGAGCTTAACCTTCCACCTCTTTTGCTTACTAGTTGATGACAAGAGCTCAAAGTGATTAAATGAGCAATTATACTAGCTAGATAGGTAATTTTAGGAAATGATTTCTTGAAAATCTCAAGACAGATATGAGCAGGTGAAGGTATTTATAACAAGCATGTCACCTATACCTGACAAGACTCACAAGGTTATTTGCAGTTAATGCCCATCAAATCCACATGTAGATCTACATCTCATGATACCACAAAATCCCAATGCCACCTTTTCCCATTAAACCAACCATACTTTGGCAAAATTTTTATAGCTGTCATATTTATTGCTTTTCACGTCTTCAAGATTGCCACTAGGTGGGACTCATTTCTCACCCCGCAAATTGAGCTCATGATTTCTAGTACATTTCCTATGAGAAAACAAGAAAATGTTAGAAAATTACGAAGTCGAGGTTGAAGTTGAAGTTTTGAATCAACTCCTACTTCAACTTCAACTTCAAGAAGATGGACTTGGGTTGACAGATAAAGATTTTGTTGGGGTGATGAAAAGTGGGAGGAGTTGAACTTGAAGTAGGTTGAAAATTCAAGTTTGACTTCAAGTTACAAAAAGAACTCCTAGACAACAATATTTCACATTGCAAAAAAGTTGGGGGTAACAATTGGCTCTGATTGGGGAATGAGATTGAAAAAAATTATATACCAACTTAGGATCTCTAGTTCCATAGACCAACTTTGAACAGACCTAAACTAAGGAGACACAAAATAGGAAAGACAAAACAACACAACTAGAAAGGAAACAAGGTATGAGAAAATAGGTATTTAAAATGAAGACGACAAGCAGACCTAAAACTTAAAAAGCTTGAGATCATGTCCATTATAAGATAGGGGAAAATCATCACCATTAAGATACTTGGGTTTGAATACATTGAAGCCCAACTCTTTTGATATGACAAATGGTCCTTTCCATAGGCTTTCAAATTTGGTGTGCTCTCCCTTAGGCTCTCTTCTTTTATCCCATAGTAAAACTTGATCTCCTTCCATGAGTTTCTGAGGCCTTGCTCTCCAATCAAAAATATTTTTTACCCTTGCCTGATGATTAGTGATGTGATCTACTATTTCTCTTCTCTCTTCTTCGATCCTTTGAAGGTACAATATCTATTTTTGAATAGAAGTAGAGAACACCTCATCTTCAATTGCCTTTTGTAGGTTTAGAACAGCTAGTTCTAGGGGTAAAGACAATTGCGCTTCAACTCCGTATACTAACTTAAAAGGAGTCATACCAATAGCTCTCTTAGGAGAATTCTTATCTACCCAAACTACTTCATACAATCATTTATGCTAGTCTCTCCCTTCTTTTATGACAATTTTTTCATGATACTAATCTGATTTTTATTTTTTGATTTGGCCTGCCCATTGCCTTGGGGAAAGTGATAAGAGGTATGCGATAGCCAAATACCATTATCATAAGAGAATATATGAATTTCTTAGGATGAGAAATTTTGAGCATTATTGATTACTATCTGAAGTAGTCTATGGCAGTGAGAATATGGGTATGACCAACATTGGAGTTAGGGTTGATTAGGCCAATAAAGTCTAGTCCCCACTACTGAAAAGGCTCTTCTCTAATGACTGGTTGCAAAGGTAGGGTAGCTAGTTGTGGTTTTCCATTAAATAATTAACATTTTTTATAATTACCTACCCATTTATAAGTAGACTTAAACATACTTGGCCAATAATATCCACTCCTTACAATTTTAAAGGTAGTCACTGTAGATGAAAATGCCCTCTGCAAGCTTCATTGTGAAAGGTTTTGAGTAGCTTCTATTGCTGATCAATATTGACACATCTTAGGAACATACCATCTAGTCCTATTTTATACAAGATATCATCTACAATTATAGATTTTATTGCTTTGAGCTGAAAGCTTCTCCGATTCTTTCTTTTTAGATAGTTTAGACATTCTCCATATGTTAGAAAATATGCTATGTCTAAAAACCATTCATCCTTCAAACCAACTAACAAGCAATTAGGGTATGCTCCTTCATTTTTATTTTTTGACATAAGCTTCAAAAGACCTTGACCATGAACTAGCCTAGATGGTTTGATATCTATGTCAAACTCTTGCAGTTTTGATACCCAGGTAGCCCTATTGTTTACTACTACATCTCACTTCATAAGAATGCTCTTAACTACTATAGATGGTACATAGACTACAAAATGTGAATGAAGAAAGTAGTACTATCGAAATTGCTTCATAGCCTTTACAATAGAAAATACTTGCTTCTTAGCTAAAGAGTAGTGTAGTTCATGTTTCTTTAGAGGAAGACTCATAAAAGAAATAGGCACCTCTTCTCCCTTTCCATTTTTCTAAAGTAAGATACCGGACATAGTATGATCTGATGCATAGCAATACATTATAAATTCCTTCTTAAAATTAGGATTAAAAAGAGTGGGTGCCTTTGCAATAGCTTCTTTTACCTCTTCAAATGCTATGACTGTTGGGTCATCCCACTTGAAATTTTGTTTCTCACTTAAAAGCTCTGCCGTAGGTTTTATGGTTTCAACAAAGTTAGTCACAAACTTTCTAAGAAAGTTGATCTAGTTGAAGATAGATCTGATACCATTATGATTAATGGGCAGGCATAATTTCTCGATTTTTTTCACTCTCTTAGGTTTCATCTTGATCCATTGCTTGGAAACTATATGTCTTGATAGTTTTCCTTCTATCAAAACAAAGATTGATTTCTTGGGATTTAATGAGATCCCATGTTCTCTACACTTTTTGGGCACTTTCCTCAAATATTTTAGATGCTTTTTCCATCTCCTAGAGAATACAATCATACATCAAGATAAACTGTGATGCTTTTATCTAGAGGATGCCCAAAAGTTGAACTCATTGCACATTGGAAAGTTGTAGCTGCATTTATCAAACTAAATGACATTCTCTTATAAGAAAAGGTACCCCACGGAGCTGTGAATGTTGTTTTATGTTGATCTTCTTCAGGAACTCCTATCTGATTATAGTCTGAGAACTTATCAAGGAATGAAATCATCTCTGAGCTAGCTACCATTTGGAGAATTTGGTCCATTATGGGCAAAGAAAAATTATCCTTTAGGCTCGCCTAATTTAGGTTCCTAATGTCTACACAGATTCTTATCTCTCCATTCTTTTTCCTCACTAGCACTATGTTTTCCACCCATATGGAGTGATGTATGGGAAATATTATATGAGCCTTGAGCATCTTATCAATTTCCTTGAATATTGCATCTAAAACTTTCGGGTTATAGGTCCTTAACTTTTTTCTAAAAGGAGAAGTCCCTGGCTTTAGGGTAATATGGTGATTGAACTGTCCTCCTCTGAAGGTCTTGAAATCTTCATATGACTAGATGAATACATAGATGTATTCTTTCAATAGTTTAATGAATCTTGTCTTCTCATTTCCTTACAACAGGTCCATATAGTCACCATCTTAGGATTATGTTTACCTCCTAAGTTGACCTTCTCATACTCTCCACTTTCAACCTCTTTAGGGAGTGAACTTTGAGCTAATAAAGCATCTTCTCTATCAAAAAGCTTCTTAAGTTCTACTAGGCCTTTAGGTATTACATTTCCTTTCGATTGCATTACACCTTCTATATGTTCATCTACTAAGTCAAGACAAAGCTTCCTACATTATGATTCAAAGCCTTCAAAATAATTAGTGGCAAAATTTTCCTTACCTTGTAGGAAAGCATTAATATGTGCATCATCTTTGAATATGTTCCATGAGTTATTATTGTTTGGGACACTTGGTCTATGAATGATCTCTATAGAATACTTATCAGCTACAAAATCATGGTGAGGGATAAGCAAGGATACCGTTACTGCCAAGGAATCTACTCTAGTATTTATCTCTCTAGGAATTGATTCTATTGAAAAAGCTTGAAAATCTTCAATTTCATCTCATACCCTATTTCTATATTGCTTCAATCTTTCATTTTTTATTGAAAATAGATTCTTGACCTACTTTACTATCAACTCCACATCACCTTTCACCTTTAGCAACCTGGTATTCTTCTTTTTCACTTCTTCTAGTCCTAGGAGCAAAGCTTCATACTTTGTTGTGTTATTTGTATTCTCAAAAGCTAGCTTAAAAGAAGAGAGAAAAGTTTGACCTGTAGGGGATACCAATACAAAACTAGCCCCAGACCCACTTGAACAACAACTTCCATCAAAATCTAGCATCCAAGGTGATTCCACATCTTTTGACTACATACCTACTTCTTCACTTTCAAACATAATCAAGTAATTAGAAAAATTAGTTTCTTGGTAAAGCATTTGAGATTTTTGTTCATCAGATGGGAAAGCTATATATTTAGACTTGGCCTTAGGTAATAGGGTTACTTTCTCGTTTTGTATGGGTATGATAGCTTGGGACCAATCCATTTTAACTTCTCCTCCCATGTCCTAATAGAATGTTCAGCTAAGGAGTATGCCATATCTGGTAGGAATGTTAGTTACTAGAATAGTAAGCTTTATCCTGTTCTCTAGGAAGGCTGCTAAAGAAACTTGGGAATATTTGATTTGACCTATTAAGGGTACTTGGTTGGAATCCATTGAATAACACTTGCTAGATTTCTTGGTGAGAGGGAGATCAAGGGCTTTTGCTACTATAGCTGGCATTATATTATTAGATGCACTAGAGTCTATAATACGTTTGCTCAATTTAAAACCATGAAAAAAAGAGATACATAAGAGGGTTTAGGTTTTCCATGGGAAGATAACTCTGGGCTAACTTTATTGGGCTTGATCAGGTCTTTATGGTGGTTCAACTTTTGATTTTTGGTTTCTTCATTGATAAGGACTTTGTTTTTCTACTTAACATATACTTCCTCACTAACAAAGAGTTTATTTATCTATTTGGCAGATATGACGGGTGAAGATTGATGAACATATTCAATTAACTTAGTGAGTTCACTAGGATTCATTCTCAAGTACTCATAAGGGGATATTTGAATTGTAGATGTTTTACAAAACTCAACTATATCAAATTGCAGAGTCAGGATTAGACCTTTTCTGAATTTGAGCAATAGGAGCTTGTGTCTGTGATGACCTACTTTAACCTTCCCCTCTAGTTTTGTAATCCTTTACTTGAGCAAGACTTGACGTGCTTTTGGATTGAGAATTAGCCTTGGGAACTCTCTTCCCTCTGGTTAGTATTGAACATGAAGCTTCTTCCAAAGTTAAAAAAATGTCACTGCCTCTATCAAAATCAGATCCATATTCAAGGTAGAAACTTACAAAGTTGCCAAGTCCTTTGGAAGACACTTCTTCTACTATTACATTCATCATGGCTGCTTTCTCAGCTTCAAGCTACTCATGTCTCACATTCTTAGGACATGTGGCCCCTTCATGATCATTAGTGAGGTGAAAAACAAACACTTTGGTCTTGCTGGGAGGAGATTCAATTTGCAATCTTTGTTGACTAGGAGGCAGGGTTCACTAATGGTTTAAACTTGGCCATATCTTCAATTGACCATGAGAGCACATTACTCCATTATTCGAGACCCCCCTTTTGTCTACATTTGGTACTAATGCTGCCCTCTAACCTTAGGGCCTAAGGAGAGGTGGAAAACTCTATCCTAACTCTCACATTATCCATGAGTGATGCTGAATTTGTGCAAGCACAAGGTAATTTACCTCCACCAAACATTCCTAGCGATGACTTGGCATTCCTTTGTGCCTCCTCTAAGGTGTGTGCCTCAAAAAGGATAATCTAAAGAAGCTTGGACTAGTAGTGTGCAAAGATAGAAATATGTCCTTGTGGGAGAGTCAAACATGATCATGTTGAATGAAGAACATAGAATTTTTGGGGTATCAGTGGACCACATATTTCTTCTATATTAGATGGTGGAAAACATATCCTCATTTGTCCATTTATTTTTGGTTGTATTTTTTGTAGTGTTTGGACCATGAAATGACATGTTCCTTTAAGTGGTGTAGTCAAAGGTGGAAAGTAAATGGGAGTGTTTGCACTTTGGCTATGCTAGGTGGCCTCTTCTTGTTTAAATTCAAGTAACTATTGAAGATTTTTTGTTGTTTATCCTCTCCAGATCCTAGACTCATCGGAAGAACAATATAGTTCTTACTAAATGAAATCTTAGATTTTATCCAACAATAGAACTCTATCTTCTTTCCCAAGATTGGGTATGGTTGCATATCCTTGTACTAGAATATTAGGATAATAAAATGTTTTAAGTGAATTGGAAACTCATTTGGTCACTATGTTTTAGTGGATATTATTAATTTATAAAAAATAATACTTATTTATGCTAGATTTTGTGTCAATATTGCTATGAAAAAACCCTTCCCTAATTTTCTCACTCTCAACATGAAATGGGGGAAATTTACATGTCATTGTGTATGAGAATATTGGTTTAAATCTAGTATAGATGCTCAAATTTTTTCCATGTGGTGACATATTGTAAAGTCTCTCAATCTAATCAAAATGGTAAAGTGGGAACCCCAAGGATTTTCAAGGAGAATTTTTTTTGTTGGTGGGCCCTCTTTCATTCCTCCTCCCTAAATTATGCTTCTAGTGGTTGAAGAACTGAGTTATGCCCATGCATAATAGAATAACACAATTAGTCCAAGGGTGGCTAGGAATCCCAATGAAGGTGATAATATAATGGGTGACTACTCTTTCTTAGAGGTCTTGAATGATATGTTGAACATACCAAAAAATATCCCACAACTTATGCTGATTGATATTGGGTCTGTGCTGGAGGGTTGTGAGAATCTCAGGCTTGTGATTCCTATTCCCACTAAAAAGCCTTGTGCTGAAATTATTAAGAATTTTGGGTGTGTTAAACTTGAAATAAATATATTGTTTTGGGGTGATAACTCATACTAGTCCACCACTAACCCTAGGGATTTGTTTTTTGTGTCTTTAGTGATCATAATTGGGATACTAGTGGATGTAACAAAGGGGGTGATTATTTCATTGAGGCATCATTTTTCCCCTTCTTCCACTATTTGTAATGATAGTTGAGAATGTAAGATTCCTAAAAAGTGAACAAGAGGTAGTAAGAATGTCGATTTGGGCAATAATGTCGAGCTGGGTAGACCCTTAAGCAATAGTATAAGCAGAAGACAAATAGCCAAGGAAGTTTCAAGTGGGAGGCAATTGACTCTAGAGGACTCTCATAAAGGTCAAAAAAGAAAGTTCCTCTCCTAGAACATTAGATGTTTGGAAAATATTCAAAAATAATATGTGGTGAAAATATCATCTTGTTTGTCCAATTTGTCTGGTAAGATATGGCTTGGTGATAAGGTTTTCTATAGGAAAGAATATAGTTCTTTAGGGGGTGTGGCTAATCCTTGGAATCTTGGGGTTATCTCTAAGAGCACTATTATGCTCGATGGAAACTATATTTTTGATAAAATATTTCCTTAATCCATGATATTTTATTTATGCTTCTAGATAAGATTGTGTGTGATTTTTTTAGCATCAATATTGTGTATCATATTCATTGATCCATCACTGGGACGAGAGAGATAAGAATATTTCTTCCCACTTCCTATGTCTCTAAAAACCCATCTTAGTATCTTTTTAATATTTATGCCCCTAACACAAGGGTAGAGAGAGAAGTGATTTGGGATGAGACCTCTAATTTTATTGGAAATAATAAGGAGATTAAACTTACCTTTATGAGATACTTCAACACTCATTTACTTCCCTTAGAAAATTTTGGAAGAGGAATAGATTTCACTTACAAAATGTATGACTTGATTGAATTTGTAAATAAAAAGGATCTTTAGGATGCAAAGCTTCAAGGGGGCCCATTTTCTTGGTCTAATAAAAGAAATGGCAAGAAGCTTATTCAGGTTGAGCAAGATAGTTGTTTGTATCTATTGACTTGTAGGAGCCATTTCCTTCTACTTCTTTGCCCTTCCTTGTATAGTGTCTAATCACTCACCCATTCTCTTTAATAGGTTGGATGGTTAGTATAGTGGTCTCAACCCATTTTACTCTAAATTGATGTGGTAATCTCACCATGATTTCAATAACTATGTGCATGAGTGTTGAAGTATTATTGTTAAAGAAACACCAATATAGATAGCTTCTTTAAAAGATTCGAGAGTGTAAGATGTTTCTTGGAGCATGAGTTCATTTGAGGATATTTTTAAAAAGAAAACTAAAATTGAGGAGAATATCGAGAAATTACAATAGGCTATGGATAATGATGATGACTCTATTGAGACTTATAGGGAGGAAGAGAAGTGGACAAAAAAATGGAAGGATATTATTGTTGGAAGTTTATTGAGAAATTGAGATACTTAGATGGGGGTGAATCAGGATTTTATAAAACTTTTATCCTTCAAAACAAATTTACTACATTCACCATATTAACCATCTCATATATAGTTTATGAATAATATAACTTGAAATATCAAATGTTGAAATAAATGTAACTATGCATCACATCAATGAAATGTAAGCACATAACACAAAACATTTTTGTAACCCAAAAACCCTCTAAATGAAAGTAAAACTAGAGTGGGGATGACACCCACAAATCTTCACTAGTATGGTAATAAAGTTAGCTTGTTCGGACTACAAATTTGATCACTTATGATGATATACTCTATGAGGGGTTTTCTCTATTAAAATCTTTACAAGACTGTTTGGTCTACCTTGATTAAAGGATTTAACACTTACACTAATGTAAGGAATTTGTTAAGAGATTTACAAAGGTCTATTAGAACCACTTTGTTAAGAAATTTTCACTGATTCAATTTTTGAAAACTAATTCAGTACCTTATCCTCGGGTATACACTTGCAATTGTTGAGTACAAATGTCCTCCTTTCAATCTCCAATCTGATCTCTTATCTAATATATCTTTACTATGTCCTTCACTAATTCATTAGGTGGTTAAGCTCTATTGCTTCATAAATTTTTCATGTAGCCTTTGAATCACAATTTCTTTGCATCCTTCACATAATCATCTATAATATCTTACTATGTATTTAAAAATAGGGTTTGGATCTACCTATTTAAAGACATATGTGGAGTCTTCTAGAATGAGATAAACAATCTATATGTTTCCCTTCTTGCCTCTTCATTTGATTCATTGTTCATCCCTCATAGGGATTGGTGATCCACATAAAAATGTGTATCAACCATTGTAGAAAACTCTATGATCCTTAAATCTATTTTATATGTTGGATCAAAATGGCTTACCTCAATGTTTGTATCATTCTAGACATTTTTGTTCACTCTATGTTACTTGGTACATACTGTCTTTGATGCTTAGTCATAACTATTTGTCTAGCTATTTCTTAACCTTAACTAACTTGGCTCCTTTTATATGACTTGACATCTATGTGCAATGTGTTCTTGGCATTCACTATACTCGACTTATACTAAAAGTACTCAGTAACCAAAGACTTTCTCATCTCCTATAGAGCTCAACTTATACATGATTATTTACAAGTATGTACATGACTTGCCCTATATATAGTAGCTTGGTCACACTAATGAGAAATTGACTTGACCTTATATATGACTAAGTATTTGACACTAACAGACAAAAAAACTTAGAGATACCAATAATTAATACTATGAAGAACATATACTGGAAATAAAGATCAAGCTTCCAACAACTTTTTGAGGGGTACATGAACACTTCTTTCTTAAATGGTTTGTCCTCAAATCATAAAAAGAGGAATACTATCACCTCCTTGATGGATGATAATAATAAGCATCTTAAGGTTTTTGAATAGGTTGGGAGGTTGACTACTCAAATTTTCTCAGAGGCTTATGGTGGGCTAGACAAGTTAATTAACACTTATATCAATGATAGACTTACTAACTCCCTTCCTAGTATTCTTCATGTTAAAGATAGTGATATTATTATTGGTTGCATTATTGAGGAAGAGGTTAGGAAGGTATTGTTCAACATGAAAGCATCTAAAGCTCTAAGTCTAAATGGTTTCCTATTGACCTTTTTCCAACACTTTTGGGACCTCATAAAGATGGATTTGACTAGAGCTACTTGGGACTTCTTTAAAATTGGTAAACTCATAAGAGAACTAAATAACACATATATTGTGCTTGTTCCCAAAGTTCCGAAAGAAAAATATCCTTTATGATGTAGGCCTTTTAGTCTTTGCAACACTGGTTAGAAAGTTTCTTGCAAGGTTCTAGTTAATAGAATTAAGCTATATTTTGATAATTTAATTGGGCCTCCTCAAGAGGGTTTTGTCTTGAGAAGGAATTTTCTTGTCACTAATATAACCACTAATGAAGTCATCCACTCTATAGATAAGTGTAAAAACCCAAGGTCCGTTCTAAAATTAGATATTTCAAAGGCATATAATAAGGACAATTTGACTTTTCTCTAGGAGATCCTAAATAGAATTGGATTCAATAATAAAGTCATTAGAATGAGTAGGATGGTTCATGTTGGAACAAATTGTGTATAAGGGAAATCTTGCATTACCCAAAAATATATCTAATTCTAGTTTTCCATATTCTTTTTACTTTCAATAAGAGTTATTCATGTACAAAGTTTCTATTTTTGAGATCTTGTTAGTTTTAGTAATTTGGTATTATTCATCTTTAACACATTAGCCTGCTGGATGAGTTTTATTTTCATATCATATGTATTGGTGTAGTTATTGTATATTTTTAGTTTGAATTTTGACTATCCAAGCTTGAGGTCTAGTGATGAAGGCCTAAATGACTCTGAAATGAGGAAAAACTTTACTAACGGACACTTGCAATACTAGTTATTGTAGATCCCTACCTGAGCATCCCAAAATGGGCTTATAATAGCCCATCAGGTCAATGGTTTGCTGATTATGGACTCCAAAAGTGGACCCATCCAAATATGTAATTTGTTAATTGTCTTGAGTTAATTCTATGAAATAAAGTGTAATGAAATGATACAATATGAGGTTTTTTAGACTCAAGTGTTAGGGCTTAGTGTCTAGAACCCTCTTAGGTGGTTAAAATTGTTTACATTATGGTCAAGTATGTTTATTAGTGACTGAAACTTAGTCAAATGGTTAGCAACTATTGAGCTTATCTTGTAGTTTATAGTGTTGATCAAGAAATTTAGCTTCTTCTAAGTTCTATAGTTGCTACCATTTTCTAGAATCAATATTTAGTTTGCACCAAGTAGTATCTACTGAGTTAATGAATATCAGTGCAAACTAAGCTTCATATTTTTTACTAAGTTTCATAGTGAAAACCATGGTCTCTAGTGTTTATTGAGTTCTTAGCATCAATGATGTGAATCTAGTGGTGACCAAGCCATGTAGTGTTAACCAAGTGATTTAGTTTATATGTCGAGTTTCGTAGTGTTCACAAAGTCACTAGTGCTAACCAAGTTTAAACTACTTGGAAGTGATTAGTATGATGATGTTGAGTTTTTTCAATGGTTGTTGAGCATTAGAACCTCACCAAGTTTGTCTTTAGAACCTGAGTACTAGCAGTTGGGCCAACTTTTTATATTTTTGGTGAAACTTGTATTGTAGCCAACTTTGATGAATTGTGATTTGGATTAGTATATATGTAATGTATTGTATCACATCTAGAAGATGTGTGTGTGTGTGTGTGTGTGTGTGTGTGTGTGTGTGTGTGTGTGTAAGTAGGAATAAGAGCAGAAGTGTAAAGTAAGAAGGCTACATGTAGTTTAAGGAGTAGAAAAGATTTATTTATCAGAGCAAGGTGATCATTACATTTTAAGGAAATCTCAACTAGAAAATCAGAGTTACAAATCAAAGATTAGCCATTGGTTCATCCCAATAGGTGGAATGGTTAAATCCTTTCACAAGGTAGACTTAATAGTCTTTTGTAAATCTCTTTAATAAATGCATAATTTATTGTATGTTTTGTAAATCCTTTCACAAGGTGGGCCTAGTAGTCCTTATTGCTCCTAAAAGGGCAGATCATTAGAAGTGATCAATTATAAGACTTAACCAGCCAACTTTATACTATAGTACAAAAGCTAGTGGGTTTCATCCCTACCCTAGTTTTACTTTCTATTTGGAAGGTTTTTGGGTCACCATATTTTGTGTCAAAGTGTTTTGAATGTTTTAATAAATTTTTTTTTTCATATATGTAATTAGATCAGAATATATATGAAGGATTGATTGGTGAATTAAGAATAAGTTTTATTAGCTCCTGATTCACCCCTCCCCTCTCAGTAACCTAGCCTATCCTATATTTCCAACAATTGGTATCAGATCTTTGTGGTTCTCAAAGAAGAAGTTTAATAGCTTGAGCAAAGATTAGAGGAAATGGAGGTATTCAGACTAGATAAGGTTATTGACAATGTAAAGTTAGATTCAGAATTGGCTATTGGGAAACTTAAGAAAGCAAAGGAATAACTCTCTCAATCCTTGAAAAGAAGAAAAGATCTTGTAGTACAATTGAATGACAAACTCTACACTGAAGAAATAATTGAAGATATATATTCAAAAAGAAATTCAGATGAAGCTAATGAGGTAATCAGAGAACTATTAGAAAAGAATTGTAATCTTCAAGAAGTTAGAAATTTGAAAAGAGAACAAGAAATTTAGTTAGTAAGATTGTGTGAAGTCATGAAAGAAAAGGACAAGGCCAAATAAGAGATAGAAGGAAAGAATAATGAAATTTAACATCTATCCCTTTAACATATGGACTTCATTGATCATCTTACTAATGAAAATGAAGAAATCATGAATCTAAGATCAGAGAATGAAAGATTGCAAAATGATCTAAACACTGAAAAGAAAACCAATGAGAGGATAATGAAATCTCAAGTAGACATGAATCAATTGAATGAGAAAAATCTACATAGATAGAAAGGAAAAGCATGCATAAGATACACAAAAGAAGGTGAATCATCCAAGAAAGGAGCTCAAAAGTATTGAAGGCCTACTTGCAATCACTATGGTAGTTTAGGTCATACATCAAATAAATTTTGGAGTAATGGTAAATCTAAATTCAATGGAAAACATTACAATTGCAATAAGCATGGTCATAGAGCTAATTAATGCAAAGGGAAACCTAAATTTGAAGGAAAATGTTACAAATGCAAAAGCATTGGCACAAATCTTCTAAATGCAAAGCTAAGGTATTGAACTTAGCAGAACATATTGTGAAAGCTATATTTGGTTGGGACTATGACACATAGTGTAGATTCCACTACTATGGATAATTTGGGCACATTGGAGCAAACTGTTTGAAACATAACATGAGGAAAAGAGACACCACTAGAAGATATTTTATTTGTATAGAACCTAGACACCTTACCAAGAACCATATGAACACTGGAAGGATTGAAGATGAAAAGAAAGCCAAGGTTGATAGCATTAGAAAGTAGATGAGAAAAAATTTGATTCCAAAATCTTGTAAGAATGCAAGTCCGAGACATGAAGACATGTCACTCAAGAATCAGGTGACTCAAGCATTTCTACTTGATCTCCCATCAGGATAATTGGAACTAAGACTTTGAAGTAGACATCTTAAATTAGTTATATTTAGTTAGAAGGAAAAATCCATATCAGCATTCAAGATGGAAAGGTATCATTGAGTGTCTAAGGAAAATCTAGACCTTATCGAGCTAGGTCGAGTTGTAAGACCCTACCAAGCAAGGTCGAGACACACTAAAATATAGTGTGGACACTGAGTTATGAATGACTCTATTGAGTACTAAGATTGAACCTAGCAGAAGATAGTCTGTCACCAAACAAGTGATTATACCAAGCATTTATGGTGATTGGAAAGTGAAAATTGTTAAAAGGAAAGGAATTTAATTCATTTATCACCATGAATTTTCGAAGAGCTATTTTGCTGAGAGAAATTTCTATGCTTCCAAGTGATTTGTACATTTTTTGTTGAAGATTTTCATGTTTTAATAAACCCTATCAGTTATGACATCCTCCAGTAGAAAAAACAATAAAGGATCTAAGATGTTGGTTCAAGGAGTCGATTGGAAGGCACCCGACTTCAAGTTGAGTTAGGTAATTGTAGAAGCACTTGATCTAGCTAGATCTCAGTCATAGATTCCACCAAAGGTACTACTTGTTAAAAATATTCATTCACATTTGACTATTCAATACAAGATATTGGAAGCCTAGAGATGGATGAGACTTTGCAAAAGTTATGTGTTAATGGTGTGTTGAAACTTGAGCATCAACACTTGGAGACCAAGGGTTTAACACACATTTCGCATATGCCCTGAGACTTTCAAATAAAGTGGATAAGGTTTATCCTTAGCCATGTACACAAAAATAAGCTATGGTTGGAGTAGCCTATTCAAATAACAAAGAAAATGATTCACTGAATCCCATAGTTCCCAATGTTGAACAAGGCAAAGACTACCAAAACCCTACATCAGGTAGAAATAGAAAGAAAAAATCTTTTCAAGTGGGATGGAAGATGTATGAAGATCACTAATATGAATGACATGGAGTTGAAATTTGGAATTCATGTGATAGCACACAAGATCTAGAGCTCCAAACATCTCAACAACATGTCATGTGAGGCAGTTGATCTAGCTCTCAAGGTGGTGAAGGATAACATGTCCTTTGACCTTGCTAAGCTAATGCTGATTCAATTCAAGAAAAACATGGAGAGCATCACAAATTCAAAGAATAACCCTTATAAGTTAGGTTCACTCTTTACTTGTTTATTCTTCATTTTGCAAAATATTTTACCTTCAAAAGGTTCAATCATATGGAGAAAAGATGTATCGATACTATATTAGATTAATGAGTATATGGTAGAGATGGGTGAGAACTTTGTTAGTATCATGGACAATTATTTTAATTCATTCAAGGAAAAGATGAATAATAGATTCATAATTCCTAAGAAACTTGTAGAAGATTACAAGGATGATGTTTGTTTCATGGTATATTGTGACAAAGTGTATATTCAAGCAGTTAAACCTAGAGTGGTGTGGGTTAAGCCTCTAAGCTATGAGGTTAGCATTGATGACACCAAGTATATCATTGAGGAACTATTGGATGAACCTGTGGATCCCAAGGCCACATATTTTGGTACTTATGATGAAGCCAAAGCTAGAATAGAACTTGTAATTAAGCTTCTTCAAGTAGTTAGCAAAGGAAAGAAGAGAATAGAAAAACCGAGGCAAGCAATTTCTACTCTCCTATTGACAGAAGGAAAAGGAGATGCTATGGAAGAAGATGATCCAAAAGATGAGGCAAAATAAACTAAATCCAAAGAAGAAGAACTAATTAGGAAGAAGGGTAAGCTTATCATAATCATACCTACCAAGTCATCTACTACAATATTCACAAGAAGAGTATCCATATCTAGAAAGAAATTGAAATTAGGTGAAGAAGATGCAAATTATATTATTTTCAAAGGACCTCCACTTACATTTTAGGAAAAATTAAAAGTGATTAATGTAGGAGTTAGCATGAAAAACTTCAAATCTCTTAGATATGAGACCAAGAATTAAGATGAGAAGAAGTAAGGTGAAGATATGATTATGTCCAAATTAGGTAAATGGAAATACTCACCTGATCAACTTATAGAGAAAATTATGAATGAGCTTATGGAAAGAATCAAGCCTAAATGGGAAAATGCTAAGGAAATAGAAAAAGAGATATTTGAATAGACTTTGAGGCAGCTCATGCGAAGTCTTAATGATAAAGAAGTGAAAGAATTCATGAAAAGAAATAAAGAAAAAAATCACTTTGAAATTCAACACTTGCATGATATTAGTTAATGGCATCGAACATGTGGTGAAGACAACAACTACTACATGGAATAACATCTACAATCTTCATCAAAAGAGTAATTTTGTTGTTCATGTTAGCGATATAGATGATGAAGATGACAAGGATGAAAAGGACAATAATGATGAAGAAGATATAGAAATAGATGATGTAAATATGGATGATGAGAAGCAAGAATGGGAAGCTACCAAGGAGAATCTCTCTGAGATTCAAAGTATTGCAAAAACTAATCCATAGAATATTGTAGTAGTAGTTATGGCCTTATTTCCTTACTCTCTAAGGAAATATTTAATGCCATCAAGAGAAGAGAAATATTCTACCAAGTTGGTTGTGGAAACCATTGCAACTCCATGCACCCAACCAATCTCTACAACTAATCAACTAAGTACTATATTGACTAAAGTGACCAACACTTCATCTACCGAGTAGCTATTACTTCCTCCTTCATTAGATTTGGCTTTACAACAACTAGGTATTTCTATTGTCAGTGCAATATCTACTTTTTTTTGCTAGCCCTTATATTTCTATTGTTGTTACCATTCCTAGTATGAAAATAGTAAGTACAAAGAAAGTTGAGAGAAAGCCTCAACTAAGTACTAAAGTTTCAAGAAAGAGAAAAGGTAAAGAAGAAGACATTGATCTTGATGAGGATATAGTTATCCCAAATTGGGATATCTCTACTCTAAATCCTTATCAAATTAATTTCAGAGGAGAACTATTGTAGAAGAAAGCTAAGAAAAAGAATCTCAGAGAAGAGAAAGTAGAGATAATCAAGTGCTTGAAGATGTGAAGAACATACTTGTAGATGCACTAAGTACTGAGGTTGATAGTACACAACCTATTTTGGTTTAGTTAGTAGAATTTGTTCAAAAATTCAATGAAGATTTGACTGGATAGGAGAAGTTACTACATCGAGTGGAGAAGAAATCTGAAAACAAATTATTGGAGCAAGTTGCATAGAAAATTACAATATATCAAGTAGAACTATCTACTATTCTCAGCTCATTAGAAACTGCTATAAATAATGTTACATCATTATTCAACAAGCTATGTGATACATCTATCTTTACTCAATAAATCAAAGATAAACTATATAAGATAGATGAAGACTTGAAGGCAAGTGCGCACTAGTTGTTGCTTGACCCGAGCTATAGTTTTGCTCACTACTCAAAGATCAGATTTTTGACAAATATGCAAAAATTATTATTAAGGGAAGAAGCTAGGATTGAGGCCACACTTGTAGAAATTCAAGGCATGATTATTCCAAACATGGATGCAATGTAGAAACATATTGCACATGCCAAACTCTCATCCATGATAATAACTTCTCCATAGCTGATCACATGATGGAGTTATCAGCTGAAGCAAAGATTGCATTACATGCAAGTGAGGTGTTACAAGAAAATTGAGACAAGACAATGTCATTAATTTTGAAGGTACATTCTGACTTATGGTCACATTTTAGCATTACCATGCAACATACAACTTTGGCATTTATGTCAAAAAGGGGAAGATGAAATAAGATAAAATGGAGAGAAGATGAGAGATATAGTAAGTAAAATGGATATATGTATGGGGGAGTACCATAATATTATACATATGCATATATAGAGAATTTGAAAACATTCTTTACAAAAGGAAATTTGAAAAATCTCAGAAATAGAGTATGTTACCAAGTTGAAGACATAGGATGGAGATTAAAGATTGTTTTGAACTTGAAATTTTGAAAAAATAGTTTTCAATTGATAACTGTTTTTGTCACTAATGTCAAAGGGGGAGATTGTTGACATTATGGTCAAGTTTTTTTATTAGTGACTCACACTTAGTCAAATGGTTAGCATCTAAAAATCTTATCTTGCAATTTACTATGTTATCCAAGTAATTCAGGTTCTACTGAGTTCTAAAGTTGCTACTGAGTTCCAAAATCAATATTTAGTTTGCACCAAGTAGTATCTACCTAGTTGATGAATATTAGTGAAAACTAAGATTCATAGTGTTTACCAAGGTTCACAGTGAAAACCATGATCTTTAGTGTTTATTATGTTTACAACATCAGTGATGTGAATCTAGTGTTGACCAAGCCATGCAGTGTCAACCGAGTGATTTAGTTTATATGTCTAGTTTCACAGTGTTCACTGAGTTACTAGTGCTAACTGAGTTCAAACTACTTGGAAGTGATAAATATTAATTGAGCTTATATTTATACCAAAATCATGATGATTTTGAGTGTTGATAATGGTTCCAAGTATCAAAATCTAATCGAGTTTTTCTTCAGAACCTGAGTACAACAGTTGGGCCAGCTTTGTGTATTTTGGTCAAACTTGTATTGTAGCCTAATTTTATGATTTGTGATTTGGTGTGTGTGTGTGTGTGTGTGTGTGTGTGTGTGTGTGTGTGTGTGTGTGTGTGTGTGTGTGTGTGTGTGTGTGTGTGTGTGTGTGTGTGTGTGTGTGTGTGCGCGTGTGCGTGTGCGTGTGCGTGCGCGCGCGCGCACGTAAGAAAGAATAAGAGTAGAAGTAAAAAGTAAGAAGGCCACAAGCAATATAAGGAGTAGAAAATATTTATTTATCACAGCAAGGTGATCATTACACTTCAAAGGAATCTTTACTAACAAATTAGAGTTGCAAATTAGGGATTAGGCACTAGTTCATCCTAACATGTGGAATGGTGAAATCCTTTCACAAGGTAGACTTAATAGTCTTTTTTAAATCTCTTTACTGAGTGCATACTTCATTGTATGTTTTGTTTACAAATCCTTTCACAAGGTGGACTTAGTAGTCCTTATTGCTCTGAAAAGGATAGATCATCAAAAGTGATCAAATGTAAGCCTTAACCAACCAACTTTATACTACACTACTAAAGCTTATGGGTATCATCCCCACTCCAGATTTGCTTTCTATTTGGAAGGTTTTTGGGTCACCATATCTTGTGTCAAAGTGTTATGAATGTTTTAATGCTTTTAGTTTTTCATACATGCAATTAGATCAGAATGTATATGAAGGATTAATTGATGAATTAAGAATAAGATTTATTGGTTCCTAATTCACCTTTCCCCACTTAGTAACCTAGCCTATCATATATTTCCAAAAAAAATTGCCTATGTAAGGAAGACTTGTAGGTTGTATAAGAAAGGTTTGGGTTATAGTCATGGCTCTGTCTTGCAGATTGTTGTAAGGATGGCACCCATGCAAGTTTGCATATTGTAATTCAGTAATTATGCATTTTTAGTGATAATAATAATTCCATATTTTGTTCTCTCAATTTGTATTTTTCTCTATTTTTGTCTTTTGATGCAGTATTATGGGGAGCACCCTTAATTAAGTGGTATCACAAAGGGATTTCTAAAGTATGTAAATAGATCATGCCGATTGGGATATAGTTTGTACTAGGTATGTGGTTTATATTGAGCACATGGTGGAGAGATAACCAATTGTGAGGCAACTCGCACTAGGATTTTAACAAAAGCATGAAAATGCCACTATAAAGAGAGAGTGGTGGAAGAGTTGTAGGTGTTATGCTTAAGGTTTTTAGAGCTCTCCAAAGATATATGTAAGCATTGGAAGAGAAAATGTGCAAAGAAATAAATCTTGTTTCAAGAGATGAGAGTGAGGTTGAAGGAGAAGAAGAAGCAAATCTTAAAGAGGAGGCAATTCTAAACCTAGAGGAAGAGAGGCTTCTTAGGGAAATCTATAAGATTGGAGAAAGACCTAAGTTTAAGGTTCTCACATTTTTTTGAAATCTTAACCAAGTGGAATGACTCAATTTAATCAATGAATTGGATGAATAATTTTAGTATAAAGATAATTAAGATCTAGATAGGTTCAAATTTGCAAAGGCAAAACTGAAGGGTTATCTAAAGATCTGGTGACGGGAGATTTGGGTGGAGTGAAATAGAAGAGGGAAGGAAAAAATTACAAGATAGAACTAGATAATAGCTAAATTGAAGAGGTAATTCATTCCCATAGATTATGAGCTTGACCCACTAAAGAAGATGCAAGGTTGAAGCAAGTGGGATGATTTGTTCAAGAGTATACCAAAGAGTTCTACCAAGTTGTCATTAGAACTGACCATGTAGAAGATAAAAAGTAGAAAGTGTTGGAAATTTGACTAAGTATGATATGTTGGAATAGTATTACTCATGTCATTTATGGAAACATAAATTGTGTGTAAAGAAGACACTATGTACATATGAAGATTTAAGAATTAGACATAGAAAATTCTTTAAGTAGTAGAGAGTTATCCAACAGAACATAGACACTTTTAATGTGTATAGATGCTATAGATATTCTTGGCACATGTACAGTTGGTTATGAATAGAACATGTGTTGTTGGATATAGATAGAACATGAACATTTGGGTACATATAGTACATAGTGTTAGGATGATGTATGTAAGTGCAAAACTTAGTACAGAAAGTACAAAATAAGTTGTGAATTAAATACTAGTAAAGACAATGTATGGGAAGAACATAGTATAACAAAAAGTTTGAATTATGGGTTAAGGAATTATTTTTATTATAAAATATTTACTTGCCTAATTAGGGATGACAAACTATATGTTAGCCCTAGGAGAGAAAGAATTAATTTTGTATTTCTCCAAGCATGTTAAAAATTGAAAGCTGACTCGACAAATTTGTAAATTGTAAAGGTATAAAGGAAAGATAAAAATATGCAAAATTGTGTAAAAGTTGTAAAATTATATGCTTACTTATATGTGAGCTATATGTGATGAAAATTATAATGTATGCGAAGAGAAGAAAAGGAAAGATCAGATATTGAAGATATCAACATTGTAAAGAGGGTTTTTGTATCTATGTCTTCTTGTATAAAGGAACTACACTGCATATTGCATACATTTTGTGATTGTATATAATGACTCCTAATATGTTTTAGGATTTTAATAGGGCCCAGTCCTTTAAAAAGGACAAAGACACCATATGTATGTAATAGACTCCTAACAATGTCAACATCCTTAACCAGGTACTTTTGTTTAGTGGATCATTTTGTGGGTAGCATCCCCACAAGGGTTTCCCTTGGCCAAGATTTCCCTAGTTACAAAAATATGGTGTTATGAGTTATTTTTGTGTATGTTTATTTTTACTATTTAGAATTCTTAGTTTACTTTCATATGAATGTTAAAAATTTATTACCAATATCTAGTTTTTTGAAAAAGTTTGTAGAATACTGATCCCCCCCCTAAATATTTTTTATTTTTAACAATTGGTATCATAGCACAGTTACTTAGAAGAGGTTTAAAAATTTGAGTAAGATCCCTATGGATATAGAATAATTACAAAAGAATCTTGAAGAAGCTCTTGAGCAGATTGATCTTCTTACTAAAGAAAGAGATAATTTGAAATAAATATATGAAGATGATAAATTGTATTGCGAAATTGAAAGATAAGATTGATCATCTCAAATCCAAAAAGGAACCTAAAGATTAGAAAAAAGACAATGATGAAGTTGTTGGAAATATAAGGTAGGCTAAGTTATTCAAAGGGGAGGGGTGAATCAGGAACCAATACAACTTTATCTTACTTCACCAATTAATCCTTTATATATTATTCTGATCTAATTGCATGCATGAAAAATGAAAGCAATAAAACATTCATAAAACTTTGACACAAGATATGGAAACCCAAAAACCTTCCAATTAGAAAGTAAACCTAGGGTGGGGATGATACCCACAAGCTTTAGTACTGTAGTATAAAGTTAAACCTGTTAATCTTACAATTGACCACCTTTGGTGATCTACCTTGTTAGGAGCAATAAGGACTGTGAGGTCCACCTTGTTAAAGGATTTACAAAAATACAATAAAGTATCAACTTGGTTAAGAGATTTGACAAAAGACTGTTAAGTGTACCCTATAAAAGGATTTGGTTGATGGGTGAAACTACAAATCTGTGTAACCTATGGGGCTAACTTTTAGGTTCCAATAGGACTGAATCCAACTGAATACCTTCTGAGGGGAAAAAATCTAGCTAGAACCACATGGCGCTGACTGTATGCCAGGTGGCATGGACAACTGCGCATGGGTCTAATTAGAAGGGATTTGACCATACCTAGTCCAACTGGATCCCTTCTGGCTAGAAACTCGTAAATTATATAACTCATGATGAAAAGAAAAATCTACCTATTATTTTCATCATACAAGGTTCCAAGAATTGTGGAGTGGGAAGAGCTACATGAGACATTTTTCCAGATCAGACATGTCAGCAATTCCCCCTAATTTTTTATATATTTTTTAAGTTTTATTTTATGTTTTCTTAGGTAGAAATATAATTTTTAATGTAGGTTAATTTAAAGAGTTAAAATTTATTATTATTATTATTATTATACATTTATATTTTTTAGTACTCTAATACTAGATGAAGTTTAGAAAATGTATTGAAATTTAGTAAAACTTAGAAATCATTAGAGAAATTGTAAAATATTATTTATAGAAAATAGTATAAAATTATATAGAAAATTTAGATTCAATTAGTTTATAATAGATAGAAAATTTTGAAACTTTATAAAATATTAGAAAATTTACAAAATATTAGAAATTTTTAGAAATACTAGAGAATTTAGAAAATACTACAACAATTAGAAACTTTTGAAACTTTAGAAAACAATAGAAAAAATGATTAAATATATAGAAAATTAGTTAGATGTAAATTAGAGAATTTAAATAATTTTTTTTTTTTTTTATTACAAATCATTAGAAATTGTTATAAAGGTAAAGGTTTAGAAACAATTGTAAACTAGTAGCTAAAACCATCAGATTGAACTAAATCAAACTTTACCTCTTACCATAAACAAAAATAAATTCTAATATAAACTTTAACATTGAACCTTAAGTAGGAGCAAAACTTAATATTAAATGTAATAAAATCACAACATTAAACCTAATCAAATTTGAACTAAAACTCTCACATTTAATCAGATTATACTCTAACTCCTATATTGAACATTAAATTCAAATATGTTGACCTAAACTACTCTCTAAACCCTAAATTTCTCTCTAAACCCTAAACCACTCTCTAACCATATAATCTGAAGATCTCTCTCTCTCTCTCTCTCTCTCTCTCTCTCTCTCTCTCTCTAAACCCCATAATCTACAACATAACTTCATCTCTCCCACTCCTAAACCCCATCTCTCTAAACCCTATATTTCTCTCTAACCCCTAAACCCCATCTCTCTAAATACTAAATCACTTTGTAACTCCTAAACCCCATCTTTGTAAACCGTAAACAACTCTCTAACTCCTAGACCCCATCTCTCTAAACCCTAAACCACTCTCTAAACCCTAAACTACTCTCTAACCCCTAAACCCCATCCCTCTAAACCCTAAACTGCTCTCTAACCCCTAAACCCCATCTCTCTAAATACTAAATCACTCTGAAACTCTTAAACCCTATCTTTTTAAACACTAAACCACTCTCTAACTCCTAAACCCCATTTCCTTAATGTAACTTCATCTCTCCCATCTCATCTATCTCTCTCTTACATAACTTCATATCTCTATCTCTCTCACACATAACATCATCTATCCCAACCCTAACCCATAATCCCTATAATAACTTTATCTCTCTCCTCTATCCCTCTCTAACTCCTAAACCCCATTTGTATAAACCTTAA
Source organism: Cupressus sempervirens (assembly GCA_028749045.1). NCBI lineage: Eukaryota > Viridiplantae > Streptophyta > Pinopsida > Cupressales > Cupressaceae > Cupressus > Cupressus sempervirens. Next base: position 494,631,289 of record CM053790.1, read on the forward strand.
ACCTTTATCTAACTCGTAAACCCCATCTCTCTAAACCCCACATTGTTCTCTAACTCCATTTTATCCCTAATGTAATTTCATCTCTCCCATCTCATCTATCTCTCTCTTTTACATAACTTCATATACATCTCTCTCTCTCTCTCTCTCTCTCTCTCTCTCTCTCTCTCTCTCTCTCTCATAAGCTCATCTATTCCACCCCTAACCCATAATCCCTAACATAACTTCATATCTCCCCTCCATCTTTCTCTAACTCCTAAACCCCATTATTGTAAACCCTAAACCACTATCTAACTCGTAAACCCCATCTCTCTAAACCCTACACTACTCTCTAGCCCCATTTTATCCCTAACCTAACTTCATTTCCCCCATCTCATCTATCTCTCTCTCTCTCTTACATAACGTCATATCTCTCTCTCTCTCTCATAACCTTAACTGTCCCTACCCTAACCCATAATCCCTAACATAACTTCATCTCTCCCCTCTATCTCTCTCTAACTCCTAAACCCCATCTTTGTAAACCCTAAACTACTATCTAACTCATAAACCCCATACCCTACACTTCTCTCTAACCCTATTTTATCTATAACATAACTTGATCTCTCCTATCTCATCTCTCTCTGTCTCATAACCTCATCTATCCCAACCCTAACCTATAATTCCTAACATAGCTTCATCTCTCCCCTCTATCTCTCTCTAACTCCTGAACTCCATTTCTCTAAACCCTAAACCATTCTCTAACTCCTAAAATCGATCATTCTAAACCCTAAACCACTCACTAACTCCTAAACCCCATCTTTATAAACCCTAACTTCATATATCTCTCTCTATTATAACCTAACCTATCCCAACCCTAAATTTCTCTATAACTCCTAAAATCCATCTCTTTAAACCCCAAACTACTCTCTAACTCCTAAATCCCATCTATCTAAACCCTAAACTCCTCTCTAACCTGATAATCACTAAGCTTGTTATCTAAATTTGATTTGTACCTATTACTATAAAGAAAAATGTAATGTAGTTAACAATTCTTTATATGTTTTACAATAGGTTTCTTTAGAAAGATTCATTTAGTGTGTTTTGATTCAATTAGTTTATATAATTATTTGTGTATATATGTATATGTATGCATGTGCAGATCTCTATTATCATCTATCTAGTTTTGATTGTAAATATCTTTCATCATTATGGCATCGAGGGGTAGTGATTATGGAGAGGCTAGTGCACATGGTCATCCTCATAGAGGTTCATCACATAGATCAACTACTAGTACCCAAGATAGGGAGACATTATTCAGTGCTTATAGAGTGCACTTGATACTATTGATCAGAGTCTATAGGATTTACCTACCTTACAACATAAGGATAAGGTAATTATGATTAGAGATGAGCTTATTAGCATGATGCATACTTTCAAGGGTTTTAACCCTTATGATAGTGTTAGTTTGGACACTTCTTATAGTTTTCTAACTCGTTCTGTTAGTGGTGGTTTGTGATAGAGGGGGATAGATGAGATGGTCTCAGTGGAGAGTATGAAGAAAATGTTCCTACATTATAGACCTTTGAAAAATTTTAGAGGGTACTATGTTATGAGGTGTACTGATCCATTGGTGGCACCTTTCATGTATCCTTATTGGTTGATTGCACATCCCATGTGGGCCCAAAAGGATGAGTTCCCCTTATATTTTTGCAAACAATTGTTTGTAGAATTTCATCTGCATTGAAGGTTGATTACATTGATATCCCTAAGCATGCTGGGTAGGGTCAGGGTAGGTTCTCAAATAAATTTAAACACATAGATGCTCCTACACCCACTAATAAATGAGCATTGATTGGTCCAAACCTTTTAGTGATGCCAAAATGTTTGGAGATAGCTGTAGCTAGAGATAGAGTGGTAGATGATATGCGTAGAGATGTGTATGAGAGTATTGCCACTATTTCTACCTGGGTGCATGAGATGCCTTCTGACTAAGTGGATAGATACATGACATGGTCATGATCTGCATCTATAGGTGGTCACACTATTGCATCATCTTCAGGTGATGATATGTATCACGAGTTGACATCCCATCTCTACCAGATGTCTTTGTGGAGTCTTTAGTGGACTGCTTAAGGGCTATGAGTACATGTTTGTCCATTGATCTACTTTTAGCCTATCAAGCTATATAGTTGTTGACCAAACAACCACTTATTATGGTACCATCATATGTGATTGGTATCATCAAAGGTACATCAAAGGCACAAGGTGGTTAGGGACAGGAGGACATATATGTTGCAACTATAGCTCCACCACAGACCACAATTGAGGAGGATGCAACCCCACTACCAAGGTAGGTTCTCACCCACCATGATGTTCATTGTCCACAAATATGCTCATTAATCCTACACTTGACATCAAAGATGTGATCTTTAGTGATACAAACTTGAGTGAGATAGGTAGGTATATATTTGTGATGACGATGGCATATAGGGACTTGCAAACACATTTGCATCATGTGCAGCAAGAGACATAGGTAAAAATTTACAAACATGTCTATTTAATTGGACCTATAGATCTTATATTTAAAACTTTAGTGAAGTATAACTTTTGACATGTTTGTTTCTTCTATTACATATAGACTGCATCTATAGCTTTTGAGGGTGGAGATGGATAGATAGCTATCAACCCTAGTCATCCTGAGTCATAGGAAAATTTAATTGTACTTATATTATTATTTAAATTGAATTTATACATTTTCTCATGATACATTTGTTCTTATATTGGACATAGGGTTCACAATCTCATCTCAGTTGATCACATCGTGGAGCAGGATGTGATCATGTTTGATATTCATGTATATCATATACATGATGTTTGATATTGATTTACGATGATATCATTTCTAGATTTATAGCTATGGGACATTTTACATCTACAACATGCTCATATTTGACATATTTCATATTAGCATGAGTCATCTGATCATTTCATTTGTAGTAGGCATATATGATATTTTGATGAGTTATGTGACCATTTACATTTATAGTTGAAATATTTGATATTTTCATGATTATGTGAATGTTTACATTTATAGTTGACATATATGATTTTTTCATAAGTTATTTGACCATGTTTATATGTAGTTGATATATTTGATATTTATATTTACAGAATATGTTTTACGTAAATGTAGAAACATATTTTTGATATATCTCCTACATTTTTATTTACAGAATTGTTAATGTGTAATAAATTTATGTGTTGTATAAATATGTGTTACATAATTTTGTCGATGTGTTGTAAAAGTGTATAGCAAATGTACATGTAAATTTAGAAATAAATACTTTATTTTTTAGATAATTATTAATGTGTAATAATTGTGTTCTATAAATTAATGAAAATATGTGTTGCATAATTTTCTAGATGTGTTGTAAAAGTGTACAAAGAAAATGTACATGTAATTTTAGAAATAAAGACATTATTTTTTAGATAATTGTTAATGTGTAATAAATTTGCATGTTTTATAAATTAACAAAAATACATCTTACATTATTTTCTAGGTTTTTATAAAAGCGTATAAATATTGAAAAAACAAAAACATGTATAACTATTGAAAAATAATGAATGTATATATAAATTTGAAATATTTTTATGAATCATTAAACATATCTAGATCAATCGGGAAGTCGCTGATACATATGGTCAGGATCCTCTTTATCTTTAATAATCTCCAAAAAAAATTCATGGTCCTCGATATCTAACCTCCACTTTGGTTTGCTACATCCTTTTTTTTAGCATAATGTCAAACTGAATCTTTGTGGGTCAAACCAAGTGGTTTTAATGCAAAACTTTTTGACCAAGCATGTATTCAATAAATTGAACACCATTGTGGTCTTTTTTTTTTTGTTGATAATAGGTGCCTACAAAATAAGATTTATATTTCATTTAGTCCTCTTAATAATATTAAAAAGAAATAATCATTTAGAATTAGTCTATGACTCTCTAATTCATTGTATACATCTCATAAGAGGATAATCTATACCTTCTATAACAACTGAACCAATTAGATAAGACTAGTTATCATCATTTGTACATGGTTTAGTCAACTTGATTTTCACTTTTGTGCATCTAAGTAAATAATAATCCACACCTTCCACATTTTGAGGATCCACATTGACAACAAAGATGTCACGTACGAATGCATAAAATAATAGAAATTTTAAAATAAATAAATATGAAGACAAATTAATATTAAAACGAAACATGGTTTTAGAAACTCACCTGAAACACCTAAATCAGAAACACATTCATAATCAGCTGAATACATAGGATTATGAATTTCTATGTCATTGTCATCTTCTTCATAAGGGGTACTTCTGATTATGTTTGTCCATGTCCATTCAAAGATATAGCTAGTCACAATATTCTCGCATTGATCCATTGCATTGTTTTGAATGTAGACATCGCAAAAACATGATTTTTCTCTTACTTGAATTACTAGAGGTTTTTATTGTCTGGTAGTCATTAGTTGATGCAATCTTCTAATTCCAAAAATGGGTTGACAATTGTAAGGATTTGATTGATCAATATATGTATCACCTTAAATTGGCAAGTATCTATGTCAATAATCAAAATATTAATCATGTCAAGGAAAAATATAAATCTTACCTTTCGCTTCCCAAAAAAATGTTTATTATATGTTGTATCATGAGGAGAAAAATGAGATTTACACTATTCAACAACTTGATTTTCTTTGTCTATCTTTGCACCTATATAGGACAGAAAATTGTAACAATTTTAATAAAATATGAAAGAATTATATAATAGATGGTCATATATGTAAAATTTGATTAGTACATAACAATATTATAACTAAAACTTCATGTTGTGAAGTGCACTCTTTACACATGCTCTTGCTCCATCATGCTCTCCTTTTCCATGACCACTTTCAAAGAAGTTCCAAAGAAACTTAACATTTCATCTCACATGTTGTGTTGCAAGCTAATTGAATGCTTTTGCAAAATTAAATTTCCCCAGGAAAATAAATTTAAAAAAATTTATGAGTAATCAAATCTATGTATAATTCATTGTTCAGTTAATTAAATATGTGCATGAAATTTTAAAGTTTAACTTTCAAATACACTTACCAGCACAACCATTAGACCAAATCCAATGTTCTAAAGCATTTATCCCATGATTTGTGAGATCATCAAAGAACATTTCTCATGAGCCCTATCATCATTAGGATAAAAATAGACCTCCTTGATGATAATGGATTCATCTAGATCGATAATTTCTACCCCATCCACCTCAAATTGTGCATGTCTATAGGAATCTTGTATAAAAATTACAATTTATTTAGCTTGAATTTTAGATTGAGGGGAAAAAGTATAGTTTTCAGAGGTGTCTACAATTGATAGAATACATCCTTGTGGAAAATAATTTTTTGAATCTTGAAACTGTTTGGCTTTCCATCTTGCACCATGACAATGTTGGATGTGTGGGTTTAAATCATAGTTCTAAATTTATCCATAAACTCACTAGATGGAAAATTGCTTTCCTTCAAAGCTATTTTTTCTATTCTTCTCCATTCCTTGTTTGATAGATCTCATACTCGAATCTATTCCACACAACTTGTGTTGAAACATCAATATTGTCCATTTCATATGGAAAATTTTGCAACTCTCCACAATTTATGCATGCAATTTTTATGCATTCTACATTGAATTCATCTAACTCTTCAATGTTATTACATAAAAAGGACTTGACAAATTATGTTGTGCTTCTAGGAATTATCACACGTGGCTTAAGTGTTGCCATAACTTTTCTAAAAGATTGCTGATAAAGATGAAACTCAACATGATTTTGACAACAAGAAGTTTCACGTACCTTATTTATGCGTACAAAACATAGGTGTAACCTCTTAAACATTCTTTGGCAATTTTTTACATTTGAAAAATCTTTTTTGAAAGCTTCAAATAAATGACTTTGTGTTGTGTCTACAAAGTGTTTTGGATGTGCTATTTTCATACCTGTCTCTTCATCTTTGATATGTATAGTGTCTCTTCTATTAAAAGAAACACATGACTGGCTGGTTCAATATTCAACAACCTATCTTCTAACATCATTAGAAATTCTATCCTTTCGAGGAAGTTGACAGATATTAACCTAGTTCTTTTCAATATTCTCATCAAGAAAATTTCTCCTTTTTATGTATGTTTGAATAGTTCTTCTAGATAGATTGAGCATTGCAGAAATTGCTTGAACTTGGTTTTTTTGTGACAAGTTCTTTTTTGTAATCAGAGTCATCAATGCTCTCTATGCAGCACTTAAATCAGCTACTCAACTTCTGTTATCAATAGCATTTAATGCATCTCTCAATTTTGAACTATTGTTGCCTTCACATTATCTCAAGATCTTTTATTGTTGTTCACACCTAATAACTCTAGGACAAGAATCATTTCTCTTTTCCTAAATAATCTGACAAATAATTATGCTTTACCAATCAAAGATTTATTTCCAAAAAATTCCTCCCACATATTTTTCACGTGTAGCTTAATTGTACTTTTAGGCATCATGTGCTCAAATGATTCAATTTCTCTTAAAATAGAGTCTTTGTCTATCTCCATCAAATTTTCCAAATGTCCTACTACTTCCTAGAACTTCAACAAGATCTTCTTCAACTTAATTCAATGGGTCTTCAATTGGTGGCTCTATATTGCATTTTATCCACCCCTTCTTCTAGTCATCTTTGACTCGATCATTTCTTTCTGCTCTTTTCACTTTATTCCCCATTGGACAAAAACCTAAATAAAGAGCTTGATATCACCAATGTACAAAAGACTTCCAAATTCAATTACATAAATACTGGTAGATAATAGACAATTTAGAAAAAAGTTTAATCATTAGAACATTATTATATTTCACTGTCTATAACACTACAAAATCTTAAGACAAGTAGTTGCATTAAAGGATTGCTAAGCTTAGATTAAATAATTTATTAAATATATTAAATAAATTAAATTATTTAACTATTTAATTAATTTAATAGTTTTCATAATATTTTAAAACACTTAAATTTATTCTAATAATTTATTTAAATCAAGTTAATTAATAAATTTTAAATAAACAATAAATTTAATTAATCAATTTCAACACAAAAATAACTTTAAAAATCTAACTTCTAAATATTTCTTCAATAAAATTTCCTTTAAAACTTTACTTTTTTACTATTAAAAATATAATTATGAATTAAATATAATAATTAAAAAATAAAACTTTACCTTTAAAATAAAAAACCTGTTTTATTGAATTAAATATAACATTTTAAAAATAAAATTCTAATTTTAAAACAAAAAATATATTTTATTGAATTAAATAAAATATTACATTTCAAATAGAAAACCTATTTTATTGTTTAAACTTTATTGAATTAAATATAACAATTTAAAAATAAAACTTTATCTTTAAAATAAATTAAAAAACACATTTTATTGAATTAAATAAAAAACTAAAAAAACAAAACATTACATTTCAAATAGAAAACCTATTTTATTGTTTAAACTTTATTGAATTAAATTTAACTATTTAAAAATAAAAATTTACCTCTAAAATAAAAGAACCTATTTTATTGAATTAATAAAAAAACTAAAACAATACATTTCAAAACCTATTTCAATGAATTAATAAAAAATAAAATAATACATTTAAAATTCCCTTGCGCATGTGACCTTGCATGAGTGATTTTTGTGTTGTCCTGATTTGGTTGGATTTGGTATGACCAGATCTGATATGACCAAAACTGTCTAGGTGTCATTCGATGTGGCACTTTCTTTCATGTTTTTTACAATTCTGAAGAACTTAACACTTCAAAGGCCAATTTCATCATTGGAATTATGGTTTAAAAAAAAAAAACACTAAATAGAGCTTGTAGTCATAATTATGCCAATATAATTTTTTTTTTTATAGGTGACCCAATATTGATTACAATAATTGCAAAATAATGCAAGTAGGTATTTCAACATTGAAGATGATGCACACTCAGAAAAATATAAAAATTAGTAGATGACAATGATTTTTTTTTTAAATGGTTAATTATTCTAGAGGAGAGAGTTCTCTTCAATAATATATAACATTTGTAATTGTTAACATAGATTTACTAGGGAAAATATGGTGGGAACAAAAAATTGTTAAATTATGAAAAGTTCAACTTTAAATGCTATAATAGGAAAAATATACAATATTTTTGAAAATTTCTTTTTGATAGTTCTAGGTACACATGTCATAAACAACATAGTTCAAATTTAGATGAAAATACATTTTTTTGCAGTTATTTCTATGGTGGGAACTATAACCCCTAATTTGCTTGATTTTTAACATTGTCAAAAAAGGTCATTGAAAATTATAAAAACATACTATTTTTATTTTTTAAATTTTTTTTAAAATAACATACATAATCTTTATCCTTTTATATACATTTCATCAGTTTACACCAACTTAAAATTCAAAATAGAAATATGACTTTTACATTGTTGAAGTTCAACACTTTTTTTAATGTTAGCCTTTTCCTTTGTTAAAGGGTGACACATGTTTGTACTTTTACCCCAATGCACATGTTACAATGATTTAGTGGTTAGTCTCTAATCTACAACTCAAATTTGCTGAATGAGATTCCTTGTATTACAATGATCACCTGGTTTTGATAGATAAATCTTTGATGTCCCTTATAGTGCTTGTAGACTTCTTCAATTTGCACTCATGCACATCATAATCTTATTCATATACATATTTGGATATGATACAATGAATTATATATATATATATATATATATATATATATATATATATATATATATATATATATATATATATATATATATATATATATATATATATATATATATATATATAGGGTGAAAGCACAGATTTGGGTCACAATTCTGTGGAAGTCAATTCTGTGGAATGAGACCTCTTAAGAAATGGGTACTTGATTTTAAAAAATGGGTACCTGTATTTGTCTCAGGTACCCAATCCTAAATTTATAAAATGGGCATCCATTTAAAAAAAAAATTGGGTGCCCATTTTTTATTTTCAAAAAATGGGTACCCATTTTTGAAATTTTTTTTTTCAGAAAGGGTACCCATTTGTTTGAATTTCAAATAATGGGTGCCCATTTCTTACAACATGGGGCATGATTTTTTTCCCTATCTTAGATATTGGTTTAGGATAGGCTTGGTGAGACCAAGCCTATGCCTTTACCTCCCAAGATTTGGCTAAGGCATTGAACTGACAAATTAATGCCTTGCCATAGTTTGTAGATGGTCTTTCCAATCAATTTTTTTTACAAAACAAAAATCCATTAGAGTTGTCACTGTCCTAATTTCAGAAATATAAATTTTAAATAGTGTTATGATTTTATTTACTATTTTTGTATTAATTTTTAACCAAAGGTGATACCTAAATGTAAAATAACGAATTTCACTAAAACTTTAATAGCTTTTTTATTTTATGATTTTTCTTAAATTAATTTATATGTTATCAATCTACATTCAATTATTTTGGAGTTATGAAAAACAATTTTTGAAAAAATTGAAATTTTGATCAAATTATGGTGTCCATAGATGAGAGGTTTTAAAATTTACCTTTATAGCCAATTAATAATTAATAAAAATAAATTATTCAATAAAAAATTAAGAAAAAATATTATCATCAGTCTTTGGTATATTAGGTGACTTCATTTGAAAGGATTTACTAAAATTTATTTAGTTGTGTCAAATTATGGTGTTTGTACATGAGTGTGGTATGGTCCTTAAACATGCATTTTGAAAAAAGTGGTTTTTAAAGATCCATAGAAAAAAAAAATCTATCATATGGGCACAAAATAAATTACATATTCAAAGAGTATATTCTAAACACTACAATTTTTATTTCTAAAGTTTTTTTATATTCAATCTCTAAATCTCAAATTTCGACATCAATTGATAAGAAATTTCAAAAATAGGAAAAATACTTCTACTTTTTGCCGAAAAGTGAGACCCAACTTCTTAAACTCACCCCCATACCAAATTCATCATAATTCATAGATTCGGCTAAACTATTGTAACTTGGGTTCTAAAGACAACCTCGGTAATGTTTTGATACATGGTAAACACTATAAATGCTCAAAAAACCTTGGCACTTGGTTGAAGTTGAAGATCGGTCCATACTAATCACTTTCAAGTAGCTCAACTTTGTCATCATTGTGTGACTTGGTAAACATTGAGAAACTCGATAGTTGTTGAATCATTTGATTGATACTGCATGACTCGATCAACACTAGATTCATTGAGTTAACACTATGAGCTCAGTAGACATTATAGAGCTCGGTTAATACTAGACTCTTCATCGCATCCACTAGATAGCTCGATAAATAAAACTATGCTCATGCTATATTGTAAACTATCTTTGATGCTTGGTAGCAACTGAGACACTTGGTTAACACTGCTAGATGAATGATAAGCTTAGTAGAACTGTAGAGCTTGGTAGCAATGTAACCATTTGACTAAGTGTTGAGTCACTAATAGACAAATTGACCTTAATGTTAACAATATCCCCCTTTGGCATTAGTGAAAAAAATACTTATCAAACCAAAAATATGAATACTCAAAATTACAAGCCAAAACTTTCTTTATCACCATACAGTGTCTTCAACTTGGTTTTGACTTCTACCTATTGTAGCTTGGTAACATACTCTTTTTTTCTGATTTTTCAGAATTTCTTTTATAAAGATATTTTCTTCTTATCTATATATGTATCCACATAATACTATACTACTCCCCCATATATATATATATATATATATCCTTTATACACACATCTAGAGTGTAGTAATCTTCTCCTCCTTTATCAAAATATTCATATAGATAATCTTAACATATTTACTTCTCCCCCTATTTTAAATAAATGCCAAAGGCGTATAATATCTTCAAGTTAATACCAAAATGTGACAAGAAATAAGAATGCATCTTGGGAATTAGTACCACAGTCTTGTCCCAATTCTCTTGTAATACCTTACTTGCATGCAAGGCTATATGTAGTTTTACTAACAGTTCCATCATGCGGTTGGCTACAGAGAAGATATTATCATGGATGAGAGTCTTTTCATGTGCAATGTGCTTTTGCAGTGCATCCATGTTTTGAAGAATTGTGCCCTAAATTTATGTAAGTGTTGCCCTAATTATGGCTTCTTCCCTTAATAATTCTGCTAAAGATTTGTCAGATGTCTGATCTTTGTGAAATGTGTAGAACTATAACTCAAATCAAGTGAAAGATGGTGTGCACTTTCCTTCATATCATCATCTATCTTGGATAATTTATCTTTGATCTCCTTTGTGAAGATGGATGTGTCACTTAGTTTGACACACAATAAATGAAGTTTACTAATAGATGTTTCTAGTGAAGCAAGAATTTTAGATAGTTCTACTTGATCTATTACAATCTTCAATGCAATTTGCTCCAATGCTTTTTTCTCAAACTTTCTTTCAGTTCTTTGCAATAGTATTTCTCGTCCATCCAAATCTTCATTATATTTTTGGACAATTTTAGCTAACTAATCTAGAATAGGTTATTTTCTATCAACCTCAATAGTTAGAGCATCAATAAATATGCTCTTTATGTCCTCAAGGACTTGATTTTTCTTCTTTTTTTCTTCTCTAATATTATGTTTCTTAGCCCTTTACTTCAATAGTTTACTTAGGGCATCCATTTGATTAGGAGCGAGGATAGAGATATCCCAATTTGGAATAACAATGTCCTCATCCAAATCCATTTCTCCTTCTTCTTTATCCTTAAGCTTTAGAATGGTAGAAATAATTTCTTTACCCTTATTTAGAACTTCAGTGCTTAGTTGAGACTGATTGTCAACTGTCATTGCACTTGCTATGGATACACTTAAAATAGAAACAATTGTAGAAACATATGGAATAACAATAAATATAGAAATAGCACTGATAATAGGAATACCTTATTTTTTCTTAGTCAAGTCTGATGTTGGAAGAACTTTTTTCTTAGTAGATGAAGTGTTGGGTAGTTCAGTTAATGTAACACTCGACAATAGATATCCAGAGATTGATTGGGCGCTTGGTGTAGTAGTGATAACCACAACCAACTCAGTAGGAACCTTCTTTGAGCCTGATTGTACTAAGGCTTTGCTCAGAGAGTGAGAAAATGAAGTCATAACTAATGTTGCAATCTTCTCTGCATTAGTTTCTTCAATGCTCTATATTTTTGGAAGACTTTCCTCAGTGGCTTCCTATCCTTCCTCCTCCTCATCAAGATAAATATCATCTATCTCATAATCTTTTATTTCTTCTTCTTCTTTAGCATCCTCGTCATCACCATCCTTGTCATCAACATGCACCACAAGGTCACCATGTTTATGCAACCCATAGATGTTGTTCCATGTGGTAGAAGTAGATTGCACCATAGATTCAATGTCCTTAAGCAATATCAGACATGTGTTGAATTTGAGAGTGAGCTTCTTTTTATTCTTCTTCAAGGATTCCTTCACCTCCTTTTCACTAAGACTTAGCATAAGCTATCACAAAGTTTGTTCATAGATGTCCTTGGAAGTCTTCATTATACTGTCCCATCTAGGTTTAATTGCATTCAAAAGTTCATCAGATATTTGTTGTGAAAGCTCATAAAGTGAGTATTTCCAATTTCCCAAATTTGTCATAAGTGTATCTTCTATCTGCTTCTTCTCATCATTACTTCTATTCTCATACTTAAGAGACTGAAAACATACCATGTCTGCTCCTTCTTCCATCTTCTTTAATTTTTCTTGAAGTGTACATGTAGATCTTTTAAAGATAATCTATTATGCTTCATCTTCACCCAACTTCAACTTCTTTTTGGACTTGGCTACTCTTCTTGTAAACACTACAGGGGTGGACCTAGCAGGTCTGGTTATAATAACCTTCCCCTTTTTCTTGGGAGCCTCTTCCTTATTAAATTTAGTTTCCTCTATTTCATCCTCTTCATCTTCATCTTTTACATCATCTCCTTTTCCCTCAACAAGTATAAGAGAAGAACTTGATGATTTTGTGGTCTTGATTATCTTCTCTATCCTCTTTTTGCCTCTACTTACTACTTGAGGTAGCTTGAGCTCAAGCTCAATCCTTGCCTTGGATTTATCATAGGTTCCAAAATAGGTGGCCTTAGCATCCACAAGCTCATTTAGTGGAGCTTCAATGATATCCTTAGTGTCATCAATGTTAACCTCATAGTTTAGAGGCTTAACCCATACCACTCTAGGTCTGACTACTTGAATACATACTTTGTCACAGTCAACCATGAAACAAATATCTTGCTCATAGTCTTTTACAAGCTTCCTAGGTATCGTAAATCTACTTTGCATCTTTTCCTTGAATGAATAATAGTAATTATCCATGATGCTTCTAATATTTTCACCCATTTTGCTATGTATTTATTGATTTGGTACAAAATTAGAACATCCTTTCTCCATCAATAGATCCTTTGGAAGGGAAAAACTTTTGAACAAAGAAAAATAGACATGTCAAAATAGAACTGAACTTACACAAGTTGTTCTTTGACACTCTAATGCTTTCCATATTCTTGTTGAATTGAATCAGCAGTAGCTCAACAAGGTCGAAAGACAAGTTATTTTTCACCACCTTTGTATGCCAGATCAATAGCCTCACATGACATGTTATTCAATTAGCTAGAGCTATATATCTTGTGAGAAATCACATGGATTCCAAACTTCAACTCCATATCTTTCACACCACTAACCTTCATGCCTCTTCTATCCCACTCAGTAAGAACCCACTTTGCTAGTTTTTCCTAACCTGGGCTTTTAGTGGTCTTAGCTTTGTTCAACATTGGCAATGTAGTGATTATATGTATCATCTTCTTTGTTATCAGGATAGGTGATCTAACCACAATTGTCCATTATGAACTCAACTTAGAATAAATCTGATCCACTTGACTTAAAATTCCTTCATCATATGTAGAATATGTGTTAAGACCTTTGTTTCCAAATAATTGTGCTCAAGTTTGAGAATGCCATCCACATCATTGAACTCTTCATTCATTTCTATGGTTCCAAGTTCTTGAATAGAATAATGATAGTACAAATGAATATTGTGGAAAAGAAGCACCTTGGGTGGAATTTTTGATTGTGCTCTAGTAGGGTCTAATGCCTCTATAATTTTTGGACTCAACTTGAATGTAAGAACCTCACAATCCACTCCACAAACCAATATTTTTTATCCTTTCTTCGCTTTGCTACTCGAAGATGCTATCTTGTGGTAGGGTTTCAAAAATGGGAAAATCTTCAACAATAATTGTTCAAATCACTGAGAAACTCTGAATTTGGTCTTTACTTGGTGCTCTGAAAATTCACAATGGAACAAATCATTTGATTCCTTCCTTTTAAAAAATTTCCTCTTTTCAATTGCCATAAACACTCTATACATATACTCTCTTGGTGATAGGCTATCCTCCACTTATTTTGGTCTTTAATATTTTGAAGACACCTTCAACTTGGTAAGGTGTCCTAACTTGGTAAGAACTACCAACTTAGAGAAATTATAAACTTGGTAACATTACCATCATTTGGTCTACATTATGAAATAATATGTAACCCAATGATGGTCTATAAGGTCTTGAATTTCCATCATTACTTGGTGATACTCGTGCATCTTGAATGCTAATATGGATCTTTCTACTTGCTAGCTTGAACTAATGTTAGATGACTTCTTTTGATTCATAGTTCCAGTGATCTCCATAGGGAACTAAGTTGAAATGGTTTCTCCATCCAACACATTTTCTTGGGTGTCATCCACTTCATGATTTTGGCTTGCATTCTTAGGTGATTTTGGTACCCATTTTTGCCTTATTTATTTTCTGATATTGTCAGCTTTGGCTTCCTTTTCATCTTCAATTCTTGTTGTGTTCATGCAATTCTTTACAAGATGTCCAAGTTCTATAAAAATAAAACATCTCTTTGTAGTATCTCTTTTCCTCACCTAATGTTTTATATAGTTTTCTCCAATGTGTCCAAACTCACCATAGTAGTGATATCTACACCAAGTGTTGTAATCCCATCCAAATATTTCTTTTGAAATTTTTTCTACTTATTTCCACTTTTTTTTTTTGCACTCTAAAGATTTGTGCCCTTGTTTCTTGCAATTATGACAATTTCCTTCAAACATAGGTTTATTTGTGCATTTACATGCTATATGTCCATGTTTGTTGCAACTATAACACTTTCCATTGACCATTTCTCCAACATTTTTTTGATGTATGACCTAAATCACCAAAATGATTTCAAGTAGGCCTTTTTTTCTTTTGATCTCATTGTTGAGATGATTCACCTTCTTCTATATATCCTAATCTAGCTTTTCCTTTGTGTCTATACTGACTTTTCTCATTCAATTGATTCATGCTTTAATGAGATTTCATCATTCTCTCATTGGTTTTATTTTCAATGCTAAGATCATTTTGTAGTCTTTCATGCTTTATCCTTAGATTGATAAGCTCTTAATTTGCATCATTATTGATCAATAAAGTCTTCTTGCTAAAGGGATAGTTGTTGAATTTCATTGCCCTTCTCTTCTATCACTTCTTTGGCTTTTTCTTTTTCTTCCATGACTTCACATAATCTGACTGATTGCATTTATTTTTCTCTTTTAAGCTTTCTAACTTCTTCTTGAAGATTGGAATTCTTCTCTAATAGGTCTTTGATTTCTATGTCAACTTCATCTGAATTTCTTTCTGGACATAAGTCTTTAGTAATTTTTTACTATAGAGATTGTCATCCATTTGTACTGGAAGATCTTTTCTTTTAAATGAAAGAGAGAGTTGATTCTTAGTTTTCTTGAGTTATCCAATGGTCAATTCTAGATCCAAATTTTCATTCACAATAACCTTATCTAGCCTGTATACCTCTATTGCCTCTCATCTTATCTCAAGATGTCAAACTTTTGATGTGAGAACCATGAGCTTTCATACCAATTGTTGGAAATATAAGGTAGGCTACATTATTGAGAGGGGAGGGATGAATCAGGAACCAATAAAACATTATCTTACTTCACCAATTATTCCTTCATTTATTATTTTGATATAATTGCATGCATGAAAGAATGAAAGCAATAAAACATTCATAACATTTTGATAGAATATATAGTAACCCTAAATCTTCCAATTAGAAAGTAAAACTAGGGTCGAGATGATACCCACAAGCTCTAGTATTTCAAGATAAAGTGAACCTATTAAGGCTTACAGTTGACCACTTTTGGTGATATGCCCTATTAAGAGAAATAAGGACTATGAGGTCCACCTTGTTTTAGAATTTACAGACATACAATGAAGTATACACTTGGTTAAGAGAATTGAAAGGAGACTATTAAGTCTAAACTATTAAAGGATTTGACTGATGCACCTATTAGGATGAATCAATGGCTGATCTCTAATTTGCAACTCTAATTTGTTGAATGTGATTCCTTGTATTGAAATGATCACTTGCTTGTGATAAGTAAATCTCTATTGTCCCTTGTATTGCTTGTAGCCTTCTTCAATTTACACTCATGCACATTATAATCTTCTTCATATGCATATTTGGATATGATAAAATGAATTACATATATATCAATCCAATTCATTACCTTTTGGAGTTAGCTACAATACCAAATTCATCATAATTTAGAAAGTCAGCCCAACTATTGTAACTAGGGTTCACAAACTTGGTGACATTTTGATACTTGACAAGCACTATCAACACTTGGTAAAATCTGCAACCTAGCTAAAGTTGAAGCTTGGTCCATACTAATCACTTTCAAGTAGCTCAAACTTGGTCAACACTATTTGACTTAGTGAACACTGAGAAACTCAGTTTGGTGAACATTAGATTCACTGTGTTAACACCACAAGCTTTGTAGACATTGTAGAGCTTGGTTAAGACTATAGAGCTTAGTTAACACTGGAGTCTTCATCACATCCACTAGATATCTTAGTAGACACTACTACATTCAGGCTATACTATAAACTATCACTAGTACATTTGGACCCAATTTTTGACCAGGATTCATCACTATATTTCTCGTCAAAATTTTGAACAATTTGTAGGTTGGTTGAAATTTTGACTAATACATTTGTTGAAATTTTGACCAACCTGCAATTTATTCATCAAAATTTTTACCAACCTATAATTTGATCAAAAATTTGATGAGAAAATTAGCAACGAACCTTGGTCAAAATTTGACCAAAATTGATCAAAAATTAGGTCCAATACTTACTAGTGTATTGTTGATGCTTGATAGAAGTTGTGTAGCTTGGCATGAACTAAAAACTATTTGTTTAGCTTGGTAGCAATTGAGAAGGTTAACACCATTGGATGAATGATAAGTTCAGTATAAATTGTAGATCTTAGTAGCAATGTAACCATTTGGCTAAGTGTTGAGTCAGTAATATATAAATTGACCTCAATATAATCAGAAGTATCAAAATTAAAGAAAGAAAGTGAAAATATGAGTTGAAGATCAATGAACTAAACCTAAGATTGAAAAAAGATGATAGTAAAGTTGAATCAGATTTGAAATCTAAAAATGTAGATCTAAGATCTCATCTTACAAAAATAACATCTAAACTTGAATATATAAAGTTGGAAGATGTAGAACTTGAGAAATATAATACTATTGTGGAACTAGAGTTAAGCTGGACTAAGAAACAATTAGAAAAGTTATATTCTAGTAGGACAAAATTGATGAACAATTATATTTTTAGAGACCTTCCTATGTGTTGGCACCTATATAGACCCAATAATTAAAATTTTAGTATAAGGTCTTGAAACTCTTTGAACTAAGTTCAAAGAAGGTTCAAATGGGTTATTGTAAGCCATCCTAGTTTAATGATTCAAAGGTTTAGTGGTTCTATCTGCATTTCAAACATATTTAGTATTTTGATATGGCACAATACATGTGTTCTGATGAATGTTTCTAGAGTTTGCAAGACCATTGTCAAACCCTTATGTGAAATGATTTAGAGGTTTATAAGTGTAGGTTTGCAGTCAAAATTCCTACTTGAATTAGATTTCACTAGTTGAAAAAAGTTCATATTGCTTCAAAAATGATTCACAAGTCCAAGATTAGAAGTTCAAAGTTTAGATTTTTACTCATTAGTTTAGAGGAATATTTTCATGATTTAAATCAATTCATTCAAGTT
Organism: Cupressus sempervirens; assembly: GCA_028749045.1. Lineage (NCBI taxonomy): Eukaryota > Viridiplantae > Streptophyta > Pinopsida > Cupressales > Cupressaceae > Cupressus > Cupressus sempervirens. Next base: position 494,649,487 of record CM053790.1, read on the forward strand.
CACTGGTTCAAGAATATGATATGGTTATAGTAAATAAGAGTTACAAAAAGAAAAAGATTCTAGAAACACAAGAATGAGAATATGTTTGCAACAAATCGTAAATCTATCAAATGGATAGAGGAAAAGATGTGAAATACAAGGTTAATCCTGGTAACATTATCTTAGCAATTTTGATTTATGACAGTTTGATAGACCTTCAAATAGTAGTAAATAACTTTTGACTCCGATATTATTTTCCATATCTCTATAGTGAGAATGTGGATGACTAGGATTTCGACAACATATCCAAAAATCAGCAAGATCCAATAGTGGAATAAAAACTTATGCCTCCCGCACTAAGGCACATTTTTACTATTAGAATTATTCTTAATCTACCTAGAAACCTACTATGTCCCCGACTCCATGAAGAAATGGTGGAGGTATGTTCTGAGAGCTGTTATCGAGTACATCATGTTGGACCCTAGGTTTGATAGAGCTCGTACCCACAACTTTGTTATATTGAATCATTTCTAGCATAATGTTAATATTTCCTTTCCATATTATCTATTAACCTCTATGAGCAAGGTGCTGGACAGCTTCAAAAAGAAGCCCACTGCAAATTTGGCTCTACACGAGGGGCTACTTCTGCTTATCCATGAGCACTTCAAGGCTTAGACTATAAGAATTGTTCCCCCTCAGGCAGAGAATGTGGAGTCTGGAAGTTCTAGTTACTCCTTTGATTCGAAAGATATTCAAAGCCTCATCTCTGAGGAAGGAGGGATCTCTTCTTCGGGGAAATTAGCGACCCACCAAGCTAAAAAATTGCCCTCCCCCATAACCCCTAGTAGAAAAAGCCCTGGGGATCATGGGCAGAAACCTCCTAAGAAGGATGAGGAGGGAGACAACGATGTTGAGGAGGAGCCAGAGTCTGAGGAGGTGGTTAAGGAGATGTAGGAGGAAATTAAGGATGAAAGTGGAAGGAAGAAATGCAAGAGGGAGAATTTGGAGGAAGTGCGCTCTTAGTTTGAGGAGGCATCAGTGCTGCCCCTATCTTCTGTCCACCTCCAAGCCCAACTTGAGGAGTAGAAAGAGGAAAATGTAGGGAATATGGAAGGGGAAGTGCAGGTCAATGATAGGAGTAAAGCTTGGAAAAACTTTAATGTCAGGACTTCAAAGATGGGCATCTTGAGGGAGGCCATGAATCCCCAAATGCTCATGGAAAATCAAGATGAACTGTGGCTAGAAGAACTCATTGACCTAGTGATAGTGGCTATTTTAGATAGAGCCAGGGAGATAGGGATGAACCTCTTGAATAATACTCGTAACAGTATGATTGAAAATTTTAGATCAATCAAATGGCTTTTCCACGAGGTGGAGGAGGTCAAAGAATAGGTAAGACATATTGAGGCAACAAGGAATGGGATTGATGCTAACAGGAGGACAGATTTGGTTGACAGGCTCAGTCTGGCAGAAAGAAGGATACACAACCTGGAGAACTACAATCACAACATTGCGAATCAGATGTTCTCTTTGTTAAGCTCCATTAACAAAAACATCATCTCTCTTACGAGTTGGATCAAAGATAGAGAAATGAAGGATGATGAGGAAGGAAAAGACAGGGAAGAAGCTAGAACAGAGGATGACTCTGCAGAGGACAACACCATTCCTAATCAGGACCAGGGGGACCAAAGGGCACAACAGTTGGAAGTGAAGGAGAATCAACTGGCCTTCGAGGTTTCTTAGGTTATGCAAGAGCTAGAGCAAAAGAATGAGGAATAACTCTCACCTGTTCTTTTATTTTTCTATGTCTTTTGGCTTTTGTTCTGGCTTTAGGCCATGGTAATACTTGTCTTTTTTCCTAGTCTTTTCTCAGAACTTTACTTTTTTGCTGGGCTTTATGCTTATTATCAACCTCTAAACTTATACCTTTTTGGCAGGGCTTTCATGCTTATTATCAACCTTATATGTTTTAACTATTGGGTTTCAGGATCCCTGTAAAACTTGTTTATCTAATAAAAAATAATAGTTTTATTTTAGATTAATAAATTCATATGTCACATATCCAAATATCATTTAAAATATTGAAGTATATCCTTTTAAACTTTTCATAAATAGTTTATGAAGATATCAAATTAAAAAGGTGAGGAATGTTATCAGAAAGAGTATAAGTGTAGATAGTTTCAAGAATTAGTTATAATAAATTGACAAGCATCATTAAGTGAGGAAGATAAATATGCAAAAGAAATCCAAGAAAAGGGTTCTAGGTTTGCTAAATTTTGCTAGGAAGACTTTGATCAATAGAAAAATAAGGGACTATGGAAGAGAAGAGTTTTTATTTATTTTTATGGACTTTGTGCTAGAGAAAGGGGAAAGTCTTGATTCTAATCGTAATGTAAGGGAGGGAATAATTATTTCTTCTAAGTAGTGATTTTGATGCGAAGATGTAATAAGATCTATGTAATCTTTTTCACATTAGAGAGGGGAGATATGAGGATAATTGAATATCGCAACATAGAGTTCAAGCATTTATCTTTCCATTGATTATGATCTTTGTATAATTTTTAGTTTTCTCTAAATGCATTTTAATATCACTATTTTCTAAATACGTTTGGCTTCAAGTTTTTTTAAGCTTTGATTCTTCATTTCCTCAAAATCATGGAAAGTACATTCCTTAATTTGTTCTCTTTGTTATGTAAGCTCTAAAAAAATGAACTTTGTCTCATTTGTTCGTTGTTTCTAGTTGTTCATTTTCCTTTTGCATTTATTATATATTTACATGGAGATATTTGTAGCCTTTAATTTTAGGTTAAAAGCATCTATTAAATTTCATTCTTTGCATATCTAAATTAGGGTGTTGTACCCTATAAAATTCAAAGGGCACTTGCATAGTCTAATGGAAAAGCGAATCAATAGTTAGTACTGATAAAGTCTTCTTATTCAAGAATTTTAGGGTCAATTTGTATATATTTATTTGGAGGATAATTTATTCACTAACACTATGATAAGACTAGTCTTTGATATTTTATTAGAGAAAATCCAACAAGGAAATCAATAGCAAGAAAGGAGCCAGATCAAGTTGTTGAATCCCTTGAACATAAGAAAGTTGACCAAGATAAGATTGAATCAAGTCAATCTAAAGATGCACCAAAAGAAGTTGAGCAAGTAAGTCAACCAAAGAATAGTGATGAACCTAAGAAAATAGAGCAAGTTGAATCACCTAAAGAGCTAAAGTATGATTTTAAAGGTGATGCTTTATATGTAATTAAGTTAGTCATATGAAGAGAAACTATATAGGTAAGTCATTCAAACTTGTTACCAATTTTTACTATTATAATATCAATGGTTTTGGTCATAAAGAAATTGATTGTAAGAAACCTAGATTTGATAGCAATGATAGTAATACTAGAATGTTTAGAGATACTAACCCTACAGGTAATGAAAGAAGATCCACTAAAGGAGAAATACCTAATGGAGAAAGGAATCATATTGTGTGTTAAAGTGTAATAACTTTGGACACATTGCTAGAAATTGTAGAGCACCAATTAATCAATCTGGACCTAATAAGAGAAGAAGTACACTAGTATGTTAAATATGCAACAATTTTGGCCATTTAGCAAGATTTGCAGAATGGATATGAGGAACATTGACATGAATCCAATTTTAGAAGGAACAATAACAAAAATCTCAGAAGGAATGATATCAGAAATAACACTTAGAATGATGGACTAAGAGAACATGTGGAAGAATTCAAAGAGGTACTTCCAATGAAAAGATCCATCAAGTTCACATGTAGTATTAGAAGAATGGTATTTTGATGCACCTGATGAAATATTGAAGTTGACTATTGTATGTGATTTACCCTATTTGAATTAAGCACTTTCTTATTGAAGATCAAGTATCAAAAAAACAAAACTAAGGTTAGAGATGAACTTAAGAGTTGCAAAGTTAATACGAGGTAGAAGAAAACAAGAGGAAGCTATCATTAAGAGCACATGTCATTTGTAGATTACACATGTGTGCACAAATGAAAATAAGTTTACTAGTAATCAAAAATAGCTTTTTGCAAATTGCATACTTATGTAATTAATGTGAAGATAGTTTTGGTAAGATATAATCAATTCAAGCAAGATTATGTGTATCATTTGATCATATGAAGATATAAAGATTTGACAATGAATTGAAGGAAGCCCTAGTTATGCAAAATTAATATGTATTTTCACAGTTGTGTTTTGAAGCTTTTAAATTAGTAAAAATGAAGAACCATACATCTTGTGATATGAGTGAAAGGCCAAGGTATAAAATAAAAAAGCACACTTATGTGTCACTAGAAGATGATCCTCTAAGAGCATTTTCCTAAGTTATGCACAATGTATTGCATGTAGAAGACATTGGAGCATATGTACATTGCAAATTGAGGATAGTTACATACATAAAGATCTAGACATAGTATGTAATAGTGACCTATCACCAAAGAAAGAGTTTTCACATTTTAATGATTTAAACATTGTTAAGTGTATGTTTTACATAGACTTTGATAACCATGAATGGAGCAGAATCATTTTGAGTAGATTTCATGAAGGAATGTTTTGGGTGGGAGACATCATTGTGATGATTGATAATGACATGATCCATAAAATTACTGGTATGAGTAATGAAGGAAGCAAACTAGTAAATGAGAGGAATGTAAAGAAGTTGGTTGAAACTAACTTGAACACAAAATTAGATGGAAAAATCATGAGGATTGACCTGATAATAGAAATTGATCTTAGGGGTATCAATAAAATCATTGGCTATAAAATGAACCATAGTTCCAGTGTAAACTAAGTACTTGTTGAATTTATCCATACAAAATGTTTTATGACAAAGAAGAGGGAAAAAGTAAATATGTGGGATATTGTGAAGCACCAATTATTGGATAATATTCAGAAATTGAAGAAGACAAAGAACGCGGTGTTTAGATCTGAATGTTCAAATTATTGATAATAAAAGATTTGTATAGTTGAATATGCATTACCTTCTGTATAGTAACATGGATAGAATACAATTAGAGAATGTAGTCATTAGATATATGATTTTGGAAAATAAAAAAATTGAAGATATTGAGAAGATTATACCACAAGACATATTTAATAGGCTAATAAATAGAAGGAAAAGAGTGATAAATGAAGATAGATTAATGAAAGAAAATTAGGCAAGGAAACTCTACAAAGTCAACAATGATGAGGATATAAAAATAATAATGAAGGGTATTGAACCACTGCTAAGAAACAAGAGAAGAACAATTTTGTTGATGGGTGTAAATTATGAGGAAGTGAATGAGGAGACAAAGAAAGAAATAATTAAATTCATGATCTGTATTCCTACTATTACTAATTAGAGAAATAATTTAGGGGAAGCAACCCATATGTCATAAGAGAAGAGTGCACCTACATCAGTAACATAGGTAGCCAAGGAAACTATGATGTCAAGAATATCATTGTATATTTCAATTTGTACTGATACCATGCAAGTGGATAGTATGCATATAACAATTGATGATAAGGATGATACATTTAAAGATTATTATAAATCTATTATTGACAATTTGGTTGATTACAATAGCTATGATAATGGAGAAGAAGAAGAAAAGAGAAAGAAAACATAGGAAGAAGAATAGAAAAATAAAGAAAAGGAAGAGATAGGAAGAAAAGAAAAGGCATAAAGAAGAAGAAGATAGAAAAGAAAAAGAAGAAAAGAAACAAGAAGAAGGAAAATAAGAGAAGATGAAGAGAAAAGGAAGAAAGAGGACGAGGAAAAGAAGAATAGAGAAGAAGAGGAAAAGAAAAAGAAATCAGATGAAGAAAAGAAAGATGGAGTAGAGAAAAGAAAGGAACAAGAAATGAGGAGGAAATTTGAGCTAGAGAAAGATGAAAGAATAAACCAAAAATGGAAGTTTACAATGCATGAATCAAAATTCAAACCCCAGATCAATCATGTTAGAGTAAAAGTTTATAAAGTTGAGTTTCAACATGAAGCTGACATTCTGTTGCCTATGCCTGAGAAAGGAAATTCTTCTATGATAACAACACTATCTATTGCATCAAATGATGATGATGATAAGAAAGGACTTATATCATCACTAAGAAAACTATTGGAAAAAAACAAAAAGGTCAAAATCTAGAGAAGACTTTAGAAGAAGTTCTAGGGAAACTATAGAGGATAGTGATAACCAAAGTGACAAAAAAAGACCCATAGTTCAAGGAAAAGGAGTTAAATGAAATTCTATGATGTGGAATTCACTACTCTATCAGATATTGCATCAGTCCAAGATCATATCAGCCACAATGCACAATTCTTTGCTACTGTATGTAATGAGAAATGATTTGCAGACCCTTGATACTAGTATTGAGGAGTTGAAAATATTTCTAATAAAAGGAAGGAAATTGTATGGAGAATATACTATATCATAAAATTATCTAAAATATATGAATTATGAAATTATTTCAAAGATAAATGAACTTTAGACATTGATATCAATATTATAGAAACCTAGCATAATTATTGAAGATCTTGAGGCTGTATCATCAGAAGTTCATGATGACATCATAACAATTGAACTTAGGAAAGAAAGGGAGATCAAATGGTTTTCACTACTCAGAAAACATCTAACGTTAAAGTTTACCAATGTGCAAAAGAAGTTGGAAGAATATCTTGTTGTTAAGGCATCCTATGAGAAATTTGAATATACATATTTAAATGTAGTTGAAGTAGCCTCCTCTAGATTATGTGCACTAATTAGCTCAAAAAAGATAGTAAGAGCTACACAACATATGGAATTTGAGTTTCTAAAGACAAATTTTGTGGATTTTATGTCTAGAATCTCAAATTCAGCTTGAGAAGAGGTAACACAATTCTAAGTTGTATATGAAATTTGACACCTTTTTTTATTGATGTCAAAGCTAGAGTAGTATAAAAAATTTGAATATTATGTATATACAAAAGAGGAGTGATAATAATGCAAAGTATTGTACTAGGAGATATAAGGAACGATAGAAATCAAAGTAATGATCCAAAAAAAATTGAATTTTGAAGTTTTGTAAATTTTGTAAAGGCCAAGTTTTGAAGAAAGTATTTTGAACAACAGTTTGGGACTTAGCCAATTTTCCCATATGTTGTCATCAATCCCCAAGGGGGAGATTGTTGGAAATATGGCTAAGTACGATAAGTTAGAATAGTATCAATGTTTTCATTTATGTCAACATCAATAGTGTGTAAAGAAGATACTATGTATAGATAAAGATTCCATAGTTATACATGGAAATTGTCTAAGTATTCTATAGTTATCCAACTAAATAGAGAAAATTTTGATGTATACAGATGCTAGAGATATTATTGGCACATGCATAGTTGGGTACATATAGAACCTAGTGTCAAGATGATGTATGTAAGTGTGTTGGTCAGTAAGAAATAAGAACATGAATTAAATTCCTATAAAGTAAGTGTACATGCATAACAAAGTATAACAGAAAAGTGTGAATTATGTGTTAAGGAATTATTTTGTTTAAAAAATAATTACTTGACTAATTAAGGATGACATCCTAGAGATTAACCGTAAGAGAGAAATAATTGAATTTTTTATTTTTCCAAGCATGTGAAAGCTTGAAGGCTGACTAGACATATTTGTAAATTGTAAAGGTATTAAGGAAAGATAACAATATGTGAAGTTGTATGAAAAGTTATAAAGTTATATGAAAAATTATACGTGAACTATATGTGATGTGAATTCTAATGTATGATCAGAGGTATGTGAAGAGAATCAAAGGGAAGATTAAATATTGAAGATACCAGCATTAAAAAGTGGTTTTTTGTATCTATATCTTCTTCTATAAAGTTACTATAGTTTATATTGCATGATTGGGCAGTGGGCTCAACTTGCTTATATTTTGTAATTGTAAATAACAATTCCTAATATGGTTGAGGCTTTTAATAGGGCCTAATCCTGTAACAAGGAATGAGACACTATACATATGTAATAGACTCCTAATAGGGTCAACATCCTTAACTAGATACTTTTGTTTAGGGGATCATTTTGTGGGTACGATCCCCACCATGGTTTTCCCTTGGCCAGGGTTTCTCTAGTTAACAAGAATGGTGTTAAGAGTTCTCTTTATGTATGACTATTTTTATTTTTCAACATTGTTAGTTTACTATCATATACATGTTATAAAATAATTATCAATATTCAATTTTGGGGAAAATTTTGGAGAATACTGATTCACCCCCCTCCCCCCCTCCCCCAAGTATTCCCTATTTCTAATATAAAGTTTTCCATTATCTTAATTGGTTGAGGATAAGTATTTAGGATGAGAAGAGTCAAATTTGAGTGACCACTATTGAGGGGGAACGTTATTTTTCCCATTATAATTGAGGAAAAGTTGAATAAGAAGTTTGATGACAAGAATAGTGGAAGAAGTTACGATTGAAGATTTGTCACACACTCTTATTGAGGTGAACAAGGATAAGACTAGAAGTAGAAATTTAAAAAAAAAATGAAATAATTCTAATTATTTCCATGATTAGAATAATAGAAATCATAAAGCAAGAGGAAGAGCACAATGATATGGAATAGGGGGGTTTCTATGGAAAATATTTCAACTATGGAGAATAAGGGCACAAAACATTTGAGTTTTCCTAGTGCAAAGGAAGGACCGATAGAAGAAGTGAAGGCTAGGATAGAGTAGTACATGTTGATGAAGATGCCAATTCATCACATTGTGAATATGTTGAAAGATGAGAAGTCCTAGTAAACACAAGAGTCTTTTTGAGTGGTGCGAATGAGCCTAACCAAATGAGGAATTTGTTTTACACAAGGTTCAAATTTGAAGATAATTATTGTGATATAATCAATTATGGCCAAAAAAATTGCACTTTAGTGTTAGAAAATATGGTTACAAGAGGAAAAAATGCCCATGTCCATATTGTATTTCTAGTTGCATGATGACCACAAGGTCATGGTAAGGTGATGGTCAATGTGAGGTGCCTAGTGATGTTCAAGATTGGAAGCTACTAGGATGAGGTGCTTTGTGATATCATACCTATGGACATATGTTATATGTTATTGGGTAGGCCATGATAGTTTGATAGGCATGTTGTACATGAAGGGGGTGGAAATACCTGTAGTCTAACAAAGGATGGAATGAAACATAAGTTAAATCCATTGGAGGTGAAAAAATAAAATGTATGTAGTGTTGCCACAATTCTTTTTGTTGATGGAAAGTGGTTTCTCAACGATATGGGGAATGACCATATTCTTTTTTCTATAATTCAAAAAGATAATAAAGAAGAAGAAGAGGATGTACCCAAAGAAGTGGCGTATTTATTGGAAGAGTTTCTAAATATTGTCTTAGATATTTAGTACCTAATGGATTATCCCCACTATGGAAGATCAGTAACCAAATGGACTTGATTCTAGGAGCCATTTTTCTAAATAAGAGAGTACACAAATGTCATATCTTTTCTAGTCAGTGTCTATCGAGCTCACTTGGGAGATGAAGATAGTTTCCTATGTCTATCGAGCATTCCAGTATTTTAAAATTTTAGAAGACAATGTCTACCGAGTTCACTCAAGATCTAAAGAGAAGTTCATAGAAGTTCATTGTTAACCAAGCTCACTCGGTTAATAAAGGAAAATTTGGATAGAACCAGTGTTAACTGAGTTCACTTAGTTACCAAAGAAAGTTTACAAATTTTTATTGTTAACCGAGTTCACTTTGTTAACACATGAAAATCATTTTAGTGTTAGTGTCTACTAACCTAGGTCAGCTAACAAATGATTTTCTTATTTTTGCATATTTAGTTTAATGGATTTGTTTTTTGGTTCTAGCCAACTAAAAATATGAAGAATTATTATTATAAGTTGTATTCAAGCTGAATTCAAAATGTATATGATATAAATATAAGGTCAAGTTGAGGATTGAATGTGTGAGAATGTATGGAAGATAAGAAGATGCTTAGAGGAAGCGAATTGGAAGGATAAGTAGAATATCCTTGTTGGGCTACAAAGGTTAATCTAATCAAGAATGATCAAGTATTTGAGCCATAATTGAGATCTAAAATCAGCAATATAGTTGCATTAGAAATCATGTCATTTAATTATTACTCTCTAACCATTGTAGTAGTGAACTAAATCTCTTAACAGATTTAGCCTAACAACTATTTTCCAAATCCTCTAACAAGGTGGCATTTCTAGATTGAAGTGTCTAAAGATCTCTAATAAGGCCACTCCTAACAAGGTGATTAAATCCTCTAATAGGATGACACCTAATAGTGTATTTTATAACCTTTAATAGGGTTGGATCGTAACAAGACTCACTTCAAAAGAGTGGAAAATAGTAACTAGTTGCAATTGGTGGTTTTCCCCAAATTGAGTTTCCACATTAAATCTTGGTGTCACTTGTGTTCATTCTATTTCTTTTATTTCTATGCAACTAAGTTAGTTAAGGTTAATAAAAGTTAACATATTAAGATATGCATGTGTAGTATTTGCTGAGTAATAGTTGTTATTATAGTGCTTGTTAAGTTACATCATATTATTAGTGTCAACCAAGTGCCTATGTGTCAACCGAGTGATAGCAGCTTCAACAGAGTTTATGTTTTGTATTGACATCTAAGGGATCTAGGATTTATTTTGTAGTGACTGATTCACCCGTCCCCTCTTAGTTATTCCTCTTATATTTGCAAAAATTGGTATTAGAGTATTTGGTGCTTACAAAGAAGGTTTCAAGGACCTATGTTAAATACCAAGATGCCTTAGAGAAGAGAAATTCCCAAGTTAAACAAAGATAACTTAAAGGCATGGCATGAACTTTTGAAGCTACATCTAGAAACCACCATTGATTTAGGTCTGAAATATTTGAATATCTAGTATAAGGCTCCTCGTGGAACTTTGATTATGGAGGAGATTGTTGAAAAAAATAATCATAACATTATTGTGATTGACGTTGCATCCACTCTTAATTATGTTGAATTTGTTGAAGTCAAAGGGTGTGCTATAGCTCATGAGATGTTGACAAAGCTAAAAGATATCTATGGAGGTGATGATAATGTGAGAAGAGCTAGGGAAAAAAACTTAAGAGGTAAATTTTATTAGATGAAGATGAGGGAAGATGAAAACATTACAAAATATGTTGAGAGAAATAAAGCTAGTGTAAGTGCAATCAAAGCCTCTAGACAAAAAGAAGATGATGTCATAGTTGTAAGAAAGGTACTTAAAACCCTTCTCTCTATCTATGCAATTAGAGTGTTAGCTATTAAAGAGATGAGATGTTATCCAAATAATAAGATAAATTTGGATGCTCTAGTGAAGGTTGACAATATTTGAGATAGATAACTAAGATAATTATGTCCCTAGTTCTAGCAATCTTGAATCTACATTTGAAGCTAAATTGTCACACAAGAAGAAACCTACAATTTTTTAAGGCAAACAATCTAAAGGTGAAGAGGAATATAGTTATGATAGTGATCTTGAAGCCATTGAAGCCTTGCTTGCAAGAAGATATCCCAAAGTCAAAGGAAAGTACAAAGGCAAAATTCCTCTAATCTATTTTCTTATGAAGAAGTTGGTTACATTGTGGCAAAATGTCCAATCAAAGAAGGTGAAGATGAAAATAAAAGTAGCAAGTGAAAAGAAAAGAAGGATTAAAAAAATTACAAGTACTAAAAGGATAAAGGTAAGAAGTCTTGTTTCATGGCTAAAGATTCAAATAGTAGTGATGATGATGAAATGGTTTATATTGCTGTAAAAGATGAATCAGATAATGAAGATGATAAAATGGCACTTACCTCTCATGTTAGAAAAAATGATACATGGATTATTGATAGTGGTTTTTCTCATCATATAACTACTAATAAAACAAAATTTGAACATTTTGAATACTATGATGGTGGAAGTGTAAGATTTGGAAATAATGAACCATGTTGCATAGAAGAAAAAGGTTGTACTTCTATGACCAATGAACTTAGATGTGATAATGCTTATTAGGTTGAAGGACTAAAGAATAATCTAATAAGTGTAACAAAGTTGAATAACATTGGATTCATGATAGAATTCATGAATGGGGGACCAAGATGCTAGATGGGAAAGGAAATCTAGTTAGCTTCAATAATCAAACAAAAGGTAACTTATTCTACTTACATCTAATTGAAAGTTCTTGCTTCATTGCTCAAGTAGAAGATAGTTGGTTATGGAATAAAAGAATGTGTCATGTGATCTTTGATAAAATCATCAATATAAGAAAAAAAAAAGAATGAGAAGTATTCCTAGTTTGAGGAAACTTGACATGGGCCTATGCAAGAATTGTCAAATTGGTAAGATGGGCAAGACAAGTTTCAAGAGAAAGAACTATCATTTTGAAGATATCGAGTTGGTTCATATAGACCTTTGTGGACTTATTGGCATTGAGAAATATAATGGAGATAAGTATTTCATTTTATTTTTAGATGATTATTCTAAGATGATGGGAGTAATGTATCTAAAAGATAAGTCTAAAGCTTTTCAAAAGTTTAAGTGGTATCTAGACAAAGGTGCGAAGGAAACAAGAAAAAAGTAGAAATGTTTGAAATTAGATAGAGGAGGAGAATTCATTTCTAATGAATTCAATGAATTATGTACTAAGAAAGGAATCAAAATACAAGGATCAGCCCCTAGTACACCTCAATAGAATCATATAGAAGAAAGAAGGAATAGATCAATCATGGATTGTGCAAGAACCCTAATGATAGAAAATAGTGTTGCAATCAAATACTAGAAGGAAGCAATTAGTAAAATAGTTCATACCTTAAATAGAGTACAAATGAAGAGAGACTCAAATAAGACTCCTTATGAAATATGGTATGGCTACAAACCTAATGTAAATTACTTCAAAGTATTTGGTAGAAAATGTTATATCTTGAAGGAGACTAGGAAAAGTAAATTTGATGTCAAAAGTGATGAAGGCATATTCCTAGGATACTACAAAAAAAGTAAAGAATAAAAATGTTTGAATCTAATCACATAGAAGATCATAGAATGTACAGATGTGAGGATTGCTAAGTTTGTAGAAAAGAGTGAAGAAGAGAGTAGTAAAGAACTTGAAGACTATAGAAAGTTTATTTACTTTAAACCTAATACATTGCCTAGTCCAATTAGAAGTTAGTAGACTTCACCTCCTGAGTCCCCAAAATCTCCAAAAGCACTTGATTCCTAGCTAGTGCAACTTGAGTCACTGTTAGAAGCTACTAAACTAAAAATAGTGCAACTTGAGTCTATGTCTAAAGGACCATGCACCTAAGAAAATCATTACAGAGAAATTATATGGAATAATGACAAGGAAAAAATTGAAAGGTACATATTTTCTTACTAAATTTGAACCTAAAATAGTTAAAGATGCTTTGGATAATGAAATTTGGATTGAAGAAATGAATGAAGAGATAGAATAGATAGAAAGGAATAAGTCTTGAACTCTTGTTCCTAAACCCAAGGATAAGAATGTAATTGGCACAAAGTGGGTGTTTAGAAATAAGGTGAATGAAGATAGATAAATTTCAAGAAATAAAGCAAGGTTCATATGCAAAGGTTATTCTCAAGAGGAAGGTAGTAATTATGGTGAAACATCTTCTCCTATTTCAATATTAGAAGATGTTAAGACTCTACTTGCTTATGCTGCACATAAAGGTTGTAAAGTGTATCACATAAATGTGAAATCTGCATTCTTGAATGAAATTCTAGAAGAAAAAATCTACATAGAAAAACCTAAAGTTTTTTAAGATCTTAGCAAAAAGGATATGGTTTGTAAACTATACAAAGAATTATATGGTCTCAAATGAGCTCCCAAAGCTTGGTATGAAAGTCTTTAGAATCATTTGATGAAGATTGTTTTTCAAAGGATTTATGATAACAACAACCTATACATCAAAAAAGGACTAGATAAGAAGATTGTGTTGGCAGAAATCTTTGTGGAAATTAAATTATTTGTTGGAAATGAGTAAGTAATTTAAGATATCAATGGTTAGAGAAATCAAATTCTTTGTTGGCTTGTAGATTCAACAAAAGAAAGATGGTATCTACATTACTCAATCTAAGTATATCAAAGAGATACTGAAGAAATTTGGTATGGTGGCAAGATTCTCAACTAATCCTAAAGAAAATCACATGACAGTAATAAAGAGAATCGTGAGGTACCTAAAGAGTACTAAAGATTATGGATTATGGTTCAAGAAAGGAGAAAACTTAGATTTAAAATCCTTCATTGATGTAGATTGGGTAGGAAGTGTTGATGAAAGGAAGAACACCAATGGTGGAGCATTCTTTCTTGGTAAAATACTAGGGTCTTGGACAAGTAAGAAGAAGAGTTGCATCTCTCAATCTACAATAGAGGTAGAGTATATTGTAGCACTAGTCAATTATTCCAATATTGTTTGGTTTAAACAATTGTTGGTAGGTATGAATGTAGAAATCAATGATCAATGGTTATCTTCTATAATAACATTAGTACAATCAATGTATCAAAGAATCCTTTGATGCATACCAAGATGAAGCATATTACAATAAAATATCATTTTCTGAGAGAATTGGTGCAAGATAAAGAGGTGAGACTAGAATATGTTCATACTAAAGAACAAATTGTAGACATATTCACCAAGCAATTGCCTAAGCATGCATTTTTGTATCTAAGAGGTAGGCTAGGGGTTAGTCCCATATCTAAAGCTCACTAAATGAAGTTTAGTGATGTGTCAACTAGAGCATGTTGAAGATCAGCCAATTTGATGGAGTAATGAAAGGGAAAATTATATATGAATCATTACATTAGGTACATTAATATTCACTAAATATTGTCTTTGGCATAGGATGTCAAGGAGGGAGAGTTTGTTGTATCATATCACATAAATTTTGTAAAGAAAGAGTTTTCTATATCAAAGAAAATTTCTTGAATGTATGAAGATGTCAAAGAGGAAGAGTTTGATGAAGAATAAACTTGGAGAGTTTGCTAATAGAGAGAGAAAATAAAATTAGAGGGAAAGATTAATGTTAGAGGGAGTTCAAACTAATAGAGGGAATTCTCATGGATGAGAATGAGAATGAAACTAAGGATATTAGCCTTACTTTTATTTTTATCTAAAATTTCACTTTATTATGACACATTGTGTTGCCATCAATGCTAAAGAGGGGTATTTTTTAAAATAATTGATCAATTTTATATTGTCTTTTATGTTACACAAAATATCATATCTTTGCAAGTCAGTGTTTATTGAGCTCACTTGGGCGATGAAGATAGTTTCCTATATTTGTCAAGAATTCTAGTGTTTTCCAAGTTTAGAAGATAGTGTCTACCAAGTTCACTTGATCTCCAAAGAGAAGTTTGTAGAAGTTCAGTGTTAATCAAGCTCACTTAGTTAATAAAGGAAAAGTTGGATGAAACCAAAGTTAATCATGTTGGAAATATATGATAGGCTAAGTTACTGAGAGGGGTGGGGTTAATTAGTAACCAATAAAACTTAATCTTTATTTGCTAATTAATCCTTCATTTGTATTTTAATCTAATTGCATGCATGAGAAATTGAAAGCATTAAAACATTCATAACACTTTGACACACAATATCTTAACCTAGAAAGTTTCCAAATGGAAAGTAAAACTAGGTGGAGATAATACCCATAAGCTTCACTACTATAGTATAAAGTTGGCCTATTAAGGCCTATAATGATCACTTCTGATGATCTTTCCTATTAGGAGCAATAAGGAATGCTAGGTCCACCTTGCAAAAGGATTTACAAACATACAATGAGGTATGCACTTGGTAAAGAGATTTATAAAAGACTATTAAGTCTACCTTGTGAAAGGATTTAGCAATTCCACCTGTTAGGATGAGCTAGTGGGTGATCTTTGGTCTGCAACTTGATTTGTTGAATGAAATTCCTTTGGTTGTAATGACCACCTTGCTATCATAGATAAATCTTTGCTACTCCTTATCTTGTTGTAGCTTTTTACTTCACACTTCTTCTCTTTTCTACTTGTTACATATATCTCATCATATTTGGATTTGATACAATACATTACATATATATCAATCCAATTTACAAATCATCAAAGTCGGCTACAACATAGGTTTATAGAAAATACACAAAGTTGGCCCAACTATAGGAACTTGAGTTTTGAATACTAGCTCGATGAGATTCTGATACTCAACATTCACTATCAATGCTTGGCATCATCATGCACATGATAGATGTAGAAGCTTAGTCCACACTGATCACTTCTAAGTAGTTTGAACTTAGTCTGCATTAGTGACTTGGTGAATACTGCAAAACTTAACATGTAAACTAAATCACTTGACTGATACTGTATGCCTCAGTCAACACTAGATTCACTTTACTATAACTACAAACTTAGTAACCACTATAAAACATGGTTTACATTGAGAAAATAAACATTAAGAAGCTCAATTTACACCGATAATCACCATCTTGGTAGAAACTTCTCAGCACAAACTGAATATTGTTCCTTGAACTTGGTAGCAACTGTAAAACTTGGTAGAGTCTGAATTACTTGGTTAACACTATTAACTGTACAATAATCTTAGTATATGCTTACTATTTGAATAAGTGTGTGCCACTAATAAAAAAAATTGACTATAATTTCAATAATCTCCCCCTTTGGCATTAGTGACAAAAACACTTATTAGTCAACACTTAATTCTCAAAAAGTTCCAAAAATAATCTTTATTCTGCATGCCTGTCTTCAACTTGGTAGACTCCTCTGTTTTTGAGATTTTTCAAAAGTGCTTTTGTAAGAGATGTTTATATGAATATTTGTACATGTATATAATATGATGGTGCTCCCCCATTCATATATATCTAATGTAATTTACATATTATATGTATCTTCTCATATTTTCTCCTTTATTGCATCTTTTCCCCTTTACAATTTACTTTACATGTTATATATATGTCTTCTCCCCTTTTACATATTCTCCCCCTTTATATATCACATCTTATATCACATCTTCTTCCTCTTTTTGACATAAATGCTAAAGGTGTATTCTATACAATAGTGCCAAAATGTGCCAAGAAATCAAAATGAACCTTTAGAATTAGTGCCATTGTCTTGTCCTAGTTTTCTTGCAACACCTTGCTTGTGTACAATGCAATCTACACTTCTGCTAATATTTCTATCATGTGGTCTGTTGGTGTTTGAAAATGTTACCCAATTTTCAATTATCCCAATGAGAAACTGATGCATCTAGGGGCAGCTAACTCCCACCATCAACATATCACTTCAAACACTGGGACAACTATAAGGCTAGACCCTTCTTCTTCTTCAAGCTCTGCAAAACCTAGGTGGGTAGACCTGAGATTCAATTGATACCATACCAGTGCAAAACATATCTCTGAATCTAATAAGCAGATTGAAACCCCTTACATCTCCTAAAGACTTAATGGAATAACAGAGATCTACAATAACTGAATGAAAATCTATGAAATGCACAAGCTGAGTGAGGGTTTGACCATTTTACCTCTTCAACATAAAATTAAAGACGTTGATTATTGATGTTGATGTTCAAAATATCCTTAAGCATTCAACAGTATAACCAGTGATCCTATAACTGATCAGTGCCTAATCTATTGGGTAATTCCATGAATTAAAAACATACATTTGTGACATCAGGACGTATCTTATATACCAGACATCAGATCTATCCAACCACCTTGTGATTCAGACATCAGTGTTCATTCAGGTCTCATTCTCACAAGATATCCTTCTCAAACAACCAGTAACCTTGTTTAAACATATCGATCATTTACTTGGCCCTTTAGTCCAACAACAAAATACATCAAACATACAACCTGAAAGGGATGCAAATAGGTCTCAAATCTTTGTTCCAAAACCACATGAGACTTACAGATTGCTGAGATAGGAGACAAGAACCAGAATAAAACTAGTGAAACTGTTATTCATATGTATTCATTTCCTTGAAACTATACATTCAGATGCATGAAATTTAAACATGAAACAACTTAACATCTCAAAACTATCTGTATTATATTTACACTTGCTGTTCACATGAGAGTTATGCTAAAGAAAAATGGTGTCACAGTCATGGAAACATGTCAAAATACTGGAACCAATGGTCTCACAATGCAAAAATTGGAATCCCTAATGGTATCACAGCAATGAACTTTTTCTTCCCAAAAACTAGAACCCATCAAACAATGAAAGATAGAAAGATATAGCAAAGGAAAGAATCTCGAATCTGATCTTCACGTGACAAGTGTCCATTTGAAAAGCAATCCTCTGTAACTGAAAAACTTCTTTCTTCCATCTCTCATTCTAATCTGATCTTGTTTCATCATTTCTGTTACTAACTTGCACAATACCTCTGTTGAAATGATGCAACATTACTGATTCACTACAATATCTGATTTACCCATTAAAAAGCTTGGCAAAAATTGGGTTAAGTTGAGTGAATGTGAGAGACGTGAACTCCAACCGCATTCTTACCAAGTTTTATTGATCCCCTAATTAGATTTTTAGTTTTTTACCCGTTCTATTGAGAAAAACAACAAAATTTACATTTTTGGCTATAACTCAAGCTAGGAGGCACCTGTGCAAGAACCAACCTCAAAATCCAAAAATTCAGCTCTTTCCAGTTCCTGTGGTATATTGGAGCATCTATTTTGGGAAAAATTTGACCCAGATATAGCCCTCTGAAGTTCAAGCCTCTGCTCATGTCTCTATGACAATATTTCACAAATATATGAACTTTCAAAAGTTAAAACTATATCAGCAGTTCAAACTTTATTTTAAAAAAAAGGCTTGCACGTCAGTTTTGAGGAAAAAACAATAAAATATTAAAATTTGGAAGCTCACAAATTCCCCACCACTTTCTATCTGGGTCAAAGCATGTTGACCACTCTTGACACATGTAAGCTTCTGATTGGTTCAGCTCACTGCCACATCAGCACGCTACATGGATGCCACGTCACACTGACTACTTCACTATATTAATCGGTGAGCAAGTTCACCTTAGCAAGGTAACAAGGACCGTCGGTTGTGCCACTTGGCACAATCTAGTGCACTCTTGACATTTTCTTGCCACATGATCATCTACCTTGTAAATCGCTGCCACATGTCGCATGTTGATTCACTGATGGCATTGCACGCGGGACCCACGTTGCATTCAGACTCTTGTCGAATTTTTAGACTTTTTCCAAATTTTTGGAATTTTTCGACAACCTCGCTACTTCGCTAGCCGGAGATGCCAAGATTTTCTGGCTAGTGAGGTAGTGACTAGCCGAATTCTTGGGTTTTTTGATTGTGCTGACATCATCAATTTTTAATTGTGCACCCATTCAAAATCATGCTCTATTCAAATATGGCTGACATCATCCTTCTTTGGGTCGGATTGGGGGGTCCTGCGCACTTTCCATGGTTTCCAAAAGCCTCTTTCTCTAAGTCACAATACATACTGTGTGTTCTGGCATTTAAAGGCATAAAAATATGTCATAGAACGAATGTGGAATAAAAGACTTTAACCGTCTTCTACTCTCTTTACGGGTTGCTCTCATTCTGGCATCTCTATGGCTTTATGATGGGCGCCTCTCCTATTTTAATGCACAAGGTAAGTCTTCTCCATAGCATCAGGTGTTATTACATGCTTGCCACCCCTAATACGTGGACTACATCCTATTCACAAGGTGGCTTCTTACTCTGTTGTCATCGGCGACCTCCTTCTTCTAATTGCTGCTTCTGCATGAAGCATCTTTTTAAGTGTGTGAGTATTCTTCGTTTACCATGGTGGGCGTTGACTTTTCTTCTAGGATCATGGGGGAGGGGGGGTTCCTTGAAGCAACTTCAAACTCTTATACATATTAAACGTGTCCCTTCTATTCATGTCTTTTATCTTCTAACAAAAACTTTGAAAACTACAATTTTCCTTGCATACTGGCATCTTTTAAAATGTGTGTGCTCACTGTACATTGCGTGAGTTCCTTTGAAAACTGGAGGCACCTTTCATACGTCTTTATAACTCTTTTTTAAAATGCCTTCTTTTTGAGCCATGGTCGTGGGCTCTTTCTTTACGCCTATAGCTTTGTTCTTCTTGTGACTGACTCTATTTTTAATGCATGAATTCCAATTTTTAATGTTGCCTGCGTGTGGTTTGGCCCTACCATGTTCGGCCTTCATGCATGGGGTACCTTTTATTTAGTCTACGGCCTTTCCTTTGGCTTGATTGTGCTTGTGTTCCTTAAAAATGTGGATGGCCCTTCTCTCAAACCGCCACTTCATGCGTGAGGCTTTCTATTTGCATGATATCATCTTTTAATGCATGGGTTTTGTCAAACAAAATGGAATTAGAAGACCCCTTTGATATTGAATCTAACCTAAACCATGAACATGAAGGTGTTTGCAGATTATTGGTCATGGAATGAGAAACCATTTTACGTTGTGGATATTTTTATCACACTGATATAGTGATATCGCATCTGCCAATATCTTTGCATGTTTCTTCTTTTTTTATAAAATAACATTCTTCATTCCCTCATTTGATATTCTATAGTAATGTATCAAAATAAATTTTGAAACATTATCACATCTTTTGAACACCCCCAAATTCCAATATCTTATTGATCTGGTGAAAATTAGTCAGGCCCCAAAGTGGGTCTGACTAAAAAAATTTCGTTTCCAGACAACTAAAATGCTGAATTAATCCTTTGATCATCCCAAACTAATTGGAAATGAATTTGAGCACAAAATGGTCTTTAAAAACTCATTTTCACCTCTTCTTGCAAACAGTCAATTTCATGCTAGGAGGTCATTTGACTGCCTTTAAAAATTGACCCGAACACCTGATCAGGATCTAAAAATTGACATACTGAATCTTTCCTCACACACTTTCAGCCTGTCAAATCCTATCTCATGAAAATTTAGGAGTCAAAAGATATTGACCCTCAAAGTCGCCTTCTTATATTTATCTGCAAACAAACATGTCAGAAAACAACAAATTGGGCTCAAAATTGACCTTGAAAATTGGGCAAATTAGCACATGGGAAAACAAAAATTGGGACACTCATTCTTTGTCATGAGGCCATTATGGATCTACTATTTAGGCTTATGAAGAATAATTGGGCAGAAATGGCGGACGTTCAAAGTAGGTTACTCAGAATTAGCAGACTGGAAATACTGGCATAAAATCATTTTTTGCAAATGGAAAGGGCCTGGAAAAGTGTGTAGACGGATTTGTCGTGATTCAAAAACTGACACACTTAAAGTAATTTTGGAGTACAAAATAGGGGTATATTCAATTTGATCTCACCAATCACAGATTAGGAGTTACGACATCACAAATAGGGCTTCCAATCAATCTGCAAATATTGACACCAGCAAAAAGTCAAAAATTCCATTTTGAATCATGCTTGAAAACTGATCAAACTGATTCGTCATGATATGAAACTTGAAACATAACAAGTCTCTGATGCCTACAATGCAATGCAATAGGAATTTCAACATTTGAATCAACTGGTAAAAAGTTATAGCCTGTCAAACTGGGCTTCCCAGAATTAGGAACAAAGTGTATCAGCATGAAAATAGTAATTGACCAACTTTGAGGGATTCAAAACCTAGTCAAATGGACTCGAAACGACTCGAAATCTAAAACATAGGATTTAGGGTATGGAAACTAGACACTCTCAAAGAAAAATGTCACAAAGCCTTTTTGGATGCAAGATATTGAATGGAAAACACAACCTCTTGTCTCTGTTTGACACTTGGGGTAAAATGCTAATTTGACAATTTCTCGAAACAAGACTTCACAGAATGGCTCGAAATGATAATTTAACTTCATGGAACATGTAGACGGGCTGAATGGAAGGTGTTAGAAACATTAAACACCTTTTAGGCCTCAAACTGAGAGCTGGGTACAATCTCATTTATAAACATTTATAGGGCTCAAAAATTGACCATGCAATTTTTAGCGCCAACAGTGGCTCTTTATGGAGATGCATGTCCCTTGCAGGTATGGAAAGGATTCAAATCTCTAGAGGAAGTAGACCATTCCCAAAAAACTTTAAAACTTCTTCTTGAATAGCTTATTGAAAGCAAGGAAACAACTACTTCTACTATTTACAAACGATGACCCCGGGCCACCGAACTTCAACAAAATTGTTTAAATTTGTCATAAACATGATTCTCATCTGAACTTTCATGAGGTAAACTAAAATTTCTTCTCCTATCAGTTTCACCAATCATATTATCATTATATAAAAAATCACTTGGCAAAACAAAATCACCACTCTTACTTTCATAATGCATATAAAGACTTACTTCGTCCTCAACCATTTGCTCATTATGAAAGTTCTGATCAGCATGCTTAAACATATCAGACTAAAACTAAAAACCCTGTTCATTTAATGGCTCTGCATGCTATCATTTTCGAATATGAAGGCTTCATATTCAACTTGGAGAAAAGGATCACACATACCTTGAAAATGTGTTTCCTTATGCGTAACCGGATGATATTCAAATGAACATTCTGACTTGTACTCACATATATCATCAATGTCAGAATCTGAAGCTAATCCACAAGCTTCAAATGGTTCTTCAAAATCAGCAAATAGATTAGTCTTTACATTAGAGAGTTCATCATAAAAATCATAGCAAGGGATAGGTAGATTTTCAATAACCATCTCATCAAACACCTTGTTATCATAATCATATGCAACATCATGATCATATTCACTATCATATTTGGAAGAAGAATACTCTGATCTCTTACAGCAGTGAGACAAAGTATTAGCATTAAACTTATTCTCTTATAAATATGAAACTTCCATGTGTTCTTCAAAAAGAGGATTGATAACTCCATGCAAAGCGCCTTTGTAGACATTAGGACAAGTAATGTGTTGATCAACATCAAAGTCCTCACCATATAATGGATTAGTGAAAACTTTCAACATATGAAGAAGAAAAATCAGAATCATCACCCGAAGACACACCATTAACTCCATCAATGAAGCATGTAGAATACAAATCAAAGTTACTTTCATTGTCTCCATATAGGTGATTCAAATGTCTTGCAAGAAAATCATCATTTATCTTACCAATAGGTGCCGATGGATTAATCTCAGGATCAATCACGTACTAATCATCATTGCACTCATCCTCAAGACACTCTTCTACACAATTAGGTAATACGTCTCTATGGATAACCTCTTTGTCTTCATATTTTGTAGACACATTTTCTTCATAACTTTCAATCTCAAACTGATTTGCACAATTCTGAACTAGAAATTCGCTTTCAGAATTAAGAAAAGAATTCATATATTTATTGACATAAGAATACTCACTCCCGTCATTGCTTTCTTCTTCCCAATCAACATCTGATTCACATGAAGATGCACACACACTGGCACTATCCTCTTCTTGAGTTGAGTAATAACTCTCATCATCAGCTTCATATGACACCTCTTGATAATATATTGGATCAACAACTTCATTATTACTTGAAAGACGACTTTCAGCTTTATCATACTCACATTGATATGATTGTCTTTCAACTTCAGATTTAATAATGTTCTCAACATGATGCAATCTCTCAATGAGATAATTCATTTCTTGCCTATCTTGTGGGTCAAGAGAATGCATCTCTATTGCTGAAATATTATCAACATATGAGCTTAGTTCTTCTGACTGTGACTGAGATACATATGATTTACATTCTTTATCTTGTGTCATCTCTCCATGGCATGTCGGGTCAGCAATTTCACCTTTATAATTTGATAAATCACTTCTGGTTTCTTCCTCTTCATACTGAGATGAATATCCTTCAACTTCAAAGTTTACGACATTCTCACCCAAAGGCATATTATCAATAGGAGGAGAAACAACTAAATTTATTTTCTGCATGTACAATTCATCAAGTGAACTATCTTTATGTTCCACTGTTGTAATACCATAAACATGTGCATTTAATTCAGCAATAATGGAATCATTTCTTCTTTGCAACAAAGAGATTTCATGTTCACGTGTTTTTATTTTTGAATCTTCAACAAAACTATTTATAACAACAGGAGTGCTTATTTGCTGATATGAAATTAAACATTCTATATGACATTGATTTGTTCTTTGCACCTCATCTTGTCGGCAAACATTTCTAGAGAAGTGACTCCGGGTTAAGCCATATTTTATGTTATTCTCAATCTCTATTGCTATCATGAATGCCAGATGCAAAGTTCTAGGTTCCTTATCTCTCAACAGATAGTTCATCTTTTTATCAAATGCACCGAGATAAACCACTAAACACATTTGATCATCCGGCTTGTAACTTTCAAGAAATTCACTCAAAATCTTTGCAAATTTGATATT
The DNA here is from genome assembly GCA_028749045.1 of Cupressus sempervirens. Taxonomy (NCBI): domain Eukaryota; kingdom Viridiplantae; phylum Streptophyta; class Pinopsida; order Cupressales; family Cupressaceae; genus Cupressus; species Cupressus sempervirens. Next base: position 494,673,840 of record CM053790.1, read on the forward strand.
AAATTCAGGAACTAACTCACCATTCCTGATTTCAATTTTCAAAAACTTATCAAAATAATCAGAGATGCTTACTCTTTCCCCAAACTACATCATGAAGGTTGACAGTAATTCATCCCAGGATGAAATTGAACATGCTGGTAGGAATGAAAACTAGTCCCTAGCATTATCCTCTAAAGTTTGAACAAACAATTTCATCTGAATGTCTTCATGAGCAATTTCAAAATCACCAACCAAGTCACTAAACAACTGAACATGATGACTGGCTGAATTTTCATGGTTTCCACCAAACTTAGGCAAATACTGTCTGAGGTTACAAGGCATAATATTTGGTAAACCATGGATACCATTAAAATTTAATGGCATATACCTCTTGTTAGAGATGGATCTAGGAACTTCACTGGCAGGCTGCATACTAGATGAGATGAAACTTGACATTCTTCAACTCAAGACTCATTCTCCATTAAATACTTTCAAAATTCATAACTTGTAGTAGATTCTTCACAACCCTCTACCAAATGAATGTTTCAAATACACTTCACAACTTTAAAACAACAATTGAAACCAAATCCAGTGAAATGTATAAAACACAAAACTATTCTCCTCCTTTTAGTGCTCTAACTTCACTTGATGGAGAATACATATGTAGAACTCACTTTCATGGGAAAGAAAATTTCATAAAAGTAAAAAAAACCTCAAGTTTTGCTATATGAAACCACTGATTTGCTGATTGGCCTGGTGCTAACCTGAATTCTTTATACCACTGATCAAAACTTACAGTGTCGCCATCTCCTTGAAGAGAGAAATGAAATCACAACTGTGAGTTATCTTTATCATTACAAATTCTTATGACAACAGATCAAACAACACTTCCAGACTTATTTGTCAGAAACTTATAATAGATTTCCCTTCTTGATTGCAAATTCATCTAACTTTCAAATCTGCTTGATTCCAATGAAAACTGTTGAAAACAATTTATACATCACTGATCTACAATGATTGAGAGATCCTTTAGATAGAGTCGCCACTCACTATTGTGAGAAAGATTTTAAACATGATTCATAACACTACATGTCTGAACTAAAAATTCAACTTGAAAACTTTGCAAATCTTTTAAAATTATTTAAAAGAGAGAAAACATCTTTCACCAATTCTGACTCTGAATTACAATAGTATTCTGAAAATAACAACCGGTTGACATGACTGAAGATGAACACTCTTAGCAACACAATCTGTATTCAACCTTGAATAATATTGCTGTAAATGGATAAAACTTACTAGGGTGCATGATTTAGAGTAAGAAAACTGGAAAGAACATCAGAGAACTTACTACTGTAACTTTTTAATGCACTTCTCCTGTTGTATTGAATCTCTTTTTTTCAAATTCTCAAGGTTTTTCTTAAATCTGATTCAATACATTCTCTAGTAGAGTCACCATTTTTTTGGTGACTCGGATGGGCCAAACCCAATTGAGAATAGGACTGAAATTTTCAAATTATACACCAGAGATTCTTGTCCTTTTAACAGTGAATTACTTCACAGCTTCCCCAGCAGAGTGGCCATTTTGTTGGTGTTTGAAAATGTTACCCGGTTTTCAATTATCCCAATGAGAAACTAATGCATCTAGAAGCAGCTAACTCCCATCATCAACATATCACTTCAAACACCGGGCCAACTATAAGGCTAGACCCTTCTTCTTCTTCAGGCTTTGCAAAACCTAGGCGGGTAGACCTGAGATTCAATTGATACCGTACCAGTGCAAAACATATCTCTGAATCTAATAAGTAGATTGAGACCCCTTACATCTCCTAAAGACTTAATGCAATAACAGAGATCTACAATAGCTGAATGAAAATCTATGAAATGTACAAGCTGAGTGAGGGTTTGACCATTTTAGCTCTTCAACATAAAATGTAAAGACGTTGATTATTGATGTTGATGTTCAACAAATCCTCAACCATGCAACAGTATAACCAGTGATCCTATAACTGATCAGTGCCTAATCCATTGGGCAATTCCATGATTTCAAAACATACATCTGTGACATCAGGACGTATCTCATATACCCAAATGCACAAGCTGAGTGATGGTTTGACCATTTTACCTCTTCAACATAAAATGTAAAGAAGTTGATTATTGACGTTGATGTTCAACAAATCCTCAACCATGCAACAGTATAACCAATGATCCTATAATTGATCAGTGCCTAATCCATTGGGTAATTCCATGAATTCAAAACATACATCTGTGACATCAAGACATATCTCATATACCCAAATATCAAATCTGTCCAACCACCTTGTGATTCAGACATCAGTGTTCATTCAGGTCTCATTCTCACAAGATATCCTTCTCAAACAACCAGTAACCTTGTTTAAACATATCGAGCATTTACTTGGCCCTTTGGTCCAACAACAAAATACATCAAAAATACAACCTAAAAGGGATGCAAATAGGTCTCAAATCTTTGTTCCAAAACCACATAAGACTTACAGATTGTTGAGATAGGAGACAAGAACCAGAACAAAACTAGTGAAATTGTTGCTCATATGTATTCATTTCGTTGAAACTATACATTTAGATGCATGAAATTTAAACATGAAACAACCTAACATCTCAAAACTATCTATATTATCTTTACACTTGCTGTTCACATGAGAGTTTTGCTAAAGAAAAATGGTGTCACAGTCATGGAAACATGTCAAAATACTAGAACCAATGGTGCAAAAACTAGAATCCCTAATGGTATCAAAGCAATGAACCTTTTCTTCCCAGAAACTGGAACCCATCAAACAATGAAAGATAGAAAGATATAGCAAAGGCAAGAATCTCGGATCTGATTTTCATGTGACAAGTGTCCATTTGAAAAGCAATCCTCTATAACTAAAAAACTTCTTTCTTCCATCTCTCATTCTAATCTGATCTTGTTTCATCATTTCTGTTACTGACTTGCACAATACCTCTGTTGAAATGATGCAACATTGGTGAGTCACTACAATATCTGATTTACCCATTGAAAATCTTGGCAAAAATCGGGTTAAATTGAGTGAATGTGAGAGACGTGAACTCCAACCACATTCTTACCAAGTTTTACTGATCCTCTAATTGGATTTTTAGTTTTTTACCCGTTCTATTGAGAAAAACCCCAAAATTTACATTTTTGGCTATAACTCAAGCTAGGAGGCACCTGTGTAAGAACCAACCTCAAAATCTGAAAATTCAGCTCTTCCTAGTTTTGGTGGTATATTGGAGCATCTATTTTGGGCAAAATTTGACCCAGATATAGCCCTCTGAAGTTCAAGCCTTTGCTCATGTCTCTATGACAATATTTCACAAATATACGAACTTTCAAAAGTTAAAACTATATTAGCAGTTCAAACTTTATTTTAAAAAAAAGGCTTGCACGTCAGTTTTGAGGAAAAAACAATAAAATATTAAAATTTGGAAGCTCAGAAATTCCCCACCACTTTCTATCCGGGTCAAACCATGTTGACCACTCTTGACACGTGTCAGCTTCTGATTGGTTTAGCTAACTACCACATCATAACGCTACATGGATGCCACATCACACTCGCTACTTCGCTATATTAATCAGTGAGCAAGTTTTCCTTAGTGAGGTAACGAGGACCGTCGGTTGTGCCACTTAGCGCAATCTGGTGCGCTCTTGACATTTGCTCGCCACATCATCATCTACCTTGGAACTTGCTGCCACATGTCACATGTTGATTCACTGATGGAATTGCACACGAGATCCACATTGCATACAGACTCTTGCTAGATTTTCAAACTCTTGACGAATTTTAAAAAATTTTCGGCAACCTTGCTACTTCGCTAGCCAAAGTGGCCAAGATTTTTTGGCTAGTGAGGTAGCAACTAGCCAGATTCTTGGGTTTTTTTATTGTGCTGACATCATCAGTTTTTAATTGCACGCCTGTTGAAAATCATGCTCTGTTCAAATATGGCTGACATCATCCTTCTTTGGGTCGAACTGGGGGGTCCTGCACACTTTCCATGGCTTCCAAAAGCCTCTTTGTCTAAGTCACAATACATACTATGTGTTCTGGCATTTAAAGGCATAAAAATTTATCATATAACAAATGTGGGATAAAAGATTTTAACTGTCTTCTACTCTCTTTGCGGGTTGCTCTCATTTTGGCATATCTATGGCTTTATGATGGGCACCTCTCCTATTTTGATGCGCAGGGTAAGTCTTCTCCATGGAATTAGGTGTTATTACATGCTTGCCACCCCTGATACGTGGACTGCATCCTATTCACAAGGTGGCTTCTTACTCTATTGTCATGGGCAACCTCCTTCTTCTAATTGTTGCTTCTGCGTGAAGCATCTTTTAAGTGTGTGAGTATTCTTCATTTACCATGGTGGGTGTTGCCTTTTCTTCTAGCATCGTGGCGGGGGTTCCTTGAAGCAACTTAAAACTCTTATACATATTAAACGTGCCCTTGCTATTCATGTCTTTTATCTTCTAACAAAAACTTTGAAAATTGCAATTTTCCTTGGATGCTGGCATCTTTTAAAATGTGTGTGCTCACTGTACATTGCATGAGTTCCTTTGAAAATTGGTGGCACCTTTCATATGTCTTTATAACTCTTTTTTAAAATGCCTTCTTTTTGAGCCATGGCCATGGGCTCTTTCTTTACGCCTGTAGCTTTGTTCTTCTTGTGACTGACTCTATTTTTAATGCATGAATTCCAATTTCTAATGTTGCCTGCATGTAGTTTGGCCCTGCCATGTTCGGCCTTCATGCATGGGGTACCTTTTACTCAGTATGCAGCCTTTTCTTTGGCTTGATTGAGCTTGTGTTACTTAAAAATGTGGATGGCCCTTCTCTCAAACTGCCACTTCATGCGTGAGGCTTTCTATTTGCATGATATCATCTTTTAATGGATGGGTTTTGTCAAACAAAATGGAATTAGAAGACCCCTTCAATATTGAATCTAACCTAAACCATGAACATGAAGGCGTTTGCAGATTATTGGTCATGGAATGAGAAACCATTTTACTTTGCAAATATTTCTATCACACTGATATAGTGATATCGCATCTGCCAATATCTTTGCATGTTTCTGCTTTTTTTATAAAATAACATTCTTCATTCCCTCATTTGATATTCTATAGTAATGTATCAAAATAAATTTTGAAACATTATCACATCTTTTGAACACCCCCAAATTCCAGCGTCTTATTGATCTGGTGAAAATTAGTCGGGCCCCGAAGTGGGTCCGACTAAAAAAATTTCGTTTCCAGACAACTGAAATGCTGAATTAATCCTTTGATAATCCCAGACTAATTGGAAATGAATTTGAGCACAAACTGGTCTTTAAAAACTCATTTTCACCTCTTCTTGCAAATAGTCAATTTCATGCCAGGAGGTCATTTGACTGCCTTTAAAAACTGACCCGAACACCTGATCAGGATCTGGAAATTGACATACTGAATCTTTTCTCCACACACTTTCAGCCTATCAAATCTTGTCTCATGAAGAATTAGGAGTCAAAAGATATTGACCCTCAAAGTTGCCTTCTCAGATTTATCTGCAAACAAACATGTCAGAAAACAACAAATTGGGCTCGAAATTGACCTTGAAAATTGGGCAAATTAGCACATTGGAAAATGAAAACTGGGACACTCATTCTTTGTCATGAGGACATTATGGATCTATGATTTAGGATTATGATGAATAACTGGGCAGAAATGGCGGACGTTCAAATTAGGTTACTCAAAATTAGGAGACTGGAAATACTGGCAAAAAATCATTTTTTGCAAATGGAAAGGGCTTGGAAAAGTGTGTAGACGGATTCGTCATGATTCGCAAACTGACACACTTAAAGTATTTTCAGAGTACAACATAGGGGTATATTCAATTTGATCTCACCAATCACAGATTACGAGTTATGACATCACAAACAGGGCTTCTAATCAATCTGCAAATATTGACACCAGCAAAAAGTCAAAAATTCCATTTCGAATCACGCTTGAAAACTGATCAAACTTATTTGTCATGATATGAAACTTGAAACATAACAAGTCTCTGACGCCTAAAATGCAATGCAATAGGAATTTCAACATTTGGATCTACTGGTCAAAAGTTATAGCACGTCAAACTGGGCTTCCCAAAATTAGGAACAAAGTGTATTAGCATGAAAACAGTCACTGACCAACTTTGAGGGATTCAAAACCTAGTCAAACGGACTCAAAACGACTCAAAATATGAAACAAAGGATCTAGGGTATGCACACTAGACATTCTCAAAGTGGAAAGTCACAAAACCTTTCTGGGTGCAAGATATTCAATGGCAAACACAACCTCCTGTCGCTGTTTGACACTTGGGGTAAAATGCTGATTTGACAATTTCTCGAAACAAGACTTCACAGAATGGCTTGAAATGACAATTTAACTTCATGGAACATGTAGATAGGCTGAATGGAAGGTGTTAGAAACATTAAACACCTTTTAGGCCTCAAATTGACAGCTGGGTACAATCTCATTTATAAGCATTTATAGTGCTCAAATTTCTCAACAGGGCTCAAAAATTGACCATGCAATTTTTAGCACCAACATGGTCAGAAATAGAGAATTTTTTGTCATGGATGAGGGTTTTAGAAGGTGCAATATGTTTTTGCAATGTATCCATGTTTGGGAGAATCATGCCTTTAATATTCACAAGTGTATTCCTTATCCTAACTTCTTCCCTTAGCAATTGTCTTGCTTATTAGTTAGAAATGTGATCTTTGTATAGTGGTCATAACTATAACTCTAGTCAAGTTGCAACTATTGTGTACTTGCCTTCAGATCTTCATCAAGTTTGGAGAGCTTATCTTTTATTTCATTGGTAAAAATAGATGTGTCATAGAGTTTACCAAATAGAGAAGTTACATTATTGCTAGAGGTTTCCAATGAGCCTAAAACGGTAGACAAGTCTACTTGATGTATATCAATTTCTATGCTACTATCTCCAATACTTTATTATCAAATTTCTTTTCTACTCTTTGCAACAATTTCTCTTGTCCATTCAAATCTTTGTTGAATTTTTGGACCATTTCTTCTACCTAAGCCCAAATTGGTTGAGAAGTGTCAACCTTAGTACTAAGTGTCTCTACAAGAATGTTCTTTGCATCTTCAAGCACTTGAAATTCTTTATTCCTATCCTCTCTAAGCCTCTGTTGCTTAGCTTTCTTCTATAGAAGTTCTCCAACTATATGCATCTGATTAAGATTTAGATTGGAGATACCCCAATTCAAGATAACTATATCTTCATCGAGATCAATTTATTCTTCCTTATTCTTGCCTTTGCTAGATAGTATTGCACTCAGTTGAGGTTTGGTCTCAACTATCTTAGTAATTATTTGCATGCTTAGAATTAAAACAATGGTATAAATAGTAGGTGGCATAAAAAGTAGATACTACACTTATTGAAGTAATACATTGAGTGACCAAAAATAATGGTGGAGGAAGTACTAACTACTCAGTAGATGAAGTTCTTATCACTTCTGTCAATGAAATATTGAGTTGGACAAGTGCAAAGATTGGTTGATTACTTGAATTTGCAATGTTTAACACAACCAACTCTGCAATAGCTTTCTTTGAGCGTTATGTCTTCAAATTTTTTCTTGGAGAATGAGGAAGTGAGGCTATGACCACTACTATAATATTTTCAAGGTTGGTCTCCTCAATGTTTAGATTCTTAGGAGATCTTCCTCAGTAGCTTCCTATCCCTATTTCTCATCATCTATGTTATCATAATGTGTTGCCTCTTCATTATCAATTTCCTCTTCCTTTTTGTGTTCACCATAATCTTCCTTGTCACTAACATTAACAAAAAAATCACTTTTCTTATGAAGATTATAAATGATTTTCCATGTGTTTTTGGCATTCCTTACCACATGTTCAATCTTATTAATCAATATTAGACAAGTGTTAAACCTAAAAGTAAGCTTTTCTTCATTCTTCTTAATGGATTCTTTTATTTCTTTGTCACTTAGACTCGACATGAGTTACCTCATAGTATTCTCATAAATGTCTTTAGTAGTTTTCCTTGCATGCTTCCATATTGGCTTAATTTTTTGCATTAACTCATTGGGAATCTATTGTGCAAGTTGGTCTCAAGAGTATTTCCATTTTCCCAATTTTGACATAACCATGTCTTCAACTTGCTTATTCTCCTCTGTAATTTTGATTTCATACATTAATGGTTTGAAATTTTTTATGCTAGCTCTAGATTTAATTTCTTTCAATCTTTCCTTAAAGGTGGGTGGAGGCTTCTTGAAAATTATATCCTTTGCTTCTTCAACCAACTTTAGTTTCTTTCTAGATTTCCTCCTTATAAACACCATAGTAGATGTTTTTGTAGGTTTGGTTATAATAACCTTACCTTTCTTCTTTACTAGTTCTTATTCTTCTAAGTTCTATTCATCTTCTAAATCATCTTCTTTTATGTCATCTCCTTTTCCTTCAGTCAATAGGAGAGTAGAGCTAGTTTGTTTCAATTTTGCAATCCTCTTTTTCTTCTTTGTTGACTACATGAGGGGGTTTTATCTTAAGTTCAATTCTAGCCTTGGCTTCCTCATATGTGCCAAAATATGTAGCCTTTGTATCAATAGGTTCATTTAACAATGCTTCAATAATATCCTTGTTTCATCAATATTGACCTCATAACTGAGAGCTTTAACCCATACAATTCTTGGTCTTGTTGCTTATATATACACTTTATCAAAACCAACAATGTAAAAAATATCATCTTTGTAGTCTTCTTGTTACTCATCTTGTCCTTAAATATATCAAAATAGTTGTCCATGATACTAACATAGTTTTCTCCCACTTCTACTATGTATTCATTAATTTAATAAAGAATAGGTACATCTTTTCTCCATACAACTATACCTTTGGATGGGAAGAACTTTTTTGCAAAGAAAAATAAATAGGTTAAGTGTGAACCAAATGTACAAGAGTATTTCTTTGAAGTTCTTATGCTTTCCATATTCTTGTTGAACTGGTTCAACATCAACTCAGTAAGGTAAAATGACATGTTGTTCTTGAACACTTTGAATGCAAGATCCATTGCTTCACAAGATACATTGTTTAGACAACTAGAGCTATAAATCTTATGTATAATGACATGTATTCCATCCTATTCGATAAGGGTTTTCTTCTCCAATTCTACCTAACTTAGAGTTTTAGTCATTTTAGCATTTGCCAACATTTGAAGACTAGTGATCCTATAGATCATTTTATTCATTATCAAAATAGGTTTCTCCAACCATAACTACCCATTATACACATGGTTGAGGATAAAGCTTATCCACTTAATCTAAAAATCTTAGGGCACGTGTGGAATGTAAGTCAAACCCTTCACTTCGAAGTGTTGATGCTCCAGTTTTAACATGTCATTAACACACACTTTTTTCAACAATTCATCCATTTCCAAAATTTCTATATCTTAGATAGAACATCAAAAATGAGAATGAATATCATTTATCAATAATATCTTTAATGGAATCTAAGATTGTGCAATAGAGGGATCAAGGGTTTCCACAACAGCTAGACTTAGCTTGAAAGTAGGTGCCTTTCATTCAATGCCTCAAACCAATGTCTATGACCCTTTCTTGTCTTGCTACTAGAGGATACCATTTATCTATAGGGTTTGAGAAAATATGGAAAACTTCAACAATAATTTGCAAAGATCACTCAGATGCATAGAAATCGCTCTTGCACAAATAGCTCTTGAAAATTTGCATGTCAAATGGATTCAATTTTGCCCCTTTTATTTGATTTCACATTTTAATCACCATAAATTCCTAGTAAAATCATTTGGTTGATGATAGACTATTTTCCACTCAGCCTGAATTAAATGCTTGGTATGAACATTCATGACTCAGTGTCCACATAATAGTTTACTAACTCCTGACCTTGTTTGGTAGGGCTTGCAACCTGTCCTCACTCAGTAATGACTAGCATTTCGCAAATGGTCAGTAATCCCTTTGCATCTTAAATGATAATATGGATCTTTCCTTCTAGTTTACTAGAATTGATGCAAGACGTCTTCTTCAGAATCCTAGTTCTAGTTCTCCTTGTTAGAGATAAAGTGGAAATACTTGAGTCACCAAATTCTTGAGTGACATTTTCTTCATTGCTCAGACTTGCATTCTTAGAGAATTTTGGAATCCATTGCTGTCTCATATACTTTTTGATGTTGTTAGCCTTGGCTTTCTTTTTCATCTTCAATTCTTCTATTATTTGTATAGTTATTGGCAAGGTGTCCAAGTTCTATACAAATAAAACATCACCTAGTGGTGTCTCTTGTCCTCATTTGATGTTTTACACAGTTCATTCCAATGTGTCCAAATTTTCCACAATAATAACATATGCACCCATTGTTGTAGCCCCAACCAAATATAGCTTTTACAATCTACTCTTCCAGCTTCAATATCTTTGTTTTGCAGCCCTCAAATTTAGGTTTCTCTTTGCATTCATTAGCTCTATGACCATGCTGATTACAATTGTAGCATTTTTCATTGAATTTAGGTTTTCCATTGCTCGAACATTTCTTTTATGTATGACCTATCTTACCATAGTGATTTCAAGTAGGTTATTTATTCTTTTGAGCTCCTTGCTTGGATGATTCCCCTTCTTCTGTATATTTGATTCTTGTTTTTCCTTTTTAATGCAAGAGCATCTAGTGGTGTAAGGGCAATCGTATATCACACAAAAATATGCTTAGTGCTAGTTTTTTTTTAAAGTGTTTTCATTTCTAGATAACCATTTTGGTCAAATAAATATTCCAACTCCCATAGCTCCACTATTGGTCTTTTGGGTTAGAGTTTTTGAGCACCTTGAAATACATGCTACTGTATAAAATAGGTTATTTTGTAATTGAGCCATAATTATAAAGAGTTAGAGGGTTTAAGTTGGAGGGATGAATATACTTCTAATTTAAAGCACTCTAGAAAATGAATCAGGTCAAAAGGCTTTACGATTTGAAGGTTATTACAGTTTTATGTTGCTTGGAGACCTCCTAAGAGTACTTCAAAGTTAGTTTTGAGGAACTAAATAGCCTCATATAGGCCCAAAAAATGAGGTAAAAGGAAAGCTGGTCCATAGGGCTATTTAGCAATTGGAGAGCTTTTTGACAATGTAAATGGTCTATCAATCAGAGTCCCAGATCAAAAGTTATGCCTCCTAGAAGTTGGACTACCTTTTCTAGATTCCTCTAATTTTGCACTGACTTCTGACATGTTTTCTAGAACCTTTTATTTTGTCAATGGATGCCAAATGGAATATTCTAAAATTTATTCCTAACCATAAACCTAATTTGATTTCCTTAAGGACCTTTTTGGCATTGCAAAGGTAGTGTTTGGTGGAGTTTGGGAGAAGCTACTATGAGAAGGATTTTCTCCATAATCTGATAACATTGTAAGCCCATAGGGCATGTCATCGAGTCTATTTTTGTTGTACTAAATGTAATAGCATATCATTTTGGATAATAATATTCCCCCTTTCTTTTTATATTCATTTTTATCTTTGATTATGCCCTCATCAAGTGGTACCAAAGAAAGTTTTGTTGAGTGTGTAGACAAAGCACCGACTGTGAAGCAGTTTGCACTAGGACTATAAGGTTGTGGATTTTTATACAAGAAGATGCCTCCATGAAGGGAGCATGGTGGAAGGGTTAGAGTTCTTACTCTTGAAGTTAGATCCCTCCAGAGATAAGTCTAGGCATTGTAGGATGAGATTTGTAGGGTAATGAATGTTGTCGTAGGCAATGAAAGTGAGGAAGAAAATGAAGAAGAAGGAAATATTGGGAAGGAAGGGGAAGGAGATGGAGAAGTCATAAATGAGGCAAAGGAGAAGCTTTTTAGGGCCATTTCCAAGCTTGGAAAAAGACCTAAAATTGACATCGACATGTTTTTAGGAAATCTAAACCCAAATGAGTTGATCAACTAGATCAATGAGCTGGAGGAATATTTTGAGTATGAGGATATTGGGGACCTTGATAGGGTTAAGTTTGTGAAGGAAAAAGTGAAAGGCCATGTCAAAATCTAGTGGCAAGAGATTCAGTTGGAAAGAATTAGAAGAGGAAAGGAGAAAATCACAAGATGGGATTGTATGATGGACAAACTAAAGAAGCAGTTCATTTTGTTAATTACAAGCTTGATTTGTTCAAAAAGATGCAAGGGTTAAAGTAAGTAGGAATTTTTTTTTAGGAATACATTGAGGAATTTTACCAAGTCCTTATTAGGGTAGGGCATGTAGAAGCCAGTAAGGAGAAGGTTTCATATTACCTTAGTGGGTTAAGACCTAGCATTTAGGAAGAGTTAAGTTTGGTTAGAATGACTAGCATTGAAGAGGCATACTAGTTTGCCTTGTGATTTGAGGAGAAGCTAAAACAAAAATTTGATAGAAGGAAAAGAGGGTGTTTTCAAGGAGGAAGGGGTGGTGGTAGGTCATTTGGAGGCCAAAATGAGAACCAAAAAAAACTAAAGATGTGGGCACTAGCCAAAATCAGAGTGAAAAGGGTTTCAACTGCTCTCATGATCAAAACATTGGAGATCAGAGAGGAAGAGGTAGAGGACATGGACAAGGTTTAGGAAGAGGATGCTTTCATGGTATCTATTTTTATTGTAGTGAAGAAGGTCATTGTGCCTTCAAATGCCCTCAATGCTAAGGAAGGATGGATAGGAGAGCTGATGGTCAAGCAAGGGTTGCTCATGTGGATGATGATGCATAGTCATCACATTTAGAGGATGTAGAAAGAGGAGAGGTTTTAGTTAATGAAAGGGTCTTACTAAGTGGTGAGACTAAACTTGAACAAAGGAGGAGTTTGATTCATACCAGATGGAAGTGTGAAGGTAAATATTGTAATATGATTGTTGATGGTGGTAGCATTGACAACTTGGTGTTAGAGGAGATGATCTCAAAGCTAAAGATTAGGAGGCAGAGAGATCCCCAACCCTATCAGATTACTTGGGTGTAGGATGATCATAAGGTCTTTGTTAGTGAGAAATGTTTGGTAAAGTTCAAGATTGGGAGTTACCATGACAAGGCTCTTTGTGACATCAATCTAATGGTTGTTTTCCATTTATTATTGGGAAGGTTGTGGTAGTTTGATAGGCATGCTATACATGATGGTCATGCAAATACATACTCTTTGACAAAGGATGGAGTTAACCACAAATTGAAGCCCTCAGTAAAGGAGGGTGAAAGGGTATTCCGTAGTGGTAGGGTATGTCTTGTTGATGGAAGAAAATTTTAGGATGGCATGAAACATTAGCATATGTCTTATGCTTTAATTCCTAGAAAAGATAAGGAAGGTAGTAGTGAAATTCCACTTGAAGTTTTAGGTCTACTAAGTGAGTATGGAGATTTCATCTCTAATATTGCTCCAGAAGGGTTGCCACCAATAAGGAAAATCAATCATCAAATAGATTTAGTCACTGGATCTAGTTTTCTATAATGCCACTCAAGACATACTGAAAGAATATAAAACAAAACACAATTCCATAAATGCAATAATTTTTTTTTTAAATTATCTCAACAAAAGTTCCATTATGATAAAAATACATAAAGAGTTTAGAACTATAATGAAATACAATTTCATTTCTTGACACCTATGTCCAACTTTGGAACCCTAAATGTTGTTTTAGAAGTAACTTCAATAAACATCCTTAGCTACTTGAATCTCGAAGCACCTGAAAACCACACAGAATGCAACATAACATAAATAGGGGCTCAGTACACACTGAGTTAAAAGACGAAATCCATCTGCATACATGTTAGTACCAACATATAGATATCCAAAAATAGATTTCTAATCCATCTAATATAGTTCAAATCTAATAATATGCAAGAAGTAAACAATTACTTTTCATTGCAAAAATTAAACTCGCACTAAGAATAACTCATAAATGAAACATATATATTCTGAGGTGTCATCGTTATAACACTTAGTTTTTGCATCCAAATATGGTATGCTCATAGTCATCATGTAACGATATTCTCTATTTTACTTGTCTTTGACAGAATAGAGACATGTCTTTTCTCTGTACTTAACCATATAGGCTTAAGTCATAGGTAAGGCCAATTTTCTTTTATGTGAAATTAACCCACCCAATTTATTTTTAAAGTTATCACTGAATTAATTAACTGAACAGGATAAACCAACTTTAGCCACCTCAATATACGTTCATCATAGATATTCTTAAAAATACACATCAAATAGATATACTAAGAATGAACATGTGGCAATTATAAAATCAGTTTACAATATGATACTACATCCTTAAATCCATCTGTAACACATCTTATACTACCAAGTTCAAAGGTAAATATGGATAATTACATCAACAGGATTAAAACCTATAATATCAAGATTGCATAGATACAATTGAACTATTGCACAGCTCAATGATACTTACAAAATCTTCATACTATACTTTTAATTCCTTGCTGACCTAATCATCTATACTTAACATCAAATTGACCAAGATAACGAATCATAATGCACACGATATTCACATCATCAAACATGTATCAAAATCTGCCTCAATTCATATACTACTTTCATTTTTATTAAGAACTGAAATTCATCTTACATAATAAAAGAATTCTGTCTTAAGCATCTAATCTCAAACAATTCAATAAAGCTAATAGATCACATTATAATCATAGTAAAAACTATCTTAACAAGTGATTGTTTAACTAAGATATTAAGATAAACCAGTGTCTATAAAAGTAACACCTCTATTTTGACAATATGCCACCACCAAAATAACCACAACAACTTATTAAGATGTGATGTTTAAAATCAATTTAGAATATAATTCACAATATGCAAAGTGACTTTCAGCATTTTACACAACTATTTAAAAATATATCGATACCCTGATTATATATTTATGTTTGTTTTCAAAATTACAATTTATACGTTATGTCAAAAATGTCATTCCTGTCAGTGATAAAAAATGAATAGAATACAACTTCCTTTGAAGGTATTTCAAAAAGATCGACTAATGCTTTTAACATGTTTACTGCTGATTGTTCTCACTAAATTATCTACAACCTAAAGTTTCATATTGACATTAAAACCAACTAGTCACAATATGTGTCGAACCTCATTCCATAACGGAATTTCCAAATTCACCCAAAATTCATTCTATTTAGGCTTATTTGACTTAAACAATTTAAACCTCCCAAATACGAATTTAACATAACAATAGTTATGCTGTTACAATATAAACCAACTTCAATTATAATACAAGGTAAATGCTTGACAAAATGTCGATGCTCACATTTCCAACTATCGACACTTCAGAAACAAAAATCTCATAGTCTACGAATGGAATATAACCACTAAGCACTAACATTTCAACATCCAATAAACTTATTGTGAACAACATAATCATCCGTTAAAACATAAGACCCTAAACTCCGCTAAGTACATTTCTAAACTAATATGCTTGTTTATAGCTGAACTATTTGAAAAAAATCCAATGACATTAATTTCATAAGAAATTTAACTCAACTATGTTTTTTTTTTTTTTTTTTAAAACACTAACAATCCATCTAACAGCATAACCAACCTAAATTTGAAAACCATTGTTTATGAATACGGTATACTCTATTTTGAATAAGATATTGGGATAGAAAACTATGCCCTAGCTCAAATGCAAAACCTAGTAAAAAGTAAACCCGATTTCATTTATTGAGTTGTTTAACTCTAGACATATCACACCATACATAGTGACCTCCTCTTTCTCCTTAACATAATAAACACCCAAAAACATACAACATAACACAACGATAGTTTAACTCAAACTTCTAATTTAAAACTCAGAATTTGGCCAAATACAATTAACAGCTAAGAGCTATGCGATAACAAACAATAAAGCTCAGACATATCTATGTTTCCCAAATACACTTTCATAACCTCCCTTGAGTATGGGAACAAACATTGCCCAGAAAATATCTCTGAACCTTGCCTATTTCTAGGCTCGAAAGTAGTTTACACAAATGTCCTTCAAAACATTTTAAAATCAAACTTCTACCATTCCTAATTTAAACATTTAAATGCAGTAGCAAGAGAGAGAAGGATAGAAAATGCCCCTACGTGGGGTAAGAAGACACAACTTGTTCAACAAAGTCCTTGCTACACAACTTGATGTGAAGCCCAAAATGTCGAACCGACCAAAGTTCAAGATGTAGAGATGGAAGAGCTTGATAAACAAACTAGCTATGAATAATATCTCGAGGCTCAGCCTCATATGCATGAAAATAGTTCCAACAAACCCTTCCATGTTTTCGAAAATCACTGCAACTTAGTTCACAAATGTATGCCAAATAGAGCACAGCGGCCATAATTTGGGCCAAGCCTTAACAATAAACCCTCTCGAAATTGAAATGATCAACATAACACCGAGTGCCATAATGCCTCGTTAATATTGCTTTTAATGCTACAATGCAACATAGTGATACGGGTACAATAAAAATAAACCCATTACCACTGCCATTTTGGCATTTTGTAACAATGCAAAATTCACATCATTTAAGCATTCAAAACTAATTTACAAAACAACTAGTATGCATAATCTATCATCCACGGGTAATAAAACCCTAACTTAAACAAGTGAAGCATTGACATGTAATCAAAACCATTATAGGGTAAGATGAAATTAAATATATTTAACCCTATTCACAACATTTGCAAATATAGCAAGTCAAAAACCTCTAAGGTTGTGATTAATCTATTTACAATTTATATGCATAAACCTTGTAAAACTTAACCTCATGAACTCCTGATACCCTATTTAATGAATTCTAATAATCAAGTTTACAATCCTTAAAACTCAAATTAAGTTAAGAAATTAAAACATTTTATTCATTCAAAGCAATCTAATATAAGAAATCAAAAAATGTCAGGTATTAAAACCTCTTATGTTAAAATCATAAGTCATCCGTCATATCTAGATAAAGTAATGCTGATACCGAAAACACACTCAACAAAATTTTTATGTTCTTGCTAAATAGAATATAATCAAATTCTGACTGAACAATCAACGTATCAAATTGAAAAAAATTAGATCACAGCTAAGTCATAAAAGCAGAATAACCAAAAGAAGGAGTCAGGCATGACATTTTCCTAATAAGGCTGCTCATAGGATGACTCCTAATGAGACTGATGAGTTAAGAAAAAAAATTTAGGAGCTATTGAGGAAAGGTTTGACTCGAGAGAGCTTGAGTCCATGTGTAGTACTTGTAGTACTAGCACTAATGAAATATGGAGAGTGGAGAATGTGTACAGACTCTTGGGCCATAAATAGAATAACCATCAAGTATCAGTTTCCTTTGCCAAGAATGGATAATCTTATGGATTGTTTGAGTGGACCTCAGTACTTCACAAAGATAGATCTCAAGAGTGGTTATCACTAGATATAGATATGAGAGGGAGATGAGTGGAAGACTATATTAAAGACCAAGAAGGGTCTATATGAGTGGTTAATCATGCCCTTTGGACTGACCAATGCACCAAGAACGTGGCAAATGAGTGAGGTACTAAAGAAATTTTTTTTAAAAAAAATTATTGTCTATCTAGATGATATTTTTATTTTTAGTAAGTCTTTGGATGAAAATTTATTGCACATTCATAGTGTCCTTGAAAGTTTGAGGGAAGAGAAATTGTTGATTAATTTAAAGAAGTGTAGCTTTTTCAAAAGGGATTTAGTCTATTTGTGGTTTGTTGTATTAGCTAAGGGTCTCAAAATGGACTCAGAGAATGTACAGGTCATCTTCAAATGCCCTTCTCCAAGGTCTACCACTAAGGTGAGGTCATTTCATGGTCTAAATAGTTTTTATAGGAAGTTCATTAGAAATTTCAGTAGTATATGTGCACCCCTAATTGAAACAGTTCAAGGGGGTATAGAAAAGAGTTCAAGTGGACTACAAGAGCTGCAAGGAATTTTCAATTGTTGAAGAAGAAGGTGATAGAGAAACCTATTTTGGCACTTCCTAATTTCAACAAAGTGTTCTAGGTGGATTGTGATGCTAGTGGTAGTGCTATTAGGGCAATATTGAACCAAGAAGGTAAACATATTGCCTATTTTAGTGAAAAAATGAATGATGCAAAGAAGAAGTATTTTGTTTATGAGTAGGAGTTCTATGCAATAGTTGAGCCCTTAACAAAATGGATGAATTATTTGTTTCCAAAAGAATTTGTCTTGTATACTGATCACTAGGCATTGTAATACCTAAATAGCCAAGGGAAATTGAATCAAAGACATTTGAAGTGGGTAGCATTCATGCAAAGCTAGACATTTGTATTAAAACATAGAAGTGGAAGGTTTAATAGGATTGTAGATCCATTAAGTAGGAGATAGTTGTTGCTGACAATAATGCAGGTTGAAGTGATTGTGTTTGATGAACTCAAGAATCTGTACCTTGAGGATCTTGACTTAGCAAAGGTTTGAAAAGATCTATTTACTTTAGATAGGACTAGATGGCTAGATTACATGATTCAAGATGGTATGTTGTTCAAGAGAAGTCAATTGTGTATTCCAAGGAGTTCTATGAGTGAAAAATTGATCAAGTAAAAGCATAGTGGAGGGATGATAGGACACTTTGGTCGAGATAAGACGATTGCCATTATTAGGGAACATTATTTTTGGCCTCAATTGTCACAAGATGTGAAGAAGTCTGTATAGAGTTGTCAAGTATGTCAAACAACCAAATGATTTAGTCACAATACTAGACTCTATCAACCATTGCCTATTCCATTGAAGCCTTTGGAGGACTGATGAGTCTAAAAAATGCCTTTATTTTGTTACATTTAAGATACTTTATGTTACTCTGTTTATCCTTGTTTTAACACTTATACGCCTATGTTTGATAAAACTTTGATGATTTATGGGGTAGAAAAACTATGTCATCCTTTGCCTAAATTATATCTAATATGTAATATTTCATATAAATATCCAAATGTGTGTTCTTATGCTTGAATTTAGTTTGATGGATGTTTATTTGCAAATATGTCTTATATCATAACTAACCTGATGATAAGGATTAAAGGACGAGTGGAAGAATCCAGAAGTTGGTTGCCGACAGCATTCAAGGAGAAACGAGCATCAAGGAACAACCACGAAAAGGAAGTTATAACCACTCCAAGAAACATGGTAGTGAATAAGGAGGAGTTTTTATGAGCCATTACCTTCTCTACATTTACGTTGTACCAAGCGGATGCTGCAACTTCATTGCTCCCTCCTTAATTCTATTATCCTTCCTTTCCACTTTCAGTTGTTCTCCTATATTCTCTCTTGTGGACTTAACTTAGGATAGTTACTTTTTTGTTATGTAATAAAGAGTAGATTCCCTATATATGTTAGGATCGAATCCTGTGTGTGAAGTTTTAAGTTTTTAAGTTTTTGGTTTTGATAAGTTTTATTGAGTAAGAGAGAACACTAATTCACAGTTTGTTGCAGTTGTGTTTTACAATTTTGAATTATGTAATGACTGATTAATGAAATGAATTAGTTCTCTTTAGTTTCTAAGGTGCAGTATTTCCTATAAATATCCAAATGTGTTTTCTTATGCTTGAATTTAGTTTGATGGATGTTTATTTGCAAATATGTCTTATATCATAACTAACCTGATGATAAGGATTAAAGGATGAGTGGAAGAATCCAGAAGTTGGTTGTCGATAGCATTCAAGGAGAAACGAGCATCAAGGAAGAACCATGAAAAGGAAGTTAAACCTCTCTAGGAAACATGGCAGCAAATAAGGAGGAGTTTCTATGAGCCATTACCTTCTCTGCATTTACAATGTAACAAGTGGATGCTGCGACTTCATTGCTCCCTCCTTAATTCCATTATCCTTCCTTTCCACTTTCAGTTGTTCTCCTATATTCTCTCCTGCAGACTTAACTTAGGATAGTTACTTTTCTGTTATGTAATAAAGAGTAGATTCCCTATATATGTTAGGATCGACTCCTGTGTGTGAAGTTTTAAGTTTTTTAGTTTTTGGTTTTGATAAGTTTTATCGAGTAAGAGAGAACATTGATTCACAGTTTGTTGCAATTTTGTTTTACAATTCTGAATTATGTAATGATTGATTAATGAAATGAATTAGTTCTCTTTAGTTTCTATCCTGCATTGGTAGATTAGAGAAGCCAACCAAGGGGGGCCCACTTGGAAGGTGGATTAGATTAGGATAGAATAGATTCATTTTACTAAGCATTAGCAGTATTTTAAGTAAGACGTAGCTAGTTAATTCCTTCCTGTAGCATTTGTGAGAATAGTCTAATGGATGAGTCAAGATGGAATCTTTGTTATCTTGTCATTGTGTTTTCAACATACATAGATTCAATAGTTTCCTTTCCACAATAGTAGTGTAGTTTCCTTCCTTTGCATTTTTACTTTCCTGTAGCACAAGCATAATGACTCATCAAGGTACCTAGTGCACATACTATGCCGACCATTTCAAGTATACGTCCTTGGGTTGACAATCTAAATGCACCTCATGGTAGGGGAAAAGTAGTCCTTAGCTTGAATAGATTATTCCTAAGCTAGGCCTAGTGCATGACTATGGAACACCTATTGTAAGGTAGCTCATTTTTGGTGCCATTGCTGGGGATGGTGTCGAGCTAGGAGCATTTTTGAGTCATAGTTTTTAGATTAGGTTCTTTTTACCAGTGTGAAAATTTTAGTTGCATGGATCGAAGAGGAAGACAACAAGATGAATATGGCAGATTTCTTCCACAAGGATCTGTTAATTTGAATGAAGAAGTTAAAGAAGAAGTTGAGTTTCCCTTTGAAGACGCAAGTCTTGTTTTCCCCATAGTATCATCATCAAGACCTGAATCCCTAGATATATCTAGTCTCCAACCTTTCACTGAAATATTGACCAATTTTCTTGATAATGCTACCTCAAATCCACCAGTTGTTAATCACCCAATGCCTAACCTTCCTTTTCAGCAGCAACCTCATAATCTAGTCCCACCAGTCATGGTACAACCCACTTTTCCATTTCCACTTCCTAGTCTCATAACCAATGCCAATCTCAAGAATATACCTCCCATTGCTCTTCCAAAGTTCTATGGCCTTGCAACTGAAGACCTCCATACCTTCTTGTTTGAGTTCAACATCCTTTATCGTAGTTTTGACTACAACACTGATCCCCATAAGCTTAAATTATTTCCAACCATATTGAAAGAATTAGCTTTACGATGGTTCATGGGCTTAGGAGCCAATGCAACTATAAATTGGGATGAAATGCAAGCCTTGTTTTTGGAAAAATATAAAGAATATTACAAAGCATCTAGCACAAGAAGAGATGATATCTTTAGAATATCACAAAAGTAGGAAGAGACATTAGAAGACTATGTTTCTCGATTTTTATATACACTACAAAAGAATCCTCAGCACACATTGTCTGAAGATTCCCAAAAACTAGTCTTTCTAAGAGGAGTGAATGAAGACTATTTGGAAGCATTGGACCTAATGGCCAGTGGAGATGTATATCAAGCTCAATGGGATGACCTCAAAAAGATATGTCAGAACTACTCAAGGTCAACCATGAAGAAAGGTCGAGGACCCCGTTCTACAGTTACAAAAGGAATTAGTCAAGGCATTTCAAAACTTGAAATATCCAATTTGTTGTCAGATTTCAAACAAGGCATTAGTAATGATGTCGCTACACAGTTGGATACAATGATTGCAAAGAAAAAGCAAGCAGAGGCTGAGTTACAACTAGTTGAGTACTGTCCTCATTGCCAAAAGGAAAAGAAGGATTGCCACTGTAAATTGGTTGCAAGCATGGAGAACCAGCATCTTCCAACTGAATATGTAAAGATAGATGGGGATGATGAGCAAGCATTCTTTGTTGCTCAATGTCGACCATGGGCTCAACATCAAGATATGCCTCAAGATCCCTTCCAAAATTCAAATTCATATGGTAATCAATGGCAAAACTGCAATACCCAAGGTTCTCCACAAAACCAACCCAATTGGAATAATGCTGGGCAAAATAACCCACAACAGTCTCAATGGTCTCAAAATTTCCAACAACCTTGGCCTAACCAACAGAATAACCAATGGCCCCAGAACCACTAGAACCAATGGAAACCACCCCAAGGGAATTGGCAATCTCCAAACCAAGGGAATTGGCAATCTCTAAACCAATGGAAGGGATCTCAACAATGGCCTAGCCAAAATATTGGTGTTCCACAATTATCCCCTCCAGCTTAACAACCTGCTTTAATGCCACCACCTGCAAATAGTGGACCTCAAAAGAAAACATAGCTACCTACACAGCCTCAGCCAAATCCAAATAGCAAACCATGGCAGCCCATGTATAGTATTGATACCTAGTAGTACCCTACTTATGCCCTAGATGTCACAGATATACATTTGAGATCTGGAACGACCTTACCAGCACCAAGGCCACCTCTTATAACTAAAGTATCAGACTCTCCTGCAGTATCACAACCTTTTGGTTGATGAACCTGTTGACCCAACTAATGTTACCATACCAATACCAAATCAACCAACAATAGAGCCTCCTTTTCTAGAGAAACTAATACAAAAGGAACAAAGCAAGGAACAACCCTTTGACATTGTTAACTAGTTGAAGAATATGCATGTCCGAATACCTTTGTTTCAAGCTATTAAGGACATTCCTGCTTATGGAAAAGCTATAAGGGAAGCTTGTCTAAAGAAACCTGGAAGGAAGAAGAAGGATCCTACCATAGTTCATGTTGTTGGACATTTAGCTGATATCATGTTAGGAAGAGTGATTTCACCAAAATATTTTGACCCAGGGAGTCCAGTAGTAAGTGTCAGCATCAATGGTCAATTTGTTAAAAATTCCTTAATAGATTTGGGAGCTGCTATAAATGTGATGACTAAAGAAACCATGAAGAAGTTACAAATAGAAGGATTAAGGCCCACACTAACTATTCTACAGCTTGCAGATAGTTCCACTATCACTCCTGATGGAATGATAGAAAATATTGTTGTGACCTTAGATTCCCTAGAATATCCTATGGACTTCATGATTTTGTTCGCTAAAGTAAACCTATCTAGCTATCCTGTCATTCTAGGTAGACCATGGTTGGCCACAGATGATGCAAACATAAATTTTAGATCAAGAAATATGACCATATCAAATGGCCAAGCAACCAAGCAATTTGATCTATATCCTCCTACACAACTATTACCAGATTTGAGTACATCTTTTTGGCTAGATTTAGTAGATGAAGAAGAAGAGATAAATTCCATAGTACAACTTATGATATTACATAGGCAATCTTTTCTAAAGTTGCAAGAAGAAGATTCAGTAATCCAGAGCATCCTTACCAACACTTGTGTGGTAGGAAAAGATGTGTCTAAAAGCTCTGTATTAGAATTGATTACATATGAGGAGTGTGATAAAATTTGTACTTTACTTAAGGAACCTGAAAATTTTTTTTCACTACTTCCCTATGAATTAGAAGGAAGCCCAATCTCTAAAATTGCTATGGTAGAATCCACTATTCCTATTGAACTGAGTAAAGGCCATAAATTGCATGTTAACCCCAAATTGACATCCGTATAGATGGAACAATTAAAAGAATTGCTTCAGAAGCATGAGAAGACTTTTGCTTGGGATTATGATGATATGAAAGGATTAAGCCCTACACTGTGTACCCATAGGATATACATTAATGAAGGTTGTCTACAACTTTGTCAACCTCATAGGAGGATAAATCCAAGCCTCAAAGAAATAGTCAAAACAGAATTGTAGAAACTGCTCGATGCTAGCTTTATCTATCCTACATCTGATAGTAAATGGGTATCACCATTGGTTATAGTACCTAAGAAAGGAGGAAAATAGAGAATTTGTGTAGTTTATAGGGAGTTGAATAAGGCTACTAAAAAGGATCATTTTCCTTTACCCGTCATAGATCAAGTTTTTGATACACTAGCTGGAAAGAAGTACTTCTCCTTTTTAGATGGATATAGCGGCTATAATCAAATCAGTATTGCTCCTGAAGACCAAGACAAAACTACATTTACCTATCCATGGGGTACTTTGGCATACTCTGTTTTACCATTTGGTCTTTGTAACACTCCTGCAATGTTTCAACAAGCTGTAATTAGTATTTTTGCTGATATATCACATGATTGTATGGAAATCTATATGGATCACTTTACAATGTTTGGAGTTACTTTTGAAGAAGCAATGATAAATCTTGAAAAAGTTTTGGTAAGATGTCAAGAACATAATTTGGCACTAAATAGTGAAAAGTGTTTCATGCTTATGCAAGAGGGTGTGGTACTCGGTCATTTCATATCTACTGCAGGTATACAAGTAGACCCAACTAAAATTGAGGTAATTCAAACATTACCCATACCCACTAAATTAAAAGATATCAGATCTTTTCTGGGACATGCTGGATATTACAGGTGTTTTATAAAAGACTTTAGTAAAATAGCCAGTCCCTTGTATAAGTTGCTTACAAAAGAAGCTGAATTCAAATGGACACCTAAGTGTGATAAATCTTTCCTGCAACTTAAGCAAATTTTGACCACAGCCCCAATTTTATAAGGCCCTGATTGGAACCTACCTTTATGCCATAGGAGAAATTTTAGCACAGAAGCACTCAAATCTTGAGAATGTCATTTATTATATTAGTAAGAGTCTTTATGGTCCAGAACTAAATTACATAGTGACTGAAAAAGAATTGTTAGCAGTAGTCTATGCTCTAAATAAATTTCGGTATTACATCACAAATTATCCTATCTATGTTCATACTAATCATGCAACAATCAAGTATCTCATGAAAAAACCTCCTATAACTGGTAGGTTAGCAAGATGGTTACTATTATTATAAGAATTTTATATAACCATAGTAGATAAGCCTGGAAAAACAAATGTCGTAGCTGATTATTTGTCAAGAATCAATCATCATGATACTGACACTACTCTAGTAGATGATACATTTCCAGATGAACATTTGTTTCATATTGCTGTTAAAGTTCCATGGTATGCAGATATTGCTAACTACATTTCAATTAATAAGACACCAACACATTTTTCTTATAAGGAGAGAAATTTGCTCATACAGAAAAGCTTCCATTTCTCATGGATAGACAATTTTATGTTCTATACTTAACCTGATCAAGTTATGCGTAGATGTGTAAGAGAAGATGAGACATATGATATTTTGCATGCATGTCATAATGAGCCCTATAGAAGACATTTTGCAGCCAAAAGAATAGCTTTCAAAATATTAGCCACTGGTTACTATTGGCCTACCCTTCATAAAGATGCAATCAATTATACAAGGAAGTGTGACCAATGCCAAAGAATGGGTTGCCCAACCAAAACAGATGAAATGCCTCTGAACCCTCAAATGGTGTTAACACCATTTGACAAATCAGGAATGGACTTCATCGGTCCTATTGATCCTCCATCCAATGGGAAGTCTTATATTCTGGTTTGTACTGACTACCTAACCAAATGGGTTGAGGTTAAGGCTATGAAACATTCCTGTGATGAAAAAGTTGTTGAATTCCTGTATGAAGAGATTTTTACACGTTATGGAGTTCCTAAAGAATTGGTTACTGATCAAGGCACATAGTTTAATTCTAACCTAATTTTAGAATTGATGAAATAGTATAACATCAGGCATCGCAGATCCAGTCCTTATCATCCACAAGAAAATGAACAAGTAGAAGTTACCAACCGTGAACTGGAAAATATTCTAACTAAAACAGTCCATTTGCATCGTCGAGATTGGACCAACCAGTTACAAGATATTGTTTGGGCTTATAGAATAACTTGGAAAACCACTACTGGATTCACACCATTTAAGCTTTTGTATGGGAAAGTGGCAATGCTTCCAATTGAATTTGAACACAAGACTTTAAGAACAACCTTTACCTTAGATATTGATCTTCCTGCAGCACAAAGAGAACATCTCCTGCATCTTAATTCTTTGGATGAAATGTGCAAGACCACTTTAGAACATACTGAACTAGTGCAAAAATAGAGAAAACATTGGCATGATTCTCATATCCTCAACAAACAGTTCAAAGCTGGTGACTAGGCATTATTGTATGATTCTCACTTTAAGGATATGCCAGGGAAGCTGCAGACGTGATAGTTAGGACCATATCAAATCATCCATGTCTTTGACAATGGAACAGTTCAACTAACCACAATTGATGATATGCCTTTCAAAATGCTGATAAACGGTCATCGACTTAAACTTTACAAATAGCTTCAAACAAAAGTCGAGTTCATGCAACAGTTCGAACAACCAGATCCAACAACAACTCAAGCATCTCTTCCTGCAGCCGAAGGTGAAAACCTTCTACCTGCTCTTCTTCAACATTAATTCTAATTTTCATGTCCATAATAATAAATTTATGTTCGCATAAAGTCCATTTTCTTTTCATGATATTTCTTTCCATTCATATCTTAATCTTCCATCCATTCACTTTCTACATACTTACTTTTTTGTGTTTTCAATCAAATCTGCACATGCTAATGAATGCTGCCATTTACTTTATTTTTGCCATCTTTTTTTGGAGCATGTGACAATCCACTTGGCAGGTATAAACATTTTCAAAATATTATTCATTTATAAGTTTGCAGATTTTGTTAATTATATCTAATACTACATAGTCTTTATAATTATGATGTATTCTAGTCCCTAACCCATACTAGTCTGACACATGAGGACACGTGTCATAAAATTAGCAGGGGGCAGGGGAGTGTCATACTATCCAATGACATACTTGATTAACTATGATGATTTTCAAAAATCTTGGCATTACCCTTTATTAATGAGAACTTTTTGCCATAAATATGCAATGTAAAGTGTTGTACTCCCACTTTCTGAATGAATTTTTCTTTGTTCGTGCCAAATTTTTTGTGCTAAGCCATGATGTGACCTATTTTTTAAAATTTTGGCATTTGAACCATGTTTTTGGACAATTTCCATGCAAATTCATGATTTACTTTTACCTAAAGTTTAATTATGGCACATAACAATTGGTTATGGCAATTAATGTTCCTAAAAAGAAGCGGTGAAGTGTTTGAGAAATAACGCAAAGTTTTGAAGTATGCATTCATAAAGGGAGAGGGAAATGAAGTAGTAGAAGTATCAAGAAATGGGAGGAGGTTTACAGAGAAAAGAGCCAATCGAGCACATTTTGTTGCTTTCTGATGTAGAAGCAGTAAGAAGATTCAATGCATGTGGGTGGTTAGGTTATTGTTAGAATTTAACAGCATATGATGAAGAAGCAGTTGTAGAATTCACCAGGACAATTGATGAAGGTGAAGCTTCTATGTGGGGTTTGATAGTAATTGCAACAAAAGAACAAATTGTAGAAGTAACAGGGTTACCTCTTGTTGGAGAGCATTATTCGATCTCGCATGACGCTAGGTTAGCAAGGGCCCAGTTCACTACCCCACATGACCCTCCATTGGATGTTACAAAGCAAGGGTGCAAGAGATTTTCTTTGCCACCTCCATACCTTGACCTAGCAATGCATGTCATTATGTATTTTACTTGTGAAGGCAGATTTTCTCACTTACATGTACACCATTTTAAGTTTCTTAGTTGTATAAGGCACAATATTTCCATGAATCTTCCAAATTTTCTATACAGTATGCTCTGTATTAGTGGGAAGAGACTCAAAAAGGGAAAGATAATTCTATCACTCACCATGCTTTGATTAAGTTGTTAATAGAAAGATCTCTTAGGGATGTATCCCCTTTGACATGGGATGACTTTGTAAAATTTAAAACCCTATAACCCCAAGTTGACCCTAGTGAATGACAAGGTGAGAAAAACATAGTTTCTAGTAGTGAGCCTACAGAACAAAATATTGAGAGAGCTACAACAAAAAATGCACAAGGGATTGAACCAAAATTTGCTTCCACTCAAGTGAATGTGCCTCCACCTGAATAGGACATCCCTAAACCCACTTCTAGTCAAGCTAAAAGGAAATGGAACTCACCAAAAGAAATCGTTGCTCAACAAAAACCTAGTCCTTCAATTAAGCAACAGAAGAAAACAAAGAAGGTTCCTGCAACAACTAATCCTATAGCAGTGATACCGAAACAGAAAAGTAGGAAAAAGATAATAGTACAAGAAGAGACTCCTTTGCGGAGAAGCCCTAGAATGAGAGGGCAAATTTTTAAAAATTCTATATTGTCTAAAGCACTTGCTCCAGAGTCTCCTGTGTAGATAATTTCTGACCATTCTTCCCTTCACACTGAGATGACAGAAGCTTCTGGTAGTCCTCCTGCAACATGTGAGCAAGAAATTAATGAAACCTTAATGGATTTACCAGGTGTTTCAAGCCATGAGAATGAAGTAGTTCCTAAAAGTCATGATTCAAATACTGCCTTAGTCCCCTATAAGTCAACATGGATCAATAGTTTGGCAGAACATCTATGGCGGGAACAGAAAAAGAAAAAGGATTATGAAGAGGATAACAGTGTCGTCACCTTGCAAAAACTCCTTTTCCAATTATATGGACAAAATTTATTTTTTGAAGCACTATGGAAAGAGGAGAAGAAAAGAATGAGCAAGATCATAACATCACAAAATGAGGAGATTGAAGAATTGAAAGAACAAATAGAAAGATAGAAATAGCGCATGGAACATGCACTTAAATTAGCTGATCAAGCTCTTGCTTGTAGACCACCTCCTCAAGTATAAGCTTTTTGTTTGGAAGAACAATATCTTTTGTTTCAATTGATGTTAACCCTCAAAAATGTAAATGCAGAATTCAAAACTGCCCAAGAATTTTATGGGCTGTATCAAACCTTACCACCATGGCAGCAAAATCTATTGTGTGAGTTGTATATTCACAATTTTTTCATTCTTGTAGAAACTGAGTGGAATCCTTTGCTCTATATAGGAGATGTGCATTTGAAAGCTTTAATGTCATGGATGTCTAATGAGGTGAATTATGATAGACAATTGGTTAATTACAGAGATGAGGAGAGAACAAAACCTTTACCCTTGAGGGCAAAAAGTAAACAACCAGAAGAAATGCTTCGAGATTGGTTTACATTAACGTATGGGAAGAGTAATCCAGACATTAGAAAGAAGGTATTTGCTGCTAGAGCCAAAGTATATGCTGAATATGAAAACTTGCCCTACTTTACGTTCCAAAGAGCTATGACTGGAGTAAGAGTTAGATGGGCACAATTACCTGATTCTTTCAAGAAATCAGAGTTGTACAGTCCTATTAATTTGGAAGCAACACTATATAGAGTTCCAAAATATTTAGAACTGGGAAAGAAACTAAGGCCAGAGCTATAGTGTCCTTTAATCATGCAATTTCCAATGCTTTTATGGCCCCTATATGATATTGATGTTGAAAAAATTGATAAGTTGTAGGAAGACCATAGGCAAGAAGTATGGGAAAGGACTAGAGGATTCTATTACACCTTCAAGAGTAGTAGAAAGGGAAAGACAGAAGTTGGGGAGCTCAGATCTTTAACAAAGAAGTGTAATTCTTGAGGAGAAGCATTAGTTTAGTAGGGGGCAGATGATGAGTCTAAAAAATGCCTTTATTTTGTTATGTTTAAGATACTTTATGATACTCTATTTATCCTTGTTTTAACACTCATAAACATATGTTTGATAAAACTTTGATGATTTATGGGGTAGAAAAACTATGTCATCCTTTGCCTAAATTATATCTAATATGCAGTATTTCATATAAATATCCAAATGTATGTTCTTATGCTTGAATTTAGTCTGATGGATGTTTATTTTCAAATATGTCTTATATCATAACTAACCTGATGATAAGGATTAAAGGATGAGCGGAAGAATCCAAAAGTTGGTTGCCGACAGCATTCAAGGAGAAATGAGCATCAAGAAACAACCATGAAAAGGAATTTATAACCACTCCAAGAAACATGGCAGCAAATAAGGAGGATTTTTTACGAGCCATTACCTTCTCTGCATTTATGTTGTAACAAGCAGATGTCGTGACTTCATTGCTCCCTCCTTAATTTCATTATCATTCCTTTCCAGTTTCAGTTGTTCTCCTATATTCTCTCCTGTGGACTTAACTTAGGATAGTTACTTTTTTGTTATGTAATAAAGAGTAGATTACCTATATATGTCAGGATCGACTCCTATATGTGAAGTTTTAAGTTTTTTAGTTTTTGGTTTTGATAAGTTTTATCGAGTAAGAGAGAACAATGATTCACAATTTTTTGTAGTTGTGTTTTACAATTCTGAATTATGTAATGAATGATTAATGAAATGAATTAGTTCTCTTTAGTTTCTATCCTGTGTTGGTAGATTAGAGAAGCCAACCAAGGGGGCCCACTTGGAAGGTGGATTAGATTAGGATAGAATAGATTCATTTTACTAAGCATTAGCCATATTTTAAGTAAGACGTAGCTAGTTAATTCCTTCCTGCAGCATCTATGAGAATAGTCTAATGGATGACTCAAGATGGAATCTTTGTTATCTTGTCATTGTGTTTTCAACATTCATAGATTTAGTAGTTTCCTTTCCACAGTAGTAGTGTAGTGTAGAAATTAAAGATAGATTTGAAGTTTAGTTCATCACATCATCCATAGACTAATGAAAAAATAAATGTTTTGAATTAGAGCTTGGGGAATCTACTAAGATGCTTGGTTGGAGATAAGCCAAAAGGTTGGGATCTGATTTTACAACAAAAAAAATTAACATACAATACTTATATATATAGGAGTACTGGTAAATCACCATTCCTAATTTTATTTGGGAGAAGTCCTACAAATGCTTCTGAATTGTGATAGTTGGATAAAGGAAAAGTAAGTAGTGCTGAAGAAGAATATTTTTATGAACTTTTGATGGAAATCCATGAGGAGGTGAGAAAGCACATCACAAAGATGAATACATAGTATAAGGCTAAGGGAAATGTGAAGAGATAGGTATAAGGAAGTTTAGATTGGTGATGAAGTGATGGTTCATTTGAGGAAGGAGAAATTTTTGGTGAGTGCATATAATAAGATGAAAATAAATAATTTTAGACCATACAAGATAGTGAAAAAGAATGATTCTTGAAATGTGTATGAAGTAGAGTGGCCTTTTGAACTAAATATTTCACTAGTGTTTAACATTTTAGATTTGACACAATATTATGAGGGAGGTGTTCAAGATGAAGTTGCAGAAGCACAATGGATTACTCTAGTATCTACTTTAGCTATATAGGATATTGAAGAGATCGTTGATACTTGTGAGGGAAGAAGCACAAGGAAAAAACTATGAAGAGTATCTAGTCAAATGGAAAGGGAGGGAAGTAGAGGATTTGTAATGACTAGCATGGGAAGAGGTTGATGTCTTGGTTTTCCTTAGAATACCTAAGACATGATAGGGTCACTTCTCAAATCACCTTGGGTATTTGATGTAGGAGCATGCTGGGTGTAAGGCTTCAATCTTGTGTCACCCACAAATATTTTTATTTCCTATTTTTTAATTTTTGTGTTTTCAACAAGGGTTATTCCTATATAGAGTTTCTATTTATGGGAGCTTTCTAGTTTTAGTAAGATGGTATTATGTGCTCAAATTTTTCTAATCTCATATATAGAGGTTCATCATTGACATATAAGCCTATTGGATGATTTTATAGTCATATCATATGTATTAGTGTAGTTATTTTAGATTTTCAATATGAATTTTGACTATCCAAACTATAGGTCTAGCAATGAAATTATAAGTGGCTCTCAAATGAGGTGAAACCTCTACTTATGGATGCTTGCATGATCAACTATCATAGCTTACTACCCAAGAATTCTAGAATAGGTTTATAATATCCCATTGGATAAACCATTTTCTAGTTATGATCTCCCAAAGTGGAACCATATGAAAATATACTTTGTAAATTATCTTGAGTTGATTCTATGTAATAAAGTGTAATTAAATGATATAATATGAAGTTGTTTGGCCTTAAGGGTTAGAGGCTAGTGTCTAGAACCTTCTCAGGTAGTTAAAAGTTCCTATGTAAGGAAGGTCCATATGTTGTCTAGGGAAGTTATGGGTGATAGTTACAACTCTATCTTGCATAATTTTGTAAGGAAGTTAGCCATGCAAGTTTGCATATAGTAGTTCTGGAATTCTACTTGTGGTGAAAACAAGAAGCCCATATTTTATTCTCTCAAGTTGTGTTGTTCTTTGTTTCTATTTTGTTTTCTTTATATTAAGAGGATCAACCTTCATCAATGGTAGTGGAATTTATGAGGTACTCGGTTCATTTTAAAGGTGTATTGTGGGAATTCTTGAACCTTAGGTATGGATTGAAATAGGGTGATACCTTGTTCTCCGACCTCTTCATAATGGTGGTGGAAGTGTTGGTGAGATCTTTCACTTGTATTTCAAGATAAAGCTCAATTAAACAGATTAGAGAAGTCACATTCCTTCCTCTAAAGGTTATCTTATAGGTTGTGGAAGCTAGGAACTAGATAAATTTGTTGGATCATTATGCTTCAACTTTTAAAAATTGAATTAATTATGATAAGAGATATATGTATTATTTTAATAGTGACCCCAATTTTCAAAAAAGACTTAATCATGTGATTGGGTTTGAATCTAGCAGTCTTTTGAAAAATTACCTAAGTCTCTCACTTATGGTGAAGGAGATCTCTACTAAAAATTGGAACATAATACATCAAGAATATAGAAGAAATTAGTTGGATTGAAGGGGAATGTTCTAATTAGTGCAGGTAAACTCCAACTATTGTCTACCTATCTTATGGGAGTTCCTCTTTACTTCCACTCCTTTATCAAAATCTCTCATGCTATGCCAAAATATCTTGAGAAAATATAATGAAATCTCCTTTGGACTGATATTGAGGAAAGGAATCTTGGTGAATTGGGACATGGTGTGAAAGCCTAAGGAAAAGTGAGGAATGGGAATTAGAAGGATCAAAGGCATTAAAAAATATCTCATCACTAAAATCGGATGGAATTGTCTACCAAAATGTAGGTACAATTTTATAACCATCACATCCAAGCAATCCCATTATTTATAAGGCTTGGAAAGAGGCTCATACCTCTTTATCTATGACACAAAAATAATCAAATGATATGATAATGGCCCTTAAATTAACCTAAGATTGGATATCCTTTTTAGGTGTACCATAGGATGCTATATTTAAAGAGTATAAGAAATAGGAATGCTAGAATCCAAGATCCCAAGAAAATGCAATGTAAAGTAAGGTACATGAAATGCAAGATTATGGTAAGATGAGTGATGCGTGTACAAGAAATAAAACTAAGATAAAAAGAAACAATATTACTTCCTAATAATTAAGCTAGATGTGCTAATATAATTGAAATAAAACAAAGGTAATAAGGGGTATGGGTAGGATTATGGTGTACCAAAACAGGGCCTTAAGTGGTAATAAAAAATAAGAAAATAAAAGTTAGTCAATTTGACATGAAATTTTGAAATAGTTATGAACCTTATATTAAAAAGTTGTAAGAATAAAATTTTTTGGAAATTGATGTAGTTTCTAGACCACTAGGCCCTTTTCTGAAAAAATAATAATAATTAAATTGGTCAAAATTTTGTATTTCAATGTAGTAATATGAACATTTCATGAAGAAAATAAGTAGGTGTATGTATTATCACCTTAATCATAATCAAATAATAATATTTTTTACAAGATTCTAGATTTAAAATGTAGAATCATGCCAGGATGCAATGCATATATTTGTCTAATTTTATTCTAAATAAATAATTAATTATGATTTTTCTGTTACATCATTTTAAGAATAAAAAAAGCTCTCATGATGGGCCACAGTAACTCATTGAAAATTTTACAATAAAAAAATCTCATAGTAGGAGAAAGATTGAGTACAACACATCTTTTGGATTTCAAAACGGTCGTATTATTTGAATTTTATAGATGTTTTTCAATCACTATCTCAATCATCACTTTATAAGTAACTCCATTAAAAATGAGCAATAATTACTTAATTTAATCATATTTTTATAGGAAATATATTAATGGAAAGCTGAGAACATCCATAAAAATCCCTTTCTATTTCATTGAATTTGGGTGAAAAAAAAGTTGTCAGTTACACCCTCAATGTATGAAAATCAATGGAAGAGTTGGAAGCGACATTTTTGGTGGATTGTGGTAGTTGACTATTTTGGACTAGTAAACACCAAGCCTAATTGGGTACCCATTTTCAAATCAAATACCTATTATTTTGGGTACCCGATTTCAAATGAGATACACAATTTGCAATTTTTTAAAAACATTTTTGTTTAGTTTTTAATAATATTTATAACCCCTTTTGAGTACACTTAATAGTTATTTCAATAAATGTATGAAATGCTTAATCATAAACATCCTCATTCCAAATGATCAAAAGGGGTCATAGGGTATCCTTTGAACCCTTTTGACCTATTTTGTTACTATATGTGTGCTTAGGAGTTCTAAAATCCATAACCACATGGGTAGTGTAATCTAATGGGTTAAATGGGTTGTAAGATATCCTATGACCCCTTTTCACCTATTCAATGTCATTAAGTGTGCTTAATGGTTGTCGAACCCTAAACACATAGATAATATGATATCATGGTTTAAAAGGAGTCATAACATACCCTATGTCCTCTTTTGACCTAGGTTCGATGATAGTAAGGTGTAAGTGTAATTTTCTCAAGTCATCATTTAATCAAAGGACATCATAATTTATTGAAGCATATATGTTGCACCTAGATTATCTTGTCATTAATGCCTAAAAATTTAGTAGTACTTTTTAGGTATGTAAATATTTTTAAAACCTAGTCCAAGCTTATTCTTATTCTTGTTTGTAAAATTGAAGATAAAATAATGGATGGAGAAAGGGAAGTGTTTCTATTTTTTAGCTACTTGTAGGTGAGGGTTGAAATATGTTCTTTTTGTTATTTTATGTTATTTTTCTTCAAGAAAAATGAACTTGGGAAGTGTTTGTTGGAAGTATAAATGATGATGATATTCCTATGGGGGAGTATTTAGAAACATGATTAGGTCATTATCATGATGATATGCTCCATTCATTACTATGTTTGTCATTGATGTCAATGTAGCATTTTTCTTTGGTATCTGATAGAGGTACAATAGAGAAATCAAGTTGGTATGTATAGATAGTTGAAAATTTTCACTAAGTGAGGTTAAAGGGAGATATTACTAAGTGTCTAGTATATGTAGCTAACCTCAAAAGCATAATATATTAAATTTGGAAGAAGTTATGAAAGTTTTGGTGAAGACTTTTCTAAGAAAGAGTTTATAGAGGCATGTTCTGGTAAACTTGTTATATACTTGGATCCAAGGTGGTGTGATGCAAATTTGGATACTTGGATCAAAGGTTCATGACCTTGTCTACAAGATCTCATAGTGATTGGTCGGGTTTAGAGGATAAAGGAAAGAAGTTAAAGTTTAGTATATACAATTATTTTGCAAGGAATAGTTGAGAGATCAGTTGGATAGAGAGTTTGGAGATATTTCCCCAAAAGCTATTTGGACAGTGGGTCCTTCTATATTCTACAACTCCTAAGAGCATTAGAATCTTCTAACAAGGACTCAATGTATCCTAACAGGGACTCATATGTACTAAATTTTGTAATAGACTCCTAATAGGGTTCATCCTTTAACAAGGAATATTTATATTAGTACATCATCTTGTGGGCATCATTCCCACTAGGGTTTCCCTGGTTAACATATATGGCGTAATTGTCTATGTGCATCTTGTTATGGTTAATGTTTACTTTTTTTGAGTAGATAACATTGTTTAAAGTTGATAAATGTTTTAATTTTTGGATGAATGATTCACCCTCCCACCCCCAATTATCTTGGTGGACTATTATTTCTAAAAATTGGTATCAGAGCATCAATTTCTTGAAAATAAAGTTCAACAACCTTGGGAGATCCATGGAAAACATATTTAGGAATTGTAGAAGTTTGATGGAACAAATTATGAAATCTGGAAGGAAAAGATAAAGACACATCTATTGTGTATGGGTCAACGATATTAGATTTTGACAAAATTAGAAACGACAATCATTTCAGAAAAAGATTTGGAAACTTGTACCAAGGAAGAGAGAGATCATTTTATGTGCAACATAAGAGCTAGAGAAGCACTATTGTCTACACTTCCTAAAATTGAATACAACTAGGTAAAATCACTTGTTACTTCTCATTTGATTTGGAAAGCTTTGTTAAATATTTTTGAAGTTGATGAACATTCTAAGAAATTGAGGCTACAAAGTTAGATTTGTGCATTTCAAGATGCTAAAATGATGAAAGATGAATCTATAAGGACATATGTAGGAAGGATATCAGAAATTACTATAGGTATTAGATCTCAAGAAGGAACCAAAGAAGATAATGAGGCGATATGGAAGATATTGAAGAGTTTAACAACACCTTTTAAGCAATTAGTTCAAATGATACAATTTTTGATCCCTTGTACCAAAGATTTCACAAATGAGACATTGCTTGGAAGACTTGAAGCAATTGAAAATGAGCTTAGACAGTCTTGAGAATTGACCAAAATAGAAAAAAAATTTAGTACCTTGAATATTCAACCTAGTTTATCAAGGAGCACAAGTTCTAGAGGAGAATTTGCTAGCAACAACAGATTTAATGAGGACATAAAGATTGAAGGAGGAGTAGCCCTTTTGGTAAGAAGAGAAAAAGATGGTAAGAAAATCTTTAAATGTTTGACTTGTAATGAATTTGGTCATTATGCATCTAAGTGTCCTAAAAGAGAGAAAAATTATAGAGGGAATTTCAAACCTAGAAGAGATAAAGAATATCTATATGAAAGTAGGATTTGTAGCAATATAAGAAGAAAGTCCAGAGAAAATAGCTTTGGCATCACAAGTTGACATTAATTTATAGTGGTTGTTTAGATCATATAAATGGTGATATGAACAAGTTTTTTGACTTCAAAAGTGAAGATGGAGGCATTGTGAGAGTTGGAAAGAATGAAGCATGTCAAGTTCAAGGTATTGGATCTATAACTCTTGATGGTAAGACTAACATAGAGGATTTATATTTTGTTCATGGTTTGAAGCACAATATTTTGAGTGTTAGAAAACTAGTGGATAAAGGTTATTAGTTGTAGTTCATACAGAAGACATGCATGATCAAAGACAAAGATGGAAAGGTAATTGGAATAGGAACTAGATCTAGAGGTAATGCATTTTGATTGAATCCTATTGAAATGACATGTTTGGTTGCAAAGGTAGGTGATAGTTGGTTATGGCATAAGAGATTTTTTCATATAAACTTTGACAATATTGTGAAGTTTAGTAGTATGTTTGCAGTTAAAGATTTGCCTAAGATTATAAAGCCTACTAAAACAATTTGCAAGGAATATGTTTTAGCAAAGCATAACATAACTTCTTTTCTTAGCAAGAAGTTTTCTACTATAGAAAAATTAGAGATTGTACATACAATTCTCAATGGTCCTATGAAGACTAAATGATTCTATAGTGAAAGGTTTTTCATGATTTTAGTTTATGACTTTTCTAGAATGATGTGGGTTGCATTTCTTAAAGAAAAATTTGAGGCATTTGATAAGTTCAAGATATTCAAGAATAGAGTTGAGAATGAATCAGGTATAAAGATGAAATGTTTAAGATTAGGTAGAGGAGGAGAGTTTACTTCAAATGAATTTAACATCTATTGTGAAGCTAATGGAATCTAAAGATAATTATCAGCTCCGAGAAACCCTTAAAATAATTGTATAATAAAGATAAGAAACATGTCAATAACAAAAGGAACAAGAGCCATGTTAGGTAAGAATGATGTATCCAAGATGTTTTGGAGAGAAGTTGTGACTACAATAGTCTAGACTATGAATAGAGTGCAAGTTAGAAAAGACACAAACAAGACCCTTTATGAATTATGGTTTGGTGACTCACCTACACTTAAGTATTTCAAAATTTTTGGTAGTAAGTGTTATATCAAAAGGGATGATGATATTAGTAAGTTTGATGCTAGAAGTGATGAAGGTATGTTTCTTGGTTATTCATTGAAAAGAAAGGCCTATAGATGTTACAATCAAAGAACTAAGACTAATAAAAAGTGCAAATGTAAGACATAATGAGAAATTAAGGATACAAGAAAGAGTACTTAATTACAATTTAGATGATGATGTTGTTACTAAAACAAGGAATAATGAAGTATTCTTTGAGACTAACAATGATTTGTAGAATGAAGAAGAGCTAAGACAAACAAAAAAGCTCAGAACTTTTAATAGAGC
The DNA here is from genome assembly GCA_028749045.1 of Cupressus sempervirens. Lineage (NCBI taxonomy): Eukaryota > Viridiplantae > Streptophyta > Pinopsida > Cupressales > Cupressaceae > Cupressus > Cupressus sempervirens. The sequence goes on from CM053790.1 coordinate 494,712,108, forward strand.
CAAAAGTTGAGATAACAAATCCTACTTTGGGTAAGAGTATGACAAAGAATCATCCACCTAAGTAGATCATTAGAAGCAAAGACTAAGGTGTGATGAAAAGAAGTAGAATCAATGAAGAAATATGTTTGATATCTCAAGTTGAACCAAAGAATGTAGATGAAGCATGCAAAGATGACTATTAGAAACAAGATATGAAAGAACAATTGGATCAGATAATAAAGAATGAGACATAGGAATTGGTTCTTAGACTAGCAGACAAGAATGTGATAGGAGAAAAATAGTTATTTAGAAACAAGAAGAATGAACAATACAAAGTTGAAAGGAAAAAAGAAAGATTGGTACGTAAAGGTTACTCACAACAATAATGAATAGACTATGATGAGACCTATGCTCATGTGGAAAAAATAGAGGTAGTAAGGTTATTCTTAGCATATGCAGCATATAAGAAATTCAAAGTTTATTAGATGGATGTCAAGTCAACATTTCTAAATGGAGAACTTGAAGAAGAGGTATACATAGAACAAAGTGAAGGTTTTCCTTTGACAGATAACAAGGACATAGTATGTATAGACTAAAGAAAGCATTGTATGGCTTGAAGCAAGCACTCAAAACCTGGTATGCAAGGTTGGACAAGCATTTGACAAAGCTTAGATATAGAAAAGGTATGGCAAATAGTAATCTCTATTGGAAAGAAATTGATGATGGACTAATGATCTTGGTAATATTTGTTGATGATATCATATTTGGAGGAAATGATAATGAAAGTGACAAGTTTGTAGAAGAAATGAAGAAGGAATTTGAAATGAGCATGATAGGAGAAATGAAATATTTTCTAGGATTACAAATTGTATAGGACAAAGAAGGAATCTTTATTACTTGGACTAAGTATTTTAAAGATTTACTAAAAAGGTTTGGTTTGGAAACATGTAAACCTAATGGAACACCTATGGTAACTGGACACAAGTTATCTACAAAGGATGAGACACCTAATGGTGAGTAGGAAAAGTATAGATCTATGATCAGAGGATTGCAATATCTAACTCACACAAGGCTGGATATGGAAAATGTAGTTAGAATTGTTGCAAGATTCCAATCTAATCCTAGAGAAGCACATTATGTACTAGTCAAAAGGATATTTAGATACCTAAAAGAAACAAAAGAGTTCAGATTGTGTTATGATAGATCTAATGATTTCACTCTATATGTTATACTGATGCTATTTGGTCAAGCAGTATGAATGATAGAAAGAGGACCAGTGGTGGAGCCTTCTTTCTTAGAGGAAGATTGGTTTCTTGGCTAAGAAACAAGTAGGATTATACCTAATAGAGTACAATGGAAGCAATATATGTTGCAACAGAAAATAATTCTAATCAAGTTGTTTGGATGAAATACATGCTGAAGGATATAAGGATAGAATTCAGTGAACCTATTGTCATACATTTTGACAAGAAAAGCATAGTAAATATGTCTACAAATATAGTGTTTCATTCTAAGACCAAGAAAATTTCTATAAAGTATCACATGTTGAGAAAGATTAGATTGGAGTATGTGAGCACTAAAGAGAAGATTGTAGATATCTTCACTAAGCCTCTTCCCAAAGAGACTTTTGAGTATTTGTGAGGTATGCTGGGGGTTATGCCCCTTCCTACATTGGAGTAGATTATCCAAGAGTGCATCAGTCTAGTGTAATAGAGTACTATTGTTTGTCTAGTCTAAATGTTGATGCTTCTTATATGGGGGAGTATCTATGATGGATAGAGTCATCTAGGACTCTTGTTGGGTGTCTTTTTTGAATAGTATCATTGGACACTTGAACTAGTCAGAAATAGTTGTTGTAGAGTTTGATGGTTCCTGAGACCTTTGACATTGATGTTAATGGGGGAGAAGTTGCATGAAAAATAAGTACAACATGGAAAAATAGTTTAGAAAGCATGGAAAATAGGTACAAAATGTGCCAAAAATTAGTTGGAAAGAAGTACAATAGGAAAAGAATAGCATGGGAGAATGATAGATGAAGAGGATTTGGAAAGAAAGGTCAACAGTCTCTAGTAGTTGGTATTCTTGGAACTAGATGTTTCTCATCTATGTTGCCATCAATGCCAAAGGGGGAGATTGTTGGAAGCATGAATGCTAATGATATTCCTTTGGGTTAATATTGTAGAAACATGATTAGATCATTATCATGATGATATGTTGCATTCATGATTATGTTCATCATTGATGTCAACATAGCAATTTTTTGTGGTATTTGACAAAAGAACAACAAAAAGATCAAGTTGGTATGGATAGATAGTTGAGGATTTTCACTAAGAAAGGTTAAAGGGAGATACTACTAAGTGTCTAGTACATGCAACTAATCTTATAAGAATAAGTAATTAAGTCTAGAAGAAGTTATGCAATTTTTGGTGAATAATTTTTTGAGATAGAGTTTATAGAGGCATGTTGTGGTAAACTTTTTATATCTCTTAGCAGAGTTGTTATTATGAGAAGTTGAAGTTAAAGATGTCAAGAAGATATGCTAGTTATGATGTGGCTAAGCTTTCTCATCATAATGTTATGTGTACAAAAAGATATTCAAGTTACACGGCAAAAGATTAATGTTATCGCTAAGTGCAATGTGTTCTTAATGTAGTCCTATAATAATTAATTGAGAAGGTGTAATAGCCAACTTAGGGAATTTTTTATGGATTCAATATAAAGGAAGGACATTTTCCTTTATCATTTATGATGGATGTATAGATGAAGTGAATGATTGTAAGAAACATGAAGAGTGAAATGTGAAGTCAAGTGGAGTAGAGCAAAGGTGAGGAAACTCTGTTGCCGAGATTTCATGGTGTGATTTGAAATTGGATACTTGGACTTGAGGTTTGTGACCTGGTCTACAAGGTCTGATAATGATTAGTCCAATTGAGAAGATAGAGGAAAGAACTTAAAGTTTAGTACATATAATTATTCTCCAATGAATAGTTAAGAGATCAGTTGGATAGTGAGTTTGGTGATCTTATCCCAGAAGCTATTTTGATAGTGGGTCCTTCTATCTTCTACAACTCCTAACAGGGTTGGAATCTTCTAACAAGGATGCAATGTCTCCTAACAGGGACTCATATATACTGAATGTTGTAATAAACTCCTAATAGGGTCCATCTTCTAACAAGGAATATTTATATTAGTACATCATCTTGTGGGCATCATTCCCACCAAGGCTTTCCCTTTAATCAAGGGTTTTCGTAGTTAAGATATCTAGTGTAATTGTCTATCTACATCTTGTTATGGTTGCTATTTACTTTGGTTGAATGGATAAGATTTTCTAAAGTTAATAAATGTTTTAATTGTTGGATAGTTGATTCACCCCTCCCCCCTCTCAATTATCTTGGTGGACTATTGTTTCTAATAGTGTTTTTATTTATGGTAAGTATGAAGTTTGTTATGCATTTCTTTGGGAATACTTCTAGTCTAGAATGTCAACAACTTATGATTTCAGATACAAATTTAATGGGGGTCAAAGCAATAAAATTGCAAGAGAATTTTTTGGATCAAGTAGAGATTAATGTGTTTCTTGAAACCTTGACAAGTGGGATCCTTGAAGCTACTACCATTTCTCACACCTTTCCAAGCCTATAGTTAGTCCAATATTGTCTGAACCTTAATGATTTCAAGTCCAAGAGTATAGTAAAGCATAATTGGGATACCCTTCTATTAATTTCTAGGGAGATTATCATGTTTGTCTTAAAATTACCTAAGTCATCCTTTAGTAGTTTCATTCATACTCAATCCTTGGTTCAGTTTTGACAAGATCATAATTAGATAGCTAGAAAGTAAACTAAAACCTTATATAGGGGAAGTTAAAGGCTCCCAAAGATGTCAAATGAACATCATATGAAGCCTTGCATAAATAACCCAGTAGTTTTTTTGCATAGAGTTAAAGGTTTAGATGATATCCTTGTTTTTGAAGAATGGATGTTCCACTATATAGATATTATTTTGACTAGTAAGAAATTCCTTGATTGGGATGAATTGTTAGCTAGTTTGTTAAGGAATCTTCTACAACATTGCCAAGCTACTAGGCAAGAATTCTACATGTCCTCCTATTTAACCTATTGTCTTGCATGTGTTTGTAATCTCACTGCAATTCCTCATGAACCATGGAGCAAAGACATCTTAGTGTACCAATATTTCCCTCTGCTAAAAAAAAATTGAGTGTTGGAGAATTTTTGAAAAGTATATTATGTCTTCTTAGAATAGTTGTACCTCAACCTCACTAAGACTTTGATGCAAAGGATAACCCCTAAATCCAAAATTTTGGTCGAAAACTATGAAAGCTTCTACATAAAATTGCCTAGGTTTTCTTACATAAGGATAGGGGGGTTTTGAGGATGAAGCACTCAGGTTTTCAAGGTATGCACTAGATTATTTTGTTCTTACTAAAGTTTTTAGACAAATGTTTTCTATGATCAAGGAAAATATCTTGAAGAAAAATGGGAATCTATGTTCCCCATTAAACTATGTTCCCTAGCTTGTAACACTATGATTAATGCCTCAGGGATTGAGAGTGATTTTTTGAATTTCAATTTAGGGTTCTATCATGAAAGGAAGAACTTTAATAACAAAAACTTTGAAAAACTAGTGCTTGGCCTCGAAGATCAAATCCAATCACCATATCATATTGAATACTTGTGCAAGATTACATCAATGAAAAATAAATCATGAAGATGGATCATTGAAGGCCAATGATTCCCCAAATTAAGGAACTATAGTTGAAACTTAATGTAGATGGACTCGTTGAAGATTGTTTAGATGTTATTGAACAAGGATATAAAGAAGCAAGTGAACAAGCCCTCCCTAAAATTGATTGGAGTAAAGATGAAGAAGACTATAGAAATCTTAGGTCAAGGTTCATACTAGAATGCATTGACAATTTCTTGCAAGGGAAAAGGAACAAACCAACTAGTTCAATGCAAATTGAATGTGCTAAAAAGGGTGTTTCTTTATCAAACTCCTTACCTTCTGATGTCCACCTTTTTTGAGATGATGTAGGTAGCATTTTCTTAATTAAGAAGAAAAAGGTGGATGCCTCACTTAAACCAGTCACCAAGGCACTACCAATCCATCCAACAAATCATAGAACAAGACCCAAAAATAATTTTGTGATACATGTTTAGATAGTAGTTCAAGAATCCGACTTGATAGATTTGGAACTAGACAAAGGAGACAACCCTACAGTACCTTAAAAGAAAGGGATGGATACATAAGTTTTTGAAAATATTGTGACACTTATTAAATAGGATTAAGGGAAGAAATCTAGAAGTGCTATTCCCCCTTGGCTATCTAGCTCACTAGACAAAAAGAAAAGCCTAAGACCTATATGTTTGTCATTCAAGGATATAGTTACTATGTATGTCTCTCACAATTCTAAAGCCAAAAAGGTAAAGAATAATTCTTTCTTGTTGAAAGACCCTACTATGGGGAAGGTAATTATGGAGATAATCACTTATAAGAAGAAAAAAGTTGTGTATGAGGTTGAGAATGAGGATTTTGAGCTTAGGCAAATAGAATTGGGAGTTTTGGGATGAGATACCAGTAACCATCTATTTAAGTTCTAAATCAATCACATGTTGAACTGGTCTAAAAGGGATAGCCAACAAAAGAGGGAGATGAAATGGTTAGTTGTCACTATGGCTAAGTACATCAATTTTTTAATGAATTCTGGGGTGCCTCCCTTGATCCATGCTCCCTAATCATTTGATCCTAACTCCTCTAACAACAACCAACTACACCTAGGTAGGAACTGTCATAGAAGAAGAAAATAGGTTCATCCAAGAGTTCACTAATACCTATGCAAAAGGAGAGGGTTTTCTTTGAGAGATCTAGACCATCATACCATTTTGGGAAGCTAATGAAGCTAGAAGCCAAACAATTGTGTTTCAAGTGCAAGAAGTTGAAAAATATGGACTGATTAATTTTGTTGATGAAAATCCTATGAAAACTATGGATCATTCCATGCTTTATATATTGAAAAGAAATATTAATTGAAATAGGTCATTATATAAATCCTCCATATAAGAGGTGTGATAAATTGAAAATTAAATAAAGGAAATGGATAAAGAAGTTAGGAAAGACATTCAATTAATAAACCCCACTAACATACCCCAGTTATAGGAGGGAAACACAGATTTAGAGGGTTTGTTGAAAAGTTTCCATGATGTTATGGCTTAGATTAAAGAAAATGATAATCCTATTCCCTAATATTTTACTATAGTGGTTAATGTTGAATCCATATTGTAATTGAACCGAGAACACTTTCCTAGACATAGCAAGAGGATCAAAGAGCTCAAATGGCAAAAAAATGCCTATAGAAAAAAATTGCTAAGTTTGAGAAACCCACATCCTTACACTACTTAGGAGCTTGTACATATTTTTAGGAGCCAAAATATAGTCAAAAAATCCATGTTAGAAGATGAAAATCTTGATGAAGGAGATTATTCACATGGCATGTCAATTTTTGAATCAGTTGTCTTTTGGAAGGCTTTTATTTTAAAGAATATTTTTAGTTAGTTATTGCCATAAATATTTTGTAACTAAGACCTTGGTTTTGATGGAGATCTCTTGTAATTGATACTATATATGATGGAGCATAAAAATGAATAAGGGTTAGATTTTGGATAGAAAAAATAGCTTAAATAGTAGTTTTAGCCTACATACCCTTTTTTTGGTTTCTGAAAGGAAATTTTAGTAATTTGAATATTAATTTTGAGACTTTGAACTCAAAGACACACACACACACACACACACACATCTATAAATACATAGCATGGTTCAAAACTATGTGTTTGAACTTTTATATGATGGTTACTTTGTGGTATTGGTTATTGTTTATCTTAGGCTATTATCCTTTTTGACATTTTATTTTAAACATAAATGATTTCTCTCTTTTCTTTCAAAAATTGGGTGATTTGGGAAAAATTTATTCTTCTTGATTTGGTTTAACTCTTATGATTCTTGAGTAGGTGAGAGTTGATAGACCAACACTACGACACATAATAAGAGAATAATTAACAATTTTAGGATGAAGTTCGACTGGTCTATACATGTCAATCAAAGAGCATAAGCTTGTGAAAGGTGTCCAAGCAATATTCTATCAAGGGTTGCTATTTTTGAAATGAGGGATTATGAATGTAGCTACAACACACGAAATTGAATCTATGAGAAATGAAATAAACCCAGTGATAAAAATTGTCGCTCCCTAGCAACAGGAACATCAAAAACATAAATAACTCAATAAAACTAATATGTAATAGACATAATTACAACTCTTAATAAATTATCATCGCATATTCTAATTAATATGAAATATTATTATCTAATCAAAGACGGATATTGAATATATACGATGATTAAATATATATTGTGTAATGCTAAGCTAATCAAAATACAAATGGAAACTAACTTAATGCAATTTATATAGAAATTAAATGAGATCACTAGGTAACTTTGAAGTGGGCCCCTCCTCCTCAGTGGCTTGGTCATGAAACCAAGTACTAGTCTTAAGTCTATATAATCATGCAAATATAAACTTTACATTTCCAAATGATAATGATCTATTACAATGTTGTGTGTTCTGTAAAACTTGTACACTTTTTTCCACACTATATCTCACACTGCTTATATATACATAGGCGTAACAAGTTTATGACTATTTTGACATACATAAGCTTAACAAATAATGGATATTATGTAACCATTCTTAACAAAAAATTTCATCATGTAAAGAATAGCCAATTCACTATTAACATTCCATATGGAATAATACTATCTTCTTCCATCTTTGTGGAGCCATGGGTTTGAAGTGGTTATATTACAACAAAATACAAATGTAGAGAGGTGTTGGTTTATGGGTTTCTTGTCCATAGGTTTCTTGGGAATAAATCTCAACTATAATATATTTTCTTTACTACCTTACACCAGACACGTATGGAGGTTCTATGTACAACTGGGAAAATGAATAATGGAACAGTTCATAAGTCTTTCATCATTGTCCATAGAGTAGAAAGAAAGTTGTTACAACCATCATAAATAGTGAAGGTGATGGTTCCCTTTGAAAAGAATGTTCCCATTATTATTCCATGTGGATGCAACATAGAAGTAATAAGGTCTAAGGCCTACCTTTTTGTTATAATCATCACCAACTAATGTTTTCTGGGAAGTAAGAGAAATACATTTCAAATTTGATGGAGCTTTGTATTGGTGAAAGAGATTCAAGAAGATGTATAGTGTGTGACAAGAAGATTTGTGCCACAAATCAATATGCTATGATAATAAAGATTAGTAAAACATAATCAGCAATAAATTTTTCCATATTTGAATCCCAAAATAGTATTAGATATTATGTATTTATATTCAATCATATGCAACATAAAATAGGAAAATGGGATGAAATATAATGAAAATGGAATAAGGAAGTGAATAGGTAAGTGCATAAAATGGATTAAGATAGGGTATTAAATAGTTTGTAATTGGCTCTCATCATTCCCCCCAACTTAGCTTATTGCACCTCCTCATGAAATCATTATGAGCATGAGGTCTTTAGTTTGAATTGAAAGTACTTTAGGTTTAATGGATTTTGGCTTTGTCTCCACCCTAAGCCATGATAACTCATAGATGAACACAAATCCTTTTCTTTTCTTTACATGACAAGATTTTTTATTTTTCTTCTTCAATAGGGATATCTCTTTTAACTCTTCATAAATTATTTTTCTTTTATCTTTTCATTTTCATTTCTTTTCTTTTTTTATAGCATCATGGTTCAAAAGGTTTCATAAAGGAGAATTTATCTCAATTTGCACAAGAGAAGTTTAAATGGGTGAAATAGGAGAGATGATATATTAAACAAAGGTTATTATATGATGGATATAATGGATAATATGATGGGTTTAGTAAGGGTGATGGAAGATAATAGGGCGACATTATTCCCCCAACATAAAGATTGACCATCCACAAGAAACAAGGAGAGAATAGTTAAGAGATAAGGGGTGTTGCATAGTGATCAACATAATAAGAAATAAAAATAAAGGTAAGAGATAAAAATAAGGAAAAACAAAATCAATTGTTTTATCAACATGCATGTGTAGAGAGACCAATGTTAGAACATAGAGCAACTCAGCAACTTGCGCCACCAAAAGCAATGAATCATCAATAAGGAACAAAGAGAGGCATCCAAAATTGCACTACAACACCATAAAAGGCTACCATTTGACTAAAAGAAGCAAAGAGAAGGCCACTAGAAGAAACCATAAAATTGGGACAAAGAGGGAAAGCCGAGGAACCACCATCATCTAGTTAAGTATTGGGAATCGTACAGTAGGTAGAAAGTTCCACTAAAATACCTCAACTAAGCATGCAATACATACGATGGTTGATCAAAGATTTCAAAATCATACTAAAGAGGAGTAGAGCTACAAGAGTGAGTGATAGGAGGTAATAAAAAGGAAAGATCCATTGAAACTAATGAGTGTTACTCAAAAGAATGATTAGTAGAAAAACTAGGAGCACCAATTATTGCATTTTTCAATATTTTAATTTTTTTCACATTTTGATAATGACAAGTGACTATTGGCAAGCCAATTTTCAATTACTCACCACTTAATGGCAATGTAAAAATATTTTTCACCATTAAGAATTTATTTTATAGTTAACATTCATCGAAAATTGGTTTTTAGATATTAACTAGCCAACAATGCCCAAAGGTTTTCATTGTTGGATCTTTTATTGTTTTTTTTTTTTAACAATTTTTCAATAACTATATAGAATGACCAAAGAAATGAAATCCTAACATGGATGATGAAAAATGATACCACCCAAAGCTTGATTTTTTACCATGACCACATAGAAGGCACTGTTGGAGCTTGATTGCATAAGGATCCTAAAATGATGACCAAGAATAATCTCTGCAAAGTTGGCAACACTGCACTCATCAACCTTGATCTATGTGTCTCATGCCACTAAATTTGAAATATGCTTGGAGAACTTTAGAACACACTAGTGCACTTGGATGAAAGAAGTACTCACAAGATTGATGATACTTATATGACATAGTGCTTTGATGATGATAACACTAGATCACCTAGCATTAAGTTGTGCTACATATCCAATCCTTGTAAAGAATGAGAGATATCCATTTTTTGAAATAAAATACACCTTCATTATCAAGGACAAGTTCATAGTGTAAAATACAATGGAAGTCTCCATATAACTTTAGAGAGGAGGCAACACAACTTGAGGAAGGAGTGTGATGATTTGCACTATCTTCAAAGTTTTTCTAGATGTGCAGCTCAAAAAAAATTCATGAATCTCATAGACCAAGTTGCATATTTTTCTCCATGTGAGAAATCACCAAAGAAAATAAATCTTATCTGAAAGTGGTGAACACCCTTATGCCAAAATCTACATGTGATTTTGAATAGTGAAGCACCAGTGAAATGGATATGCACCACATAGCTAGCAAGCCCACATAATGTGAACAAAGCTGACATAGTTTGTTATGCAATGCTTGTGTAGAGAAGCATCATCAATTGGTAGTGATTCTAAGATTATCACACCACAACAAGGAACTTGTAACCATATTTTCAAAACAAAGCATATCAAGCACAGTAAATAAATGGCATCCATTCAATAACTCTATCATTAAGTAGGTTATTTATTTTTACAAATGATAGATAGAGTTATTACTATGAATAGATAATTGATAGAATGGATAAATACAAATAAATTCTTGTGTTCATGTAATAGCAATGCTAATTAACACTAGAAAGAATACCTTGAATTGTGGAGATGTCACATGTGGAAGTTTGTTAAAAGGACCAATGAAAAACCAATGAAGCTTAATTTGAAATTATCCAAGAATCCACTAGATTGGAGGGATTCCCCCCAACTTAACTTCATGCTACGAGGTCATGAAATCATTAGGATAACCAAAGAAAGTAGGTAACCCAAAGAGAGTAACACATATTTAGAATTTTGTGAGCCTTATTGAATGATAGACAAATCAAATATTTCAATAATTAAATGGATGTATTCCCAAATTAAATGTAGTTTATAAAAGTATAGGGAATTCAAATCATCCAAGGAATCAAGAAATCAACACGTGTAATCAATGAATGATCAGTTGGATATACAAGAACCAAGAATGAAAAACATATAGATAGTACTACTTTGATCCTTGCTAAATAAATGAATCACCCATAGCATATTTGGTCATCTTAGCACAATGAAAAGAATTAGCAATGAGGAATAATGATCATCCAGTTTTAACATTTTGGCCATTAATGCATAGAATCCCATATGATTGTGCTTAATCAATTATTGGTCCCAAATCAACAAGTATGTGAGGGGTGCACATTTTAACCATAGGCCTCCAAATATCAATATGTATAAGTGAAAAAGTAATAAAATATAGATATTGGAGGATTTGGCAGCATGTTTGTGGAGTATGGAATGCATATGGCTTAAAATTACTTAGTGCATGATTGATATTAACACACATACTCATGAGTCCACTAATTAAAATTGATGTAATTTTAAGTATGGGCTCAGTTATGGGTATTTGAAATTCACTAAGTGGAAAAGAAGAAAAAAGTTGATATAATTCAATAAGTAATATTGTTCTTCTAATTCAAGTAAACCAAAATCACATTCCTATGTCGATTTACCAAATTCAAGCACATCATTATATGGTAAAGTGATATGTGAAATTTTATAGGTACTATTAACCACCTTATTATGAAGTGTTATATGAGGCAATATAGTTTCATTTGGTGGATATGGTGGAGTTGGTAGAATATGATGTGAATGAGATAATGAATATGGTAAGAAGTGTGAAGGAGATAAGGTAGATGGGAATAAGAAGGATGGTTGAAATGAAGATGGTAAGGATGGATATGGTGGAATATAAGAGGGATATATGGGTTGTTGTGAGCATGCATGATTACATTCATTGTGCATGCTAGGAGGAGAAGTACATTTTAAAGAAATATGTTGGCTTTGTAATGAATTAGAGCGACAATACATGTTACCAACATAATGCATACCTTGATCTTCTTGGGTTGGTGCTTGAGATTGTTCATCCATTATAAGGAATACTTGGTCACTTCTACTCTTATCATGGTAAGGATCAAAAATAGATTACATCTCATTCACCATGTTCTTGTGGTTTTTTAGGCATATACACTGGTCATCTTTCTTGTAGCAATTAGAAAAACAAGTGGTTAGATTTTCATCACCAAAATCACATTGTTCAAAGAATTCATCAATGATATTTTCTTGGTTAGACATAAAGATACCATTTGTACATACTTGTGATGATGGAAGATCAATATTTTTTAAGATGCATTCATTAGGTAGAGAGGGAAAACAAACATCACCTTTGGTTAGCAATATTTCCCCACCAATTTCTTCTTTTGTTTTTAAATTTCAAGGCGAGGGTTTGGGGGTGGCAGCCACCAATAGGGTCAAGGGGCAATGCCCCTTGTGGGATCCTGGGGCAGTGCCCAAGGTGCACTCCCTATTACAGTATAGGGTGGGGTCAAGAGGCAGCGCCCCCAATGCCAAGCACATTTTGCCTCTTGCATTCTCTTTAAATTTTTCATTTTTGAAACATTTTTCAACCAAACTTGATATACTTGAACAACATTGAAAAGATATCATTTTAAACATTTTTCTTCAAAATATGTTTCTCTTTACCAATAAATTACAACAACTTATGATAATGTAAAATTTAAATAACTTCTAAAGCAACTAATGAATGTAATTTCTAAGGCCTACTTGCAAACTTTAAAACAAAACTCTAAAGCAATGCATCTATATGATTTATGCAACACAAATTAAGATTAGTTACTTAAGCAAGGCTAGTAGTTATAAAAGCTTTTATCCTAATGCATTATTCCTAACTCAAATAATCAAACTAACATGCCTTTGACACCTTTCCCCAGCAACAGTGCCAAAATGATAGGCCAATACTGGGGCAAATAATAAGAGAATAATTAACAATTTTAGGATGAAATTTGGCTGGTCTATATGTGTCAATCTAAGAGTGTAATCTTGCAAAAGGTCTCCAAGAAATATGCTATCAAGGGATGATATTTGTGAAATGAGGGATTATGAATGTAGCTACAACACACAAGATTGAATCTATGAGAAATGAAATAAGTCCAATGATAGGAACTGTCACTTCCTAGCAACAAGGACATTAAAAACATAAATAACTTAATAAAAATAATATGTAATTAACATAATTACAACTCTTAATAAATTGTCATCACATAATCTAATTAATATGAAATATTATTATCTAATCAAATACAAATATTGAATATATACCATGATTAAATACATACTGTGTAATGCTAAGCTAATTAAAATACAAATGGAAACTAACTTAAAGCAATTTATATAGAAATAAAACGAGATCACTAGGTAACTTTGGAGTGGGCCCCTCCTCCTCAGTGGCCTGGTGATGAAACCAAGTGGTAGTCTTAAGTCTCCATAATCATGCAAACATAAACTTTATATTTCCAAATGATAATGATCTATTACAATGTTGTGCATTTTGTAAAACCTATACTCTTTTTCCCACACTATACTCGCACTACTTAAATACACGCAAGCATAACAAGTTTATGACTATTTTGACATACACAAGCTTAACAAAGAATGGATATTATGTAACCATTCTCAATAGAAATTTGTATCATGTAAAGAATAACCGATTCACAATTAACATGCCATATGGAATAATACTATCTTCATCCATCTTTGTGGAGCCATGGGTATGAAGTGGTTACATTATAGCAAAATACAAATGTAGAGAGAAGTTAGTTGACCGGTTTCTTGTCCACAAGTTTCTTGGGAATAAATCTCAACTATTATATATTTTCTTTACTGCCTTACACTAGAAATATATGGAGGTTCTATGTACAACTAGAAAAATGAATAGTTGAATGGTTCATAAGTCTTTCATCGCTGTCCATAGAGCAGAAAGAAAGTTGTTACAACTATCATAAACATGGAAGATGATGGTTTCATTTGAAGAGAATGTTCCCATTATTATTCCATGTAGATGCAACATAGAAGTAATAATGTCTATGGCCTAACTATTTGTTATAATCATCACCAACTAATGTTGGCTAGGAAGTAAGAGAAACACATTTCAAAGTTGATGGAGCTTTATATTGGTGAAAGAGCTTCAAGAAGATATATAGTGGGCGATAGGAAGATCTATGTCACAAATCAATATTCTATGATAATAAAGATTAGTAAAACATAATCAGCAATAAATTTTTCCATATTTTAATCCCAAAACAATATTAGATATTACGTATTTATATTAAATCATATGCAATTTAAAATAGGAAAATGGGATGAAATATAATGGAAATGGAATAAGGAAGTGAATAGGTAAGTCAATAAAATGGATTAAGATAGGGCATTAAATAGGTTATAATTGGTTCTCATCAAGAGTTCCTTAAGTACTTTATGGAAGAAGTACACATGTATGGACTTTTAAAATATGAATTCATTGAAAATATATGAAGAGAGAGTTGTACCTCTCAAAATTTAGAGGGAAATTATTAGCATATGTTTATGCAATAGTTGTGAACTTTTATGTTTCCCAAGTAGGGTTATAGATTTAGTTACTTTAATATCATAAAAGGGAGGCAAATTTGTTCTCCAACAAGGTCCTAGGATTGACAATAATATATCTCATATATTTGAATGGTTTGAAAGGGGCTATAGGGTACCATATATATGTTTCTAACTCATTAGACATGACAACATATGTTCCTAGGGGTCTTAGGACACCTAGGGACATATGCCATCTTATCAAATAGGTCAAATGAGGTCATAGGGAACCCTATGACCCTTTTTACCATTATGATTATAATATATGTTCTTAGGGGTCCTAGGTCCCCTGTGAACATATGTTATACTTTCAAATGGGTTGAAAGGGGTCATAGGGTACCCTATTAACTCTTTTGATTATTTAGATGACAATATATGTTTGAACCCCTAGAAACATATCTCATATGTTTGAATAGGTTAAAAGGGGTCATAGGGTACCATATTACCCCTTTTGTCCCACTAGATGACAAAATATGTTCCTAGATTTAAATGTGTTGAAAGGGGATATATGGTACCTATTGTCACAAAAAATTTCACCCTTGCCTTAAGATTTTTACCTAAAGGTAACCTTGTGAAACATTGAAACAACCTCCAAGTTGTGGGACTTGAACAATGAGGTTGAGTCTCTGGAGAAGATCGACTTCCTTTGCTATCAGGATGCATCTAACTACAATTTGGAGAGGAAAATGGGAGAAAGCATGCATGAAACATCTACTTAATCTATCCTAAGGAGGTGATGCACAAAAATAGAGTGTTCAAACAAATATCTTCCCATACATGCATAGATAAACAATCATTATATCAAAAATATATAGAATTTGATATGTTCTTAATCCAATAACCACATGAAGATCATCTAACCAAATGAATGACACAAGGAAGAAGAGTTTCTGTATATATCATTCATAGGCCAAGGGAGATACAATAATGTTAATTATAGATATCCACAATACATTTATGAGGGGCAAATGAGTCTTACACAATACATCAATGGCTAAAAGGGATAAGGTAGAATATCATGAAGTTTACAGGCAAAGGGAATTTACAATAACCATGCTAGAGTGATGCCAAAGAAAGAGGGAAGATTCAACCCTTACAAGGTTTTAAAATGCACCTTTATAGATTAGGCCTAACCTATAGATTTCTTCACAACTTAGTTATTGCATTAAAAATTGTCAAAGGATGATTGGATGCAATCTAGACAATAGATTTGATCAAGTACATCTTTGAAGGTGAGAAAATCATCAAAACCTTAACCTAGAAGAAACCTTGAATTGATAGAAATGACATTATCAATGCTCTAACTAGGTAGATGGATAACTAGTTTCTTGAGGGATGTCCTTTGTATTGTTACTAGTCTTGCATTCATTCAGAGTGGTTGAGATTGATCATGAAGCTCAAATCGCACATAAAATATTACTTTTCCTCTTGGCTTGATAAAACATCAAAATTCATAGTCAAACGGGTCCAACAACCAAAAAGCACCACATGGACCAATGAGGTTATGTCCTTCCATCAACTCACAAGGTCTTCATGAGTTTGACCACCTTGACATCCAACCTTTGCCACCTTTTAAAATTTAACTGTGATTGTCTCATAAAAATGTGAATTAACCATGATATAGCTATAATTGCTACCTTCTAAGTTGGGCTTGCTATGTACACATGTTTGTTTGTCTCTTTATCACATGAGTTAACTACCTTGGATTTTTAAACAATGATAAAGTGACAATAATAGATCTCATTTCATCTAATGGGCTGAAGATACATCAAATCTATTGGTACTTTGACAAATGAGAACACTATCCTTTTCCATTTCATTTGACAACTTTCCATTTCACCTGCAGCCTGCAAGAAAGGAAAAATTAGAGTCTTCTAGCTTTACATAGTTCTAACAACACTACTAGCCTCAAAGGAAGGAGGGTCCACCATGTACATGCAGCATGCTATCACTTTGTTGCATATAATAAAGTTCATTCTTTTATGCAAAGTGACAAATTGATGGGCATAGATCTAGGGAGATCAAATGATGGATAAATAACCTTAGCTAATGACTATGCTGATTGAAAAGAAAAGGGGGCCCATGGTGCTACATGGTGAGTTGTCACTTTTTTTCTATGACAAAGGGCCCTACAATTTTTGATAGCAAGAAAGAAACATTTGTTAACTCTCTTTGATCTGATGAATTAGAAGATGTGGACTTGTAGACATATTAAATCATAAATTTAACCTTGGGACTTAGGATATAGTGCATATAACAAAGTTTTTAAAATGTATTTTCTACATGCCTTAATATTTGAATATTTCAAATATATGAATGTTATCCTATGTTTGAATTCAAATCCTTTAATTTTGGTGGGAGGGAAAAAATAACTAACAATTCTAGTGACTTCAGGGGGATGCAAGCCTGCTATGCATATGACAAGTGACACTCAACATCCATTGGTCTATGGAGTCAAAAAAATTGTAATATCCACTCTCTACACTGCTAAAAAATTCTTCAAAATTGGTTATTCTAGAGGAACAACACCATGTGAACCCTACACTTCTTGGGAAATAGAAAAGCACTAAAAGGAAAACTACTCTAATCTATATACATGAAAATTTATCTCCATCAAAAGAAAGTCTTAAGATATATTCCATTTACTAGAATAGGAAAAATTTCACCATTAGTCCTACTCAACTAGAAAGCATTTGCCTATTTGCAACTGATAATCACATAGGGACCATTCCATAATGCATCAAATTTTGAGTGCCTCCCTAGTTTTTCTCTATCTACATCCCATTTCAGCACAAGATTACCTTCCTTAAAATCCCTAAATTTAGCCTTCCTTTCAAAAGAATTTTTCATCTACTACTAATATGCTTCTAAGGTTTGCATTGCTTTATTTCTCTTCTCTTCCAACTCTATTATCCTTATTGTCATATCATCATCATTGGCTAACTCAATTTGATGAGGGAATTCAAGAGCAAGAAATTCCAATGATAATGGAAGCCTAGCTTCTCTGCCATAAACTTCCATGGAAGGAGAATTTCCTATGGCTCTATTAGCTATTATCCTATCAGCTCATAGAGCTATTTTCAATTTCTAATGCCAACACCTCTAATTATCCTCTATGGTTCTCTTCATTATCATAATTATATTCTTGTTGGATGACTCAACTAATCCATTACCTTGAGGGTAGTTATTGGAAGAAGTACTCAAATCAATACCATGATCTATTGTCCATGCACAAATTTGAGTTCCAACAAATGATTTTTCATTATCTGAAATGATGGTAGGAGTACTAAACCTTGTGACGATTCCATCTAAGAAATCAACAACTAAATTTTTAGTAGCATCATTTAATGCAATTTCCTCTATCTTCTTGGTAGAGTAATCTATAATATATAGAAATAATTTATGGCTAGAACTAGACGAAGGGTTAATAGGACCTAGGAAATATAATCCCCATTGAGTGAAAGGTTGATCCATTTGAATAGGATGAAGTGGAAGGGCTACAAGTCATTTCTTACTTGAAAAGAAGGCACATTTTTCACACTTCCTAACATACTTATGAATATCATGGAAAAAAGATGGCTAATAGTAACCTTCCCTTATTATCTTCATGGTAGTGGTTCTTTCTAAAAAGTGGCCACCATTAGGACCATCATGAAGCTCCTTAATCATTCTCTCTACTTGATCTACATCAATAAATGTTAGCAAAGCTCCACTAAAGTCCTTCCTAAAGAGAATACCATCAACTATGGCATAATAAATTGAATACAATCTAAAAAATCTTCTTTTAGTTCTATCCAATCCCTAAGGACATACATTTCCTAATAAGAAGACAATCATGTCATTTATCTAACTCCTTGGATTGTCATCTCTTACTTCTTGTTGATTTGTCAATACCAGGGAAACTTCTTCATTTGATTCTTGAGATGAGACCATGTACTTACACAATCCTTTCCCTCTTACCAACTTTGTGATCTAAATCTCCACATCATACTCCATCACTTTGGTGATCCAACTTGCCATTTTCTCATTAATATCCTTGATTGAAAGGAATTTCTTCACACTTCCATGAGGCACTAGAAAATGGATTTTTTTGTGAGATAGAAGATGTTTGAATTTCTTCAAATCTCTTATGACTACAAGGGCTTACTTTTCCACATAGCTATAGTCATCTTCATACTCCTTAAGCCCTTAAATAAATAAGGCAATAGGTTGTTCTTCATTCTTATCATTCAATTGAGTCAAAATAGGAAAAATACTTGACTCACCTCCTAAGGTGTAAAGGATGAAATCTCCCTCAAAATTTGGATGGGTGAGAGTAGAAGCTAAGTCTATTGCTTATTTGATCTATTCAAAACTCACTTTTTCTTCCTTGGTCCATGCAAAGACCATGTTCTTCTTGAGAATAGCTATAAGAGGTTTCACCATGGTAGCCAAATTAGGAATGAATATTCTCACAAAATTAATTCTATCAAGGAAACTTTGCAACCCTTTCTTGTGATTAGTAAGAGAGAAAGAAATTATTTCTTTGGTTCTTTTTGCATCAATAGTTAGACCATCCTTGGATACAATGTGTCCTAACAACTTTTCTTGGTTAGTGGAAAAGACACAATTTCTTGGGTTCAAGGATACTCGATACTCTCTACATTTGATAAACACCTTTTTTAGATGGAAAAATGATCTATCACATTCTTTGAGTATACTATACTGTTAGCAAGATAGACCATTTCCATTGCCTTTTGGAAAGTGGCACCTACATTTGCTAGCCCAAATGGAATCTTAATATAAGCATAGGTGTCCAATTTTATGGTAAATGTAGTCTTATATCTATTGGCTTCCTTGACCAACACTTGATTGTGACCTAAAAATCCATCTAGGAATGAGAACCTTTTAGAACCATTGACCCCAAATAGGATTTTTTCCATGGCAGGAAGGGGATGATGATCCTTAAGGGAGGCTTGGTTAAGCTCCCTAAAGTCTACACATTGTCTAATTTCTCTACTCTTCTTCCTAACAGGGACAAAGTTTTCTACACAGGAGAAACTTAATAGAGAAAATGATGGTGGCCTTTATTAGCTTGTATAACTCCATTCTCATTAATGGTTCAATTCAAGGATTCGCTGGCCTTTGCTTTTGTCTTACTAGTTTGGCATCTTCTTTTAAATCTATGGTATTCTAAAATAGACTTGGGTCAAAAATCTTTAGGTTATCATATGTCCATGCAAATACATCACTAAATTCTTGACATGGATGAATGAAATTTTCTTGTCCTTCTTTAGTGCATATGTTTCCCATGTTTAGAGTCCTTCCATTGGTTACTATGACTCATATGTGATCATCTTTTCTTGCAGAAAGGTCCATTCCTCTATCTCTTGCTCAATCATCATGAGTAAAAGAACTTTCTAAGGTAATCAAACCCTTAGGAATCTTGTTCAAACTAAGATTAATGATCTAATCCCCATATTGGTCATGTAATATTGACTAGTTTGTATTTGATAATTCTACTTCGTTCTACAAGAAACTCATAATTTTTTGTAGCATCAAATTCAAACACTTTCTAATAGATATCATTATCAAGAATAGTAGGCCTAACTACCACTCTAATATGTTGCTTATTTTCATCTTCAAGGCTTCTTGGCACATCATAAGATGCACCCACTACTACAAGTCTATTAGCATATCTATTTTCTCTCCTAGGGATGCTTTAAATATTAAATGCATTAAATCCTTCAAGAAAATCCCATACTCTATGTTTATAAGACTTGAGCAAACCATTCTTGGTGAAATTCTTGTTTCTCAGCTGATGAAAAATCAACTTACTATCCCCATATACACTTAAGGTTTGAATTCCTCTTTTTTGAGCAAGTAGAAGACCTTGAATCAAAGGCTCATACATTTCTATGTTATTAGTAAAAGTGAATTGAATCATAAATGAGAAGTAGTACCTTTCTAGTGTAGGAGAAACCAACATCACAACAACCCTTGATCCACTTTTATTTCTTGATCCATCAAAGTATATGCTCCATGTCCCACTTGTATCCTTTTTTTTCTTCATAAAGTTAGGGACAAGAGCATCATTTTTTGATATACAATAAGTACCAAAGTCTATGTCTAGGATTTTTGATATAGGATCAAATAGATATACACTAGCCCACTCATCCAAGAGGAAATTAGGTGCCCATATCAAAGAAGTGGCAAGCTAGATTGTGCTGTATCATTTTCATCTACCTCTATGATAGTAAAATTCATATTGATTAGATCAAGAGTGTAGGGCTCAATATGGTTGAGGGATAACAATTTTACTCTGATTGAAGCTTTAGTTCCATATCTTATTTTAAAAAAAATGTATGATCAATCCAAATATATGTAGCCACCTATTTGGGTAGTGAAATCTCTTGAAAGATAGATGGAAAAGTGTGGCTTAACTTCAACAACTAATATATCTTGAACTATAGTACAACCAAGACATGCATGTAGGGCCATTTCAATATTCCTAAGGATTCCTATAGTCTTGATAGTACTACCATCCAACTAAAGTACATCCCTAACAATGGGCTCATATTTCATTTCTAAGACATCAATAACACACTTGGGCATCACTAAACTGCATGTCCCTAAATCAACCATGCAATTGTGGACTAGCTTATCCCTTATAATTATAGAAACATAAAATGAAGGAGGTCTAACCTTTTTACTTGTTTCTACCTCCTTTTATGGTTGTACAAAACTTGTGGCACTCTCCATGCTAAGTGGTTGATCCTTTGGTTCAATACTCTCCAATTCCTACTACAACAACTTATTTTGCATAAGTATGGTAGCAAAAACATCCCACATGGAAATGTTCACATTTTTTTTCTTCATCTATTGTACTACACTCAATGATACATTAGGTGTTTGGGTAGAAACCTTGGGGGCTACATATATAATAAGTTTAGATAGGACAACTTGAGGGTCATTCACATCTCTTCTACTATTATTTTTCCTTTCTTACTGAGGAGCATTTGATTGATCATTTACTTCTTGTACATGAGGTGTTGTGCTTGATGTTGAGGCCTAATTAGGAAGGGGAGGAATAACATCTACTTAATCTATCCTAATGAGGTGATGCACCAAAATAGAGTGTTCAAACCAATCTCTGCCCATACCTGCACATTTAAACTATCATGATATAAAAAATATATATATATAGACTTGTTCTTAATCCAATAACCACATGTAGATCAACTAACCAAATGAGTGACACAAGGAAGAAGAGATTCACTATATATCATTCATAGGCCAAGCGAGATATAGTCATGCAAATTAAATATATCCATAATAAATTAATGAGAGGAAAATGAGTCTTATAGAGTACATAAATGGCTAAAAGGGATAAGGCAAAATATCATGAAGTTTAGAGGTAAAGTGAATTGATAATAAGCATGCTAGAGCAATGCCAAAGAAATAGAGAAGAGTGAATTCTTACAAGGGCTTTGAAATATATCTTTATAGCTCAGGCTTAACCTCTGGATTGCTTCATATCTTAGCCAATGCATTCAAGACTGTCAGAGGATTATTGGATGCAATCTAGACAATAGATTTGATCTAGTACATTTGTAGAGGTGAGAAAATCATCAAAACCTGGAAGAAACCTTGAAGTAATAGAAATGACATTATCAATATTTTGACCAAGTAGATGGATAACTAATTGGTGGAGGGGTGTCCTTTTCATTTTTACTAGTCCTGTATTCATTTTGAGTGGTTGAGTTCGATCATGAAGATTAGATCACATAGAAAAGACTAACTTCTTTCCCTCTTGGCTTGACAATACATTAAAATCACTAGTCAAATAGGTCCAGCAACTAGAAAGCACCATGTGGAGGAATGAGGTTATTTTCTTCTATCAACTTGCAAGGTCTTCATGATTTTGACCACCTCATCATCCAACCTTTGCCACCTTTTAAAACTTAGTCATGACTGCCTCCTAAAACTATAACTTAACCATGATATAGTTTTAACTACTACCTTGTAAACTAAGCCCACCATGTACACATGTTTTTTTGTCACTTTGTCACATGAGTTAACTACCTTTCATTTTTAAAAAGTGATAAAGAAACAACTATAGATCCCATTTCATCTAACAATGTGATGATATGTCAAATCTATCAGTACTTTGACAAATGAGAATGCTGCCCTTTGCGAGTTCATCTGACAACTTTCCATATTTTCTATGGCCCACAAGAATGGACAAATTAGAGTCTACTAGTTGTACTTAGTTCTAACAACTCCACTAGCTACAAAGGAAGGAGGGTCCACCATTTACATGTGGAATACTATCACTTTGTGACATAAAATAAATTTTGTGCTTTTTGCCAAAGTGACAAAGCGATGACTGTAGATTTGGGGAGATTAGACAAAGGATAAATAACCTTAGTTGATGGCTACACTGACTAAAAATAAAAGGGCGCCCATGGTGCTATATGGTGAGTTGTCTCTTTGTCACTATGGTAAATGGTTCTAGAGTTTCTACTAGTGACAAAGTGACATTTGTCAATTCTCTATGATCTAATGGAAGAGAAGATGTGGGCCTGCAAAAGTATTAAATCATGAACTTAACCTTGGGACTTAGCATATAATGCACGTATAACCAAGGTTTTAAAATGTAGTTTTTGTGTGCCCTAATATTTAAATATTTCAAATAAATGAACATTATGTTGTGTTTGAATTCAAATCCTTCAATTTTGGTGGGAGGCAAAAAATAGTTAACAGTACCCTATGACCCCTTCTGACCCATTAGATAACAACATATGTTCCTAGGGGTCCTAGGGCACTTAGGAAAATATATTTTGTGTTCTATCATTTGAAAGGGTTCATAAGGTATTTTATGACCTCTTTCAACCAATTAGATCACAACATATGTTCTTAGGGGCCCTATGACCTTTTAAAATACATGATTCAATTGAATGGGTCAAAGAGAGTCATGGGGTACCCAACAACCCCCTTTGACCCATTTCATTGGATAATATTTTATTTAAGGGGTCCTAAGACACCTCAAGAAATATAATATCATTTCAATAGCATAAAAGTGGGTCATGTGGCAGCCCATGACCTCATTTTTCCCACTTGGTCAAACTATATGTGTCTTAACAAATATTGTATCATATAATTTAAATGGGTCAAGGGGGTCATATAGAACTCTATGACCCCCTTTTACACATTTTATTTGATCATATATGTCTTAAGGGGTCCCAAGACCTCTTAAGATACATATGATCCAATAGAATAGGTTAAAGAGGGTAATTGGGGTACCTTATGATTCCCTTTGATTCATTTTAGGCATTATATGTGTCTTAAGGGTTTGTAGGATCCATTAAGACACATAATATCAATCTAGTCGGTCTAAGGCTACCATGGGGTAACCATCAACCACCTTTGATCCATGCGATTAGATCATATGTGTTGTTGGGGTTTTTCAAATATTAAGTTAAAAAATACTTAATATAAAAATAATAAAGAATACAATAACCTAAGGATTAGCTACTTCCCATAAACAGTTAACTGTTCTTCAAATTTGAACCCAACTATAACAAAATCATAAGAGATTTTCTAGTCTTTAAGCTCTACAAAACCAAGGTGGGAGCACCTTAGGGATGAAAGATTTTTCAAACTGATATTACATACATATTTTATTCATTTCATGAAATTTCACAACAACACACATTCCCTATAGAAGATTTGGTCATAGTTCTTATATTTACAAATAATTCTAGGCAATAGCAGCTAACTATAACACAAGGATTAGATGCAAACAAGTGTTGATTGGCATTGACATTCTTCAAATAGTAAAGTAAAATTGATTTCAAATTTAAGCTTGATGATTGTTCATGATCTTTCCATCTGCAGATCAAATCAATAGATCAATGTCTTATCCATTGGGATTTAGATTCCATTCAATTTCTAGATCTAATTGATTGCATTACAATCAATACTATCAGCTATTCTCACTAAAAAATATTCTTACAGACATCCTTCCTATTACCATGGAAACCCTATCAACCTCACTAAATTTTTTTATTTAATTCATTGAATTAACATATTTTATTCATTTCATGACATTTCACAACAACACACATTCCCTATAGAAGATTTGGTCATAGTTCTTATATTTACAAATAATTCTAGGCAATAGCATCTAACTATAACACAAGGATTAGATGCAAACAAGTGTTGATTGGCATTGACATTCTTCAGATAGTAAAGTAAAATTGATTTCAAATTTAAGCTTGATGATTGTTCATGATCTTTCCATCTGCAGATCAAATCAATAGATCAATGTCTTATCCATTGGGATTTAGATTCCATTCAATTTCTAGATCTAATTGATTGCATTACAATCAATACTATCAGCTATTCTCACTAAAAAATATTCTTACAAACATCCTTCCTATTACCATGGAAACCCTATCAGCCTCACTAAATTTTTTTATTTAATTCATTGAATTAAAAGCAATAGTAAACTGACATACAACTTGATTTAATTTCATTCAATTGAAAAAGCTTTGCTCATACAATTTCCAAATGACTAGGTAATAAAAATGGAGGCAAGATTCAACAAGAATAGATATGGAGATAGTTCATCTTTTGTATTAATTTCCTTTGAAAATTGTATACTTAGGAAAATTATAAACTTATAATGACTCAAGATAATACATCAAGATCCTTCAAGATTAATATATTCTCAAATATTTTCAAAGAAAAACATCATAAAGTTTACACCAAGAAATTGGACCGAACAAACTTAGTAAAAGCTAAAATTATGCAAATAACTCAGACCCTTTCTCTAGCCTTGTAATCTCACTTATATAATGTGAGTTGCAACAAGTTTCAGGTATAGAGAATTAATAGCTATCCTTTAGACAAAATATATTTATATTTGTTACTATCATAAGAGTCAAAATTTTGTGCAATAGAAAAAACTTTACATCATATTATTCCTTTTGGTGGACTTATTTTCTATTACACTTTCAAATGCTATAAATTCCATGATTGGCTTTTTATTATTCTAAATCCTTGGAATATGTAGCCATCTAGTTTGTCAATGATGTGTCTAGCTCTAATATCTACAAGTTCACTTCAACTGAAGGCTTTGCCCTTTTATCATCATGAACTATTAAAACAACAATTATTTATAAATCTTTAGTTGCCACATCATTAGTTGGGACAGCTATACTTTCCACTTGGGTTGGTTGTTCTTCTTTGTCTTCTTGTGCATACACTAATGTATCATCCATTTGATCTTCATTAGTTTCCACATCCTCTCCCTCTATTTCCAGTTGTTTTGAATGGACAAAATCATCCATCCATTTATTGAAGACTGTATCATTAGGCCAATAAAAGCTCAAGATTTCTTGTTTTTTTTTAACCACCCAATCCCCTAATTTATTTATT
The DNA here is from genome assembly GCA_028749045.1 of Cupressus sempervirens. Lineage (NCBI taxonomy): Eukaryota > Viridiplantae > Streptophyta > Pinopsida > Cupressales > Cupressaceae > Cupressus > Cupressus sempervirens. The sequence continues at coordinate 494,738,202 of CM053790.1, forward strand.
TCAACAAATTCTTTTATGAGTTAACTGTAATATAGTTACACTTTAAGAAATTCTTCATTTATCCTTGCCTATAAGACATGTCATTCTTCATTACTAACTTCATTTAATTCTTTTCTCCACTCTTTTTTCTCTTTTATTATATCAATCTTTTTGAGTGCCTAGGGAAAGAGATCAAATTTCTCACCTAAATATTTTGAGAAACAAATTGTTATTCCTTTTTGCACTACCTCCCCTTTATTTTCAAAATTAGAGAGATTACTAGTTATATAAAAAGTTTTTTCTATCTATTTACAAGATAAGTCAATAACTAAGATGCATAAATGGGTGATATCCTTATCTCTTCCATCCCATTTAGTTATTATAGGTTTCAAAACCTCCTCAACATCTTTGATTTCTCTCTACATATCCAATATGTTCCCTAATTTCTCATAGAATGCTAGCTAGTTAATCTTATCTACCAAATATAAGATTGCTTTTCTAAGTTTTCCTTTATACTGATAAGCTAATTTATCTTACAAGTCCCTCAGCTAATCCTATTCTTCCTCCAATTCCTCAACAGTATAAAATTTTGGCCTTTGTGGAGTATCAAGGATCTCAATGAAGGGAGTGGATCTAGAAAATTCTGTCCCATCACTTTATTCTCAAGTTCAATTCTTCTTTGAACTTCTCTATTGTATGCAACCAAAAGTTTCTCATTTCTATCCTACAATTCTAACTTTTCTTTTTTGGTCTCTTTTAGCAGTGGCTAAATTAAAATGGGTTGTTCCAACACCTATATGTGTAGCTTCTACATTAGTATTTTCTTCTACTCTCTTCGTAATTAGGTTGCCTATTAATCTAGTATTATTAGGCTATGAAGAGCCAGTCCTAGGTCCTTTCCTAAATGACCAAATAACTAATGCAACCTAGTCCTCATTGAATTTGGTACCTTTTATTTCTTTCTTCCCTTGATCCTCTAAACTCATCTTATCTAAAACAAAATTAAAAACTAAAGTATCTTTTATATCCCAATTGGATAGCAATAAAACACTAGATGCCCTTACCATTTGTCTCCCCTCTTTAGGGGTCATGCTTTGGAATTCTTGCATCATTTCTTCCTTTACCTGATTTTGCACATCTACATCCTCCATTATTGGATGCTTTGCTTTCAGCTTATTATATCTTTCCTCAAACTTTCCCATGTTTTATCTCCAAGAAAATTGGTAGAAGGCTCTAGTTTTAACAAAATTGTCATCAGATATGAACTCATGACTAGCATGTTGAATTACAAGATCTAGCTCCTTTCCTTTGTAATTTTCCATTGTTAACTCTAAGCTTGGCATTGGAGGTCCGTATAGATTTTTCTCTTCTAATTCAGCCCATGTAATGAATATTTCCCCTTGGGACCCTAACTGCTCCATCTACTCCTTGGCAAGTTGTTTATCTCCTGTCTATAATGGGGATTGTGTAGGTGAATATTCATCAATGGCAGGTGTTTGTTCCCTTATTATTTTCTGCCTCTTAGATGAGGGTTCATCAAGTCTTTCTTCTAGGACAATACTGGTTGACCTTACTATCTATTTTCCCTTATCCATAGTGGCCCTTTTATTCTAAATCACATTATAGCCAGGTCTCTTCTAGACAACCAATTACCATGTTCCTACTATAGGAGTAAATGCCAATCTCCTCATGACCTCTCTAGCTTTTTCTGGAAAAGAATTGTTAAAAAATTATTTATTTTCATTCATAACCTCCATGATTTAAGGAAAAGTAATCATGAGTTTATTTGTTCTATTTGCCTCTATTTTTGCATCATCTAGAGGCTTGTAATCTTTATCAAAATAATGAATAAATTCCAAAACTCTAGAAAATACTATCCATTTTTCTTTCATGATCTCCTACTCTTGCAAAGAGAACTCATTTCTTATTATATCCTTTAGGTTATAAGGTTCATGTTTTTTTGGAATCAACTTTAGCCCTTAATCTAAAGATATCAAAAAATCCATTAGAATCACAAAAATGGGGGTGAGACATAGCCATCTTATCCTAATCCAAGAATTTATACAAAAACAACCATCCACCTTTGTAATTATGAAATGGTGGGCTATAGTACAAGTAGGAAAATTGAGCCCCTATTTCTTTTAACCAAATATGTTTCCTCCAATCCTCCTAACTACCACAATATGTCAGCTATCCCTACTTTCAAAGGCACTTGGTAGGGAAATACATGGGGAGTCCCTTGGAAACCATAGACCCTAAAAACTATTGAAACAGGTTATCATATCATATCAACCCAATTATGTGACACTTTGATATCATATGGATTATCCATTGGTCTGATAAAATTCATTAATGCCCAAGGGATTCTAGGATTGTCCCTTAATAAGAGGCTTCTCAATTTAGAGGCAAAATATTGATCAAACCTAACAAAACTAGCCTTTTTTGTATCCCCAATCATATGTACACTCCATAACTGGACTGGTAGATCCTCTCCTTCATGTTCTTTGTTCAGAGCCATCTCCTTCCCAAAATATGTCACCCCCTTAAACAAGAACATATGCATCAACAATGAGTAATAGCCAAAAGTCTTTTCTACCTTGCTTTTGGCAATTCCAATAAGCCCTATATGGATTTCTTTTGCTATATAGGATGCAAAATAAAAAATAATATCCACACCAAAAGAAGAAATCTGAGCCATCATATACATAAATTTTACTAGCATAAAGCTCTGATCATCCTTGTTAAAAACTCTACATAAAGTCATATATATTTCTAGGGCTCTAGAAGTGAAAATTTCCTTCTTAAAAGGCTCCTTTGTAGATGCTATGACCAATTGCAGATTTCTAATTGAGGCCAAATGTGCCCTCAATGCACCTTGCCTAAAATTATCATTCTTTGATGAGTATTCTTTTTCTAGTCCTATTAGGTCAATGGGTATATAGTAATCTAAAAAGGGTTCCAAACCAGAGACCTTTCAAATTTCTTCAACACTTATACTCATCAAGGGTTACCCATCTAATCTTCTTACTACTTTGGCTGCAAGGTCATATTTTTAGGCAATGGCCATTAGTAGGTCAACATCCACAAATACACCAGGGACCAGTAGTTCTCCTAAATCAAAATTCCAACTGTTTCCATGGGGAGCAAAAAAAATTCTCTCTAAAAACCACTTGAATAGCATCCCTAATATGATTCCCTCTATCATATAAACCATCTAAAATCTTGAGCCTAGGGTTTACAAAAATTAAATTTTTCATCTAGGTAGACTCATTTGTAGACTCAGGCAATAATTCAAGAAGGTCATCATTTATGTTTCTGTTAGCATAATCTACTTGTCCCAAGAATATTTTCATTGTAGGTATGATGGATAAAATTTTTAGAATACTAGAAAACTTTGATATATATGGTGAATTGAGAAAATTACTTGGCTCTTCACTTCTCTTTCATTGCAATTCTTTGACACACTATGAATACTAGAATTTCTTTTGCACTGTAATCACATAAGGCACAATTCTTCAATGGCTCTAAGCTTCTAAAAGTCTAAAAAAAAATTGTGTAGAGAAGAAATGGTGAAATCTTTTCAATATACTCTATTTCTAGTTTTCACAAGGAGCCTTCAATCTTCATAAATGAATTGTAAGGAAAAAATGGGTGGCATCACCTTCTATTTTTAAAGCACACTGTCGATTCCCAAAAATCCAATGATACAAGAAGAAAATTGTGGATGACTCATTTTCCTCTTGCTAGGTTGGCAATCAACCGAATAAAATTTCTCCATGTAATCCATTCCCTATACTACTAGCAACTTGATCTGGACCCACTGGCACTTGCAGACACGTGTCACACTCTCGCTATGTCGTTATGGATAAATATCAAGCAACTTCTACATGCAACATAACGATCATCATTGATTCTTCATGATCTAATGATGCATATTTCACAAGTGTTTTAATGCAATTATGGTAGGTCCTTTTTTTTTCCCTTTGGTCATCACATCACTACCACTAAAGATCAAGAAACTTCTTATAGTGACTTGGTGCCCACCATCAATGTATCTTTGATCTAACAGTGTACAAACAACATGTGTCCTACTTCTAAGATCGAATCCATGTAGCTCATGACATGAAATCATTTTTACATACTAGCATGACATTATAAACTTAGGTTCCATCATGTTTTTTTTTCATGGGAAGGTGCTATGTTATTACCGACATGAACCAAGAGTTTTTTGGTCACAACATAGCGGCCGCTGTATTATTTGAAGGAATATGACCTTATGAAATGTGCACATTCCCATTGTTGATACTGTATTCAATGCTCTTGACATTCCATAATGATTATGTGGCTCACGGTTGATAAGAAATTTTATGGCACCCATCTTATGTGTTAATCACACCATTTTTAAACTTTTACAGGGAGGCACTATGTCTTTACTTGCCAAAATGATGAATTTTTTCATTACAACATAGTGACCACTATGATTCTATAGAAAATTGTCATTGTGAAGAGGAAAATAGCATGTTCTTATTTTGGTTCCTTCTTTTCCACACCTGACACATTTGACAACCCACCATGCTAGTAGGGCTCATTTACAATAGGAAAGATCTCAACACCATATCCATTTTTGGGCCTGTTATGTTTCACTTTGGTATGAGGTCACCATGTTGCTACTAGAAAAATCCTCTTAGTTTTTGGTTGTGATGTAGTGACCACCATTGATTTCAAAAGATCCAACAACTTGGGTGAAAAACATTAAAATTATATTAAATACCAATTGGTTACAAGTGTAACACTGTACCTAGTCACTATGTCGCATGAGGTAAAGTGACCAAAAATTTTCATCGCAATATAGCGACCACAATAGATCTTAAAAAGGTCTGACAGTGTGGGATTTTTTGGGGATTTATGGATTCAAAACAAAAAAATTAAAAAGTTCTTGCAAATTATAACTTTTTAAAAGATTTTCTCCCACTCAACTAAGAGGTGACAATGTTGACCTAAAGGGCTCATTTAGGGCACAAATTTTATTTAGAATAGGGTGGTTTCTTAAGGTTAACTAATATTTAATAAGACCAAACCTTAATTTTCATACAAAACTATTAATTCATAGTAGGATATGTTCATGAAGGCATGGGGCAAAAAAAATGACCAACATGTGTCTTTAGAGGTGTTAGGATCCCTTAAGACAATATAATTCTAATGGATAGGAGGGGGTCACAAGGTACCCAATGACCTCGTTTGATCCCTTAGGTCATATCATATGTATCTTAGGGAGTCCATAGAACCTTTAAGACACATAATTTTATTTCAATGAGTAAAAGGGGGTCATGGGCAGCTTATGAAACCCTCTAACCCATTCAAAAAAATATAATGTTCCTTAAGGTGTCCTTTCTATCTCAAGACACATAGGATGATATTATGTGTCTTAAGAAGTGTTTGGACCTTTTAAGGCCCATAATATATCTCTAATGGGTGAATGAGGTTCATGGGGTACCTTATGACTCATTTTAACCCATTTGAAGCATCATATGTGTCTTAAGGGGTCCTAGGAACCCTTCAAACACAATATCATTCTTATGGGTTGTACCCCATGACCCTCTTTGACCTATTCGATCAAATAATATGTGTCCTAAGGGGTCATAGGACCCCTAAACCACATAATATGATTTGAATGGATCAGAGGGGGTCATGGGGGCTCGTTGAGACATTTAATCATATCATATGTGTCTTAAGGGGTCCTATGACCCCTTAAGACACATCAAATCATTCAAATCGGTCAAAGTTGGTAATATAGAACCCTATGCCACCCTTTGACCCATTCGATGACAACATATGTATCTGATGGTGTCCTAAGACCACTTTGGCCCATTAGTATGATATTATATATCTTAAGGGTTTCTAAGACCCCTTGAGACATATTATCTGATTGAATAGGTCAAAGGGGGTCATAGGGTTCCCTACAACCCCTTTTGACCCATTTGAAACATCATATGTTATATTAAATATTATATTATCATATAATATATAACATATATTAGTATACATATAAAATATAATATATGTTATTAAACATGCATAACATTAAAATATAATATAAGTTATATTATATTAAATATACACTTTCTTTTTTTAAATTTCATGGGAACAATTTGGTAACTGGTATATTAGGTATCTGATTTGAATTCAAGTAATCAATATGGTTAGGATAGTTAGACATTGATATGGTAATAAAGGATAGAAGGGAAAAATTCAAAGAAGATTTTGAAGCACATTTGGATAATTCAAATGTTTTTTTATTCTACATCGACACTTTTTAGACCTCCATGATACTACACATACCCTAAACTAGAATGCAAGTATGTTATATGAAAGTGAAAGAGTTCTAAAGAAATAATGAATCAAAATGACAACATAGCATTAGCATGAGCTCTAGATCATTGAAGAGTAAGTAGATAGCCTCCTGATAGTACTCCAAAAAAATTTCCTTTAGGATGAGCCAGATCTCATTTTGGAGTCCTGGATTAGGGAGGGTTGTGAAATAATGATTTTTTGTTATTTTAGAAGTACAATATTTGTAGGGCATTAGATATCTAAAATATTGGAATATTGGGCAATTGAAATAGACTGCGCCCATATTTCATTATTTCAAAGATGGCAAATTCTTCTTTGTCCAATTTTACAATTTTTTTGAGTGTTGAATCATGATTGTTCAATTTTACAATTTTGCACAAGGAAAGTTCTTACTTATCCAATTTTTTTATTTTGTATCTGATGAATTTTTGATGGCTTGATTTTTTAATTTCTCGAGCCATAAAATGGTGTTACCTCAATCTCATGATTTTAGAGAGTGGATATTTCTTCAAGATTGTAAAAGGAAAATATACATCTTATTTTTTCAACCCCATAACAAGAGATAAAATCAAGGTGAAAGGAAAATATACATCTTATTTTTCAACCCCATAACAAGAGAAGCTTGTGAAATAGCTTAGTCTATATTTTGGTCCTAAATTTGCACTAAATTAGATGTGATAATAAATGTATGATGGCGTGTGTAGAATGATGCTTAAATTTAATGCACTTCTACCCATTTTTAAGAGGACACCATGAGGTTTCTTATCAACAAACATTCTTGTTGTATATATGTTTTTGTTTGCAGGTTTTGAAGACATGTAGCCATGGGATTACCAATTCAATCTTACAATGTAGAGGATAACTTATCACCTATTATGCAACCAAATTTGACTCCAACCTAGGAAAACTACTAATAAAAATTAATTGGATCTTGAGGAGGACAAGGTTGATGTTCATGTCATTCATTCTAAGTTTCTAGATCTTTAGGTGAACTAATACTTTCATGAGATTCTTGATATGATGCAAGAATTATAATTTTCATAAAATTTTTAAGATTTATCATTATAAATTTTAATGAATGGTTGAAATTAGCTATTAGTTATTTTTTTTCTTAAATGTCTAAAGCTTTTTTTACCCCTTCCATTTCTATAAGAATGGGTACCGGGACCTTAGGATATAGATAGTGAGATATAGAAAATAAATATTGATTAGTATATTTATGTATACAATATAGGACATATATTGCAACTAGTCATAGCCCAATTGTACTCTTCTTATTAGAATTAATATAAATACTCTATTTTTGTTATAAAGTCAAGGAATTGATCATCAATATTTTAATCCTTGAATTTACCTCTTGTATTAATATCGTTGTTGATAGATTAAAATTGGGGTAAACCTTTAAATAAGAAAATTGCATATGCTTGTCTATGTTTTGTGTAATTTGTCTTCATATTTGGAACTTAAATAAAATTAACTAGGGTTTTATGACTTCAAGTTATCCATCCAACAATTGATCAAATGGTGCACCCATCTCTAGGAAGTTTGACATTTAGAGTTGGTATTGAAATTGACCTATTCTCTCGATGAGAAAAGACTAGCATTTTGTTGTGCATTATTTTGTGGAAGGTGATATTCTTTGTATTATCCATCTACATACATAATAAAAATACTTTATTACACACCATTATATGAAAAATTCATACTCGTTGTGGTGATATATGCATGTGGACTAGACTAATGTACTGACCTCTGGCTGCAACTATCGATAGAACCTCATGTGTCTAAAACTGTTGAAGCACCATCGCTGGTGTCACTATTAGTTTCCACTTTATATGATGTGTGGAAAGGATTAGAGGAAAAGCTTGGTGAATTTTCCTCAAAGTTTACATTCTTCTCCAAAAAGATCTGATGTGTCTTTGGATCCATGAGTCTATATGCCCTCACAACATCTTCATAACCAATGAAAGTAAAAGGCCAAGGTGACCATGCCTTGCATCCCTTGGAATATGTGTTTGCCCATGCAAGACAATCAAAGAATTTGAAGTGTGTCACAATAGGTTTTCTACCACACCATGCCTCAAAAGGAGACATGTTAGGAATGTGAGTGACACTACTAATTGCTTCGACTTCAAGTCATGGATCTAGAGACTTGGCTTGTATCATGCAACTTGCCATGGTCTTAAGAGTTCTAATCCTTAGTGCTACAACATCTATCTTATGCAGACTAAATGCTAGTGGATTTTGAATATCAATTCCTTCAAGTCTGCAAAATCTTTTAAGTCTTTTGTTCACATATCTACTTTTATTGTCCATTCAAAGAAATTTGATGGCTTTCCCTGATTTCTGTTCAACATGAGTCTTGAAGGCTAGAAACTTGTCCAAAACTTCATTCTTATGATCAAGAAATTAAACCCAAGTGTATCTTGAAAATTCATCAATAAAGGCAAGTATGTAGTGACCCTAGCTGACTATTGTCACTACAAAAGGACTTGCTAATACCATGTGAACCATATAAAGAACAACTAGTGCTCTTGAAGACTTCCCTTTATGTAACTTCTCCTCTAACTACATCCACGATACTTGTTGAACATTCTCTATGGGAAAAGTTTATTTAGTGTAGACCTTTGACCATTCTATATTGTGAAGTTGCTGAAATTAGTGGAAGGCAAGATGACCAAACCACTCATGCAATAATTTGATTGGTGAATTGGATTGAGATAACAAGACCTTTGAAGGAGACATTGGCACAAAATGGGAGAAAGAGTGCAACTTTTTGTCATGATTCACTTTCCCCATTGCAACCAATGAGTCATCTTTTAGACTGTGCACCTATATTGAGTCTAGGAGGAACTCAACTCTATGACCATCTCTGAGGTGAGTGATTTGGTAGATTGATAGGAGATTAGAACTTAGACTTGGAACATAGAGAACATCTTGAAACTCTCCATTTTATATCTCCACGTTTCATTTCCCTTCAACTTCCATTTTGGTATCATCACTAACAAAGATGTGTGGTACCTTTGACTACTTCATTTAAGAAAAATCCTCCTTTGAAGAACCCATGTGATATGAGGCACCTTAGTCAAGGATCTCTTCTATTGAAAAATTTGTATTTTCCATGAGTGCTTTCCCTTTGTCCTTTGAATCTAAAGAAGATCCTTTATCATTATAAACATTAGGCAATAGAACATTATGTTTTTCCATGATAGAGGTCAACTCATCAATCTTCTTATGATAATACTCATGTTCTTCATGATCCATTTTCTTGCAATAGGCACACTTTTTCTTCTCCATATTATTGTCCCCCTTCTTGTTGGAATTTGAGGAAGACTAGCCTTGTTAATTGGATTGCGGTGTTGCTTTTTCTACATCCTCTGATTTTTTTCCCACTTCTTATTCTTACCCTTTCCTTTATTTGAAGATTGACTAGCTGAATTTTGAGAACCCTCATAATTGGCCACCAATGCCTTTAACTTAGGTGAATTTAGAATTCCCATTGATTTCAACTTCTTCTCTTCTGTATCCAATAGATTAGCATATTCATCAAAAGTGACTTTCTTGTAAGTAGACCCTAATGTAGTCTTTGAGGTTTTATAAGAAGAAACAAATATGGAATACTCCAATGGTAGATTTTTATGAATAAGATAGATCAATATACCATCTTTAATAGGATTACCACAATCAGTAAGCTTTGTCCTTAGTTCATTCACCTTGATGATGAAATCCTATATAGAATCAAATGACTTAGGATCTAAGGAGACAAGATCGTCTTCAATTTTGAAAACATCCTCTTCACACATTTAACCATATAGGTTTTTGAGGGTATCCCAAGCTTCCTTGGATGTAGAAGACTTCTTAATTTGATATATTATCTTGTCATCAACCCCCAAACATATATCACCTAGGGCTTTCCTATCCATTGTGACTCAAGCTAAAATATCACTTACTAATACATTATCATATGTTGGTTTAGGAAGGGTACCATCTACATATTGAGAAACTCCATTGTGCATTAAATGATACCACATTTTGATGGACAATGCAGCATAGTTATGTGAAGTTAGTTTTGGAAACTTAAAATTTCCCATAGTGCAAAAAATGAAAGAAAATTGCAGAAAAGAAGGAACACAACACCAAGAAAACCCGCCCTTTTTCACTAAATCAAGAAATCTCCCAAAAATAGATGTTTTTGACACTTTATAAGTATTGCAATTACAATGGCCACTAGCCAATTTTGGCCTTCCTGGACTTTTGATTTTTTTTGTTGCAACCTCGTAATGGATTACAAATCTAGAACTTTACAATGTATAATAATCTTTAAGTAATACAAAGCAAGGAAAGGCCCTATTTTTGAAAGTGACAATTTTGTCCGCACAACCCTACAATCTGTCTACAGATTTGCAAAGTAGACAAAAAATAACACACTTTTAAAAAAATGGAACTTGTTTTCTAGTACAGATGTGTGGGTACAGAGCATTTGAAGTTGTGAAATGTAGGATTAGATAGCTATAGTCATCAAAATATAATTTCTAACAAATCCATTCACCAAAAGTAGAAAATAGCTATGCCACTAAAAAGTTTAGGAAATTCTACCCAATTTTTAAAAAAATGCACTTGATTTGGAGTCTACATGACTAAGATATGGTCTGCCAAATTTGGACTGCAAAATCAAAAATCAATCTAGAGAGGGGTTGCATCAGCAAAAGATGGGGTTGAATTTGACAGTCATACGACTATCACAATAGTTTAAATTTTCCCTGGAATGAGAGTCACATGGCCATCAAATTTATAGTCATAGAATGATGACATCAATGACTCTCAGCCTCATGATGATATCAACATGACATCATGATGATGTCACTTGTATGGAATTGTACAGATATGGATGATGTATTTGTCTGACTATACTCCACACTGGACTATACAAATCACTAATGTGGGGCCATGTAAGTGCTAATTCAGAGTACAGTAGTTGATAGGTGGGTAGGCGACATGGATGTCCATGTAAGTGGCTAATGTAGGTTGGAGTGAGGTGGTAGAATGGCATGTGTCAGATAGTTGTTGGTATCAGACGATGCTGAGGTGGCCAAAAAAATTACTATTTACACTTTACTTAAGTTTACTTAGGTTAATGCATTATTTTATTATTTATTTAGGTGAGACACTTAGGAGTTTGTGTACTCTGATGAGTTGTCATGTTGACAACATAGTTATTCACACTCCCTTTTTAGCACATTTTGTCTACAACACTGATTTGCATGATACACCATTGTAGGCTTATCCTCTCATCATCACACTTACTTTCATGCTTAATGGAGGATAACCCATATCTGGTAGACATGTGCCTAGTTGTATGACTTATCATGTTGCTAACTTTTATGCATTCTAGAAGCTCTCTAGAGGCCTTTATATATAGGCACTCCTAGTGTACTTTCATATGGCATATTGAATGAATATATTGTCATTTTGATCATACTCTCTTTGGTCTATTGTTGTGCTTGTGTTTGAGTTCCTTAGTCTTGGGTCAATTCTTACCTAAGACAAATTCTTACATGGTATCAGAGCTTGGAGAGATTCTCTACACATAGTCATTCGAGACCATTCATGCTTCAGCACCTCAACCCAAATCTGGAGTATCTACAGAAATTGGGAGCATCTAGAGCTAGATCTAACCTTGTGATTGTGTCCAAAATGTCAATTCAGTGAAGATTGACTATAAATTTGGCTATGCTGAGTGAAAGTCAATCATGAGGCAATTTTTTTTTGCAAGCTAGCACCTGAAGGCATCGATTTGCACACTGGGTATGATCTAATTCAATCTACAAATTTATTTTCTAATCCAAATTAATTCTCTTTGCAATTTATTTTTTCAATTGGGTATCTTCATTTTTTCCCTTATTAGAGAATTTTTTGTTTTAGCAGAATCGAGCAGTCACACCTTGACCCTGCAAATTTGGGAGAATATTCTATTTTTTATAGGTGTATATTCCTATTCAACATTGGTCTATACTAAATTGGTGGAGAATATTCTACAATTTTCAATGGGATTAAATCCAGCCACATTGCTCACAAATCTGGGCACTTTAATCTAACAACTAGCAGTCAATCTACCACCTCATCGGCAAGCAGCTGAACCTGGTGAGTCTCAACATTTGGGCGATCAAGCCTTTGTTTAGAGTGTTGCGGGCTACTTCTTTTAAATAGAAGTGAATTGGGCCACCCCACATATGTGGGATAAATAGAAACATTTTTCAGTATCTCAAAAAAAATCTTTGGCCCCCTGCATAATCACACTAGTTGCAGAAGACAATTTTGGCATCAATTCCATTAACGACATAAGAATCTACTGGCAAGAATTTAAAACTCTAGCAATTGGAGAAGGTTTCCTAATGTAGCATGCTAAAGTCCAGCCCTTGTAAGTTTGAAAATTGGCAATTGTGGATCTCTATACTAGCATCCACACCACACTTTATTATTCATCCGCTTGCCTAATCAGCCCTGCCATAGTGAACAGTGAACATCTCAACAGCATACCAAGTGGCCAAATTCTATTGGTCCATCTTAGTGACCTACCATGTTGGAAATTACCAAATCAATAGTACATTAGACGCAGTTGGATATTTATGTATAGCCGTACTAGACATGTGGTCGACTATAACATCTATACAACATTGACATCATTGTTTAAATGATCAAGGGGACCCATTTTAGCTGATGTCATCCAATCCATGAGCCTAAATTTGATGGTCATCTAGCCATCATTTCAGGAAAAATTTGAACTATTGTTGATGGCCATATGATTGTCAAATTTAACCTCATCTTTTGCTGATGCAATCCCTTTTTAGATTGATTTTTTATTTTGCAGTCTAACATTGGGAGGCCATATCTGAGTCATCCAGACTCCAAATTAGGTACATTTTTTTTTTGAAATTGGGTAGAATTTCCCAAACTTTTTAGTGGTGTAGCTCTTTTCTATTTTTGGTGTATGGATTTGTTAGAAATTGCATCTTTTGGAAATTGTACCTATCTAATCCTACATTTTGCAACTTCAAATGCTCCATACAAGCTTATCTAGACACAAAAAAAGGTTCTATTTTTTTTTTGAAAATGCATTATTTTTTGTCTACTTTCTAGATCTATAATCAATTTGTAGGGTTGTGTGGACAAAAGTGTCACTTTTAGAAAAAAAGGTCTTTCTTTGCTTTGTATTACATAAAATTTGTTGTAAATTGTAAAGTTCCATATTTCTAATCTTTCAAGAGGTTGTAACAAGAAAAATTAAAAGTCCATGAATTCTGAAATTGGCAAGTGGCCATTATAATTGTACTGCTTATCAAGTGTCAAAAGCACCTATTTTGTCGGGATTTCTTGATTTAGTGAAAAGGGGGGGGGGTGTTCTTGGTGTTGTGTTCCTTCTTTTCTACAATTTTTTTTTCATTTTTTGCATTGTGGGAAATTTTAAGTTTCCAAAATTAACTCCAAATAACTATGCTACATGGTTCATCAAAATGTGGTATCATTTAATGCACAATGGAGTTTCTCAATATTTAGATGGCACCCTTCCTAAACTAGTAGGTGATAATGTATTAGCAAGTGATATTTCAGCTTGGGTGGCAATAGATAGGAAAAACCTAGGTGATATATGTTTGGGGGTTGATGACAAGATCATGTATTAAAACAAGAAATCTTCTACATCCAAGGAAGCTTGGGATATCCTCGAAAACCTATATGGTAAAGTGTCCAAAGAGGATGTTTTCAAAATTGAAGATGAGTTTGTTTTGTTAGATCCTAAGTCATTTGATTATATACAAGATTTCATCATGAAGGTGAATGAACTAATGACAAAGCTTACTGATTGTGGGAATCATATTAAAGATGATAGGTTGATCTATCTTATTCATAACAAGCTACAATTGGAGCATTCCACATTTGTTTCTTCCTATAACACCTCAAAGACTACATTAGGGTTTGCCTATAAGAAAGCATCTTTTGTTGAATATGTTGATCTATCAGATATAGAAGAAAAGAAGTTGATATCAATGAGGATTCTCAAATCACCTAAGTCAAAGGCATTGGTGGCCAATAATGAGGATTCTCAACATTCAGCTAGTCAAACTTCAAATAAAGGAAAGGGTAAGAATAAGAAGTGGAAAAACAAATTAGAGGATGTAGAAAAGAAAATACCACAACCACATCAACAAGGCGAGTCCTCCTCAAATTCCAACAAGAAGGGGGACAACAATAAGGAGAAGAAAAATTGTGCTTATTGCAAGAAAATGGGTCATGAAGAACATGAGTTTTATCATAAGAAGATTGATGAGTTGACCTCTATCATGAAGAGACATAATGTTCCACTACCTAATGCTTATAAGGATAAAGGGTCTTCTTCAGATTCTCATGGCAAAGGGCAAGCACTCATAGAAAATTCAAATTCTTCAAAGGAATGGATCCTTGACTCATGTGCCTCATATCACATGGGTTCTTCAAAGGAGGATTTTTCTTCAATGAAGTAGTCAAAGGTACTACACATCTTTATGGAAGATGATACAAAAATGGAAGTTGAAGGGAAAGGAAACATCGAAATGGAAAATGGAGAGTTTCAAGATGTTCTCTATGTTTCTAACCTAAGTTCTAATCTCTTCTGAATTTACCAAATCACTCACCTTGGAGATGGAAATAGAGTTGAGTTCTCTCCTACCTCAATATAGGTGCACAATCTAAAAGATGACTAATTGGTTGCAGTGGAGAAAGTTAATTCTTTGTCCCATTTTGTGCCAAGTCTCCTTCATAGGCCTTCCTAACACAATCTAATTCTTAAATGCAATTATGGCATGAGTGGTATGGACATCTTTCATTCTGCTACCTTTAACAACTTTGCACATTCAAAATGGTAAAAGGTCTACCCCTAATCAATTTTTCCATAGGTGAATGTTCAATAGATTCAATGGCTATGCATCTACAAGAAAAGTCTTCCAGAGCACTAGTTGTTCTACAGATGGTTGGCATGGTATTAGTAGGATAGTTTGTAGTGAGATCAATCAGCCAAGGTTGCTACATACTTGCCTTCATTGATGACCTTTCAAGATACACTTGGGTCTACTTTCTTCATCACAAGAATGAAATGTTGGACAAGTTTGTAGCTTTCAAGACTCATGTTGAATAGAAATAGAGGAAAATCATCAAAGTTCTTGGGATGGACAATGAAAGAAGATATGTGAACAAAAGACTTAAAGAGTTTTGCAAACTTGAGGGAATTGATCTTTAGAATCTACCAGCTTTCAGTCCACATAAGATCGATGTCACAACATTGAGGATCTGAACTCTTAAGTCTATGAAAAGTTGCACAATACAAGCCAAGTCTCTAGATCCATCAGTTGAAGTCAAAGCAAGCAATAGTGCCACTCACATTCTTAATCGGTCTCCTCATCCAACCTTAGATAGAAAGACTCACTTTGAGGCATGGTGCACTAGAAAACCTATTGTAACATACTTCCAAGTCATTGGTTGTCCTACATGGGCAAAGAAATCTTCTAAGGGATGCAAGGCATAGTCACCTCAGCCTTGTACTTTTATTGGTTATGAAGATAGTGTGAAGGCATACAGACTATTGGATCCAAAGACACATCAAATTTTTGTGGAGAAGGATGTAAACTTTGAGTAAAGTTCACCAAGCTTGTCCTCTAATCATCTCCACACATCATATCATGTGGAAATTGATACTGAGACCAGAAATAGTGCTTCAAAAGATCCAAAAATGTGGGGTTCTATTGATAGTTGTAGTGAGAGGTCACAACATCAGCCTAGTCCACATGCATATATTGCCACAATGGTAGGTCCAGCACAACAGGGTGCATCTAGTCTTCCAATTCTAGCTTCAATGAAAGATTTGGGGGATAGTTTTGATGATCTACCTCTACTTCTTGAAGCAGCAATACCTTCTTCAGTTGTCACAAGGGCTCCATCGAACCCTCTTGTACATTCTCTACATGATCAATTGTTACAGGTTAAAGTGATTATGGATACTCATGATTAGTAGTTGCAGAGGGATTCTTCATTAGCTAAGGAGACAAATAGTTCTTTGAGATAGGTTCTTTAGCTATTTGAGTAGGTTTTAGAGACATCACTTACCTATGGGATTCTTTCCATGCATAGAAAAAGCATCTCATTTGTATACTTGGCCTTGTTTCTTCCTAAGGGGAGGAACACCATTCTATAGTCTAGGATCAACTTCTTCATTGGATCAGTCACCGGTAGGAATTTTTCTTTGTGGGGGGGCATCTATCTTTTCTTTATTCCTCTTCTCATTTTTCTCTTATGTATATACTGGATGTATGTTGTAATGCGGGGGGTCTTGATTACTCCATCCATCCATACATTGTGTGTTTTTCATCTCTCTCTTTGGGGGAGGGTTTTTCCCATGAGGTTTTCCCTCTTTCTCTACTTTATGAGAGATTACATTTCATTATATACATGGGTACCTAATATGGCCTAGTAGCCGAGACCCATCTTGCATTTTATTCTAGTTTTTATAAGCTTAAGGGAATTCCCCTAAGTTTCACTTAAGAGGAGGTGTTGGTGTAAATAAGTATTTACTATTTACACTTTACTTAATTTTACTTACGTTAATGCATTATTTTGTTATATTGCATTATTTTATTATTTATTTAGGTGAGACACTTAGGAGTTTATGTACTCTCATGAGTTATCATGTTGACAACATAGAAGTACACAACTCTAATTCAGCACATGGTGTGTACAACACTGGAGTTTGCATCATTGACTAAGTTGTCATGTTGACAACACAGTTATTTGCACTCCTTTTTTAGCACATGTTTTCTACAACTCTGATTTGCATGATACACCATTGTAGGCTTATCCTCTCATTATCACACTTATTTCGATGCTTAATGGAGGATAACCCATATCTGATGGACATGTGCCTAGTTGTATGACTTATCATATTGCTAACTTCTATGCATTCTAGAAGCTCTCCAAAGGCCTTTATGTATAGGAACTCCTAGTGTACTTTCATATGGTATATTGATTGAATATATTATCATTCTCATCATACTGTCTTGTTGGTCTACTGTTGTGCTTGTGTTTGAGTTCTTTGGTCAAGTGAATTCTACCCTAAGAAAAATTCTTACATGTTGGTGTAAATACGTATTTACTATTTACACTTTACTTAAGTTTACTTAGGTTAATATATTATTTTATTATTTATATAGGTGAGACACTTAGGAGTTTGTGTACTTTCATGATTTGTCATGTTGACAACACTGAAGTACGTAACTCTAATTCATCACATGATCTCTACAATACTGGAGTTTGCATCATTCACTGACTTGTCATGTAGACAACATAGTTATTCACACTCCCTTTTTAGCACATGTTTTCTACAACATTGATTTGCATTATACACCATTGTAGGCTTATCCTCTCATCATTGCACCTACGTCTGTGCTTAATGGAGGATAACCCATATCTGGTGGACATGTGCTTGGTTGTATGACTTATCATGTTGCTAACTTCTATGCATTCTAGAAGCTCTCTAGAGGCCTTTGTATGTAGACACTCCTAGTGTACTTTCATATGGAACATTGAATGAATATATCATGATTTTAATCATACTCTCTCTTTGGTCTACTATTTTTCTTGTGTTTGAGTTCCTTGGTGTTGGGTGAATTTTTCGATAAGGCAAATTCTTAAATGGTATCAATTTCTGGGTGACTACAAATATTGGCATTCAAAATATGGCTATCAGATAGTACAAGGACTAGCTATAAGCTCCTTCTGATGCCTCTATGTGGCCTCACACTTTGAAGACCACACGATAATTTCTCATTACACCACCTTGGTGATAACCCTACAGTTTTCTATGCCACACTACCAGCACAATCTAATGAGTGCCATGTGGACTACCACTACTCCAATCTACAATGACAACAAGGATTCCACATGTCACTTTTGCCAAGGGTCCACATCAACATCTACCTAGCTGTGACACAATAGCACTTGCGACTGCATAGTTAGCTGCTTACTCATCATCAAATCAAAAGGCACAATTAGCACCTCCAAATCAATGTAAATCATACATGTGGCATAGACATCACATGCATGCATTGTCAAACACATTAGCAAAATCCAACTTGCTAGTGGATCCAAATCAGTAATTTGTATGCCTACATCAGTAGGACATGTCATTCCTATCCATATAGTTCTGTACTACTGACATCATCACTAATGCCATCACTAGGCTAAGAGTTTTTGACATCATCAAATCCATGAGCCTAAATTTTACAGCCATTTGACTATCATTTCAGGGAAAATTAGAATTGTTGCAATGATCATATGACCATCAAATTTAACCCTGTCTTTTGCTAATGCATCCGCTCTCCAGATTGATATTTGATTTTGCAGTCCAACATTAGGAAGCCATATCTCAATCATCTAGACTCCAAATTAGGAGTGATATTTTTTGAAATTGGGTATAATTTCCTAAAAAATTTAGTGGTGTAGCTCTTTTCTAGTTTTGGTGTACAAATTTGTTAGAAATTGCATCTTTTGGAAACTGTACCTATGCAATCCTGCATTTTGCAACTTCAAATGCTCTTCATGGGCACATCTGGACTCAAAAATAGGTTCCATTTTATTGAAAAATGAATTATTTTTTGTCTACTTTCTAGATCTATAGTTAGATTATAAAGTTGTGTGGAAGAAAGTGTCACTTTCATAAATAGGGCCTATCTTTACTTTGTATTACTTCAAAATTGTTGTATATTGTAAAGTTCTAGATTTGTAATCTATTAAGAGGTTGTAACAAGAAAAATTAGAAGTCCACAAAGGAAAAATTTTCCAAGTGGCCATTGTAATCGCACTACTTATAAAGTGCCAAAAGCATCTATTTTTTGGGGGTTTCATGATTTAGTGAAAGGGGGTGTTGTTCTTGTTATTGCGTTCCTTCTTTTCTACAATTTTATTTCATTTTCTACATTATGGGAAATTTTAAGTTTCCAAAATTAGCACTACATAACTATGCTACGTGGTCCATCAAAATGTGGTATCATTTAATGCACAATCAAGTTTCTTAATATGTAGATGGTGCCCTTCCTAAACCTGTTGGTGATAATATATCAACAAGTGATATTTCAACTTGGGTGGCAATGGATAGGAAAGCCCTAGGTGATATATGTCTGGAGGTTGATGAAAAGATCATGTATCAAATTAAGAAGTCTTCTACATCCAAGGAAGCTTGGGATACTATTGAAAACCTATATGGTAAAGTGTTTGAATATGATGTTTTCAAAATTGAAGATGAGCTTGTCTCCTTTGATCCTAAGTCATTTGATTCTATACAAGATTTCATCATTAAGGTGAATGAACTAAGGACAAAACTTACTAATTTTTGGAATCCTATTAAAGATGATAGATTGATCTATCTTATTCATAATAAGCTACCATTAGAGTATTCTATATTTGTTTCTTCTTATAAGTCCTCAAAGACTACATTAGGGTCTGCCTATAAGTAAGTCTATTTTGATGAATATGTTGATATGTTGCATTAAGAAGAAAAGAAGTTGAAATCAATAATGATTCTCAATTCACCTAAGTCAAAGGCATTAGTGGCCAATAATGAGGGTTCTTAACATTTAGCTAGTCAATCTTCAAATAAAGGAAAGGGTAAGAATAAGAAGTGGAAGAAAAAATCAGAGGATGCAAAAAAAACAACACCACAATCACATCAACAAGGCAAATCTTCCTCAAATTCCAACAAGAAAGGGGACAACAATAAGGAGAAGAAAAAGTGTGCTTATTACAAGAAAAAGGGTCATGAAGAACATGATTTTTATCATAAGAAGGTTGATGAGTTGACCTGTATCATGAAGAAACATAATGTTCCACTGCCTATTTCTTATAAGGATAAAGAGTCTTCTTCAGATTCTAAGGACAAGGGCAAGCTCTCATGGAAAATTCAAATTCTTCAATGGAATGGATTCTTGACACTGTTAGGAATAAGGTGTCTCAACCTTGTATAATTCCTATTCTTATTATTATTTGTTTTGTAAAATGTATTTTTGCAAATAATATGTAAATGTGAGTGCACATGTCTAGTTGGCATGTTGATCACTTACATGTGTCGGCATCTTGAAGTGTGTGAAGGAGATCATGGCTGAAATGGTTATGATGGATTCCTATGATGCGTTATAGCTATTTAAGGAATGACCTATGATAGGTGTAAGAGCATCTTATGACATGAGGCCTATTTGGACGCCCAAGAATGAGTGGTTGGTGTGTGTAAGAGAATATGCCAAAAATAGGTTGGTATGACAGATTCCCTTACACTTCTCTTATGATCGCTATTTTTGGCGGATTCTATGACAAGCTATCATTGCCTATTCAAGGGATGGATGCCCTTTTCTTGGTATTGGATGTACATGTGGCATTGTGCATGTTTCTTGGTGGTTGAGCCATGAAAAATGCCCAACTCTATTATGGGCATGTTGTTGGGTCTTAAGATGTTCATAAAATGGGTATTGCATGTTGTAATGAATTAGTGTGATAGATGAAATTTTGTAGGCACTAAGGTGCTGCTGGAGTCTTCTATTGTTGATGTTGAACTTGCATTGCAAGTGTATTGTAATCTTGTGTTGAAGATAATACATTGTGCACGTTTTAGAGGGGTGGGGTTGTTTTATCGAAAGGTTTTTTCCCACTGGAAAATCTTTGTGTTATGTGTTCTTTCTCTATCTAATTTCTGTATGCATGGTTGGATGCAATAATGTTGTTTACATGATATTGAATCTATAAGTGTAGAATATTTTAAAAGGATTTTCACCATACTTTCCTTATGAGATTAGTGTAGGAAGCTATTTCTGCACCTGAGTTTCCTTACAAGTGGTATCAGAGCTTGATCAACTTTTGATCCTAGTTGTTGGGTAGGGTTTTTTGAGCTAATCTCAAGTTGAGTGGGATTCTTATGCAGAGCATCCTGAATCTTTTTTGTAGATTAAGATGGTGAGTTCATCATATGGAAGAATGGAGGTGGAGAAATTTAATGGCACTAATTTTGAGTTGTGGAAACTCGAGATGGAAGACATGTTGGAAGATCGTGACCTATGGTAAGTGACTACAAGTGCTACAAGACCAGCAACTATAACTCAAGTAGATTGAGATATCAAGGATTGTAAAGCTAAGGGTCTCATAAGACTCTATTTAACTGATGCAGTCCTTTTGAATGTTCTAGATGAGAAAACCACATATAGTTTGTGGGAGAGACTTGGGGCCATGTATGAGGCAAAAACTTTGGTGAACAAGTTGTTCTTGAGGAAGAAGTTGTATTCTCTACGAATGGAGGAAGGTGGATCCTTAATAGATCATTTAAATGCATTTAATCTACTGGCTGCACAGTTGACATCTGCTGGTGTCAAGTTAGAGGAGGAGGATCATTGCTACACACTTTTGTGTTCTTTACCAGATTCATGGGACCATCTTATGATGGCTCTTATAAGCACATTAGTCACCTTCAAAATGGATGATGTGGTGTCTTCACTGCTATCAGAGGAGATGCAGAGAAAAGCTTCTGTTTTAGAAAAAGAAGCCCTTGCTATTCGTGGGAGATCCACTGAAAGAGGAAAGAAAAATGACAATAAGTCTGACAATAAGGGTAGATCCAAATCTCGTGGGAAGTCAAAAACTTCCAATAAGTCCAAGGCAAAATGTTGGAATAGTGAAAAGATTGGGAACTTTCGTAAAGACTGTAAAGAGCCTAAGAAGAAGAAGAAAGCCTTAGATTTTGGTTCTAAAAAATCTCAAGAAGATGACAATGCATTCATCGTAGCTTTGGTAGCCCATGCATCTAATGATGTGTGGTTGGTTGACTCGAGTGCATCTTTTCACATGACCTCTCATCGAAACTGGTTCTCAAGATATGAAGAGTTCGATGGTGGAAAGGTGTACTTGGGTGATGATTCTCACCTAAAGATAGTTGGACGTAGAAGGGTCACTATCAAATTTCCTGATGGATGAGTAAAGGGAATCAATGGAGTTATGCACATTCCATGTTTGGCACAAAACCTATTATCTGTAAGTATGCTGAATGATGTAGGTGTGCAAGTTGTTTTTTTGAAAGAAGGATGTAAGATGATTAGAGGATCAATGGCTCTTACTAAGAGTACTAGGAGAGGTACTTTGTTTTAGCTAGATGCATGTATTCCTCTATGTAATAGTTCTTCATCCTCACCATCTGAACAAGAAATGAAGAATTCTATAGTTATTGGTTTCGATGGCAATGCAAACACTTTGGAAGGTAAGCTTCCTGCAGAAAAGGAAATTTTGTGGCATATGAGACTTGGCCACATTGGTGAGAAGGGTCTTAGAACCCTAAAAAAGAAAAATCTTGTTGAGGGGTTAAATGATTTCAATCTTGAGTTTGACTTCTGTGAACACTGTGTATATGGTAAACAAAATCATGTTCAGTTTTACTCTAGTTCTCACAAATCTTCTAATGTTTTGGATCTTATTCATTCTAATGTATTTGGTCCTGTAAAAGTTCCTTCGATCTCCAAGTCTATATTTTTTGTATCTTTAATAGATGATTACAGTAGAAGGACATGGATTTATTTCCTTAAAAGTAAGACACAAGTCTTTAGTCGATTCAAGGAATTTAAATTCCTTGTAGAGAATCAGACTAGTAAGAAGATTAAGTGTGTGAGAACTAAAAATGGTGGTGAGTTTTACTCAGTAGAGTTTGAACAGTTCTATAAAGAACAAGGTATCGAGAGGCATAAGACAACTCCTTATACCCCAGAGCAAAATGGAGTTGCAAAGAGAATGAATAGGACACTGATGGAGAAGGCTAGGAGTATGCTTAGTGGAGCTGGTTTAGAACAAAGGTTTTGGGCCAAAGCTGTGGCCACTGCTTGCTATCTAGTTAACAGATCTCCTACATCAACTCTTGTTGGTAAGACACCCATGGAGGTGTGGTCTGGTAAGAAGCCTTCAATTAGACATCTTCATTTTTTTGGTTGTGAAGCTTATGCATATGTTCCAAAGGAGAAAAGATCTAAGTTGGAAAACAAAACTATTAAATATATTTTCATCGAGTACAGTGCTGGTGTCAAAGGATACAAGCTTTGGGATCCTGTGACTAGTAAGGTGTTGTATAGCAAAAATGTTATTTTTAGAGAGCTAACATCTTCTCCTATTGTGCTACAACCAGATGAAAAAGAAAATTAAAAAGATGTTGTTCAGTTGCCTCCTACCCCTGAGAAGACTGAACAGAGAGACCATGTTGGGTCTAATGATGAAGAGAGCTCTAGCAGCTTTGATAGTTTAGAAGAAGAGGAAGAACAACCTCAACCTCAGCCCTTGAGGAGATCCACAAGAGAAAGAAAGCAACCAAAAAGGTTTGGTTATTCTATGTTAGATTCTAGTTGTGCTTTTGCTTTGATTACTAACATTGATGAGCCTAGATCTGTGAAAGAGGCTTTTGGCATGGAAGATGTAGGTTCTTGGATTGAGGCTATGGATGATGAGATGGCTTCATTAGAGAAAAATAAAACATGGGACCTTGTACCTTTGCCTAAAGGGAAAAAACCTATTGGCTATAAATGGGTGTTCAAGAAGAAATTCTGTGCAGATGGCAGTGTTGAAAGGTACAAAGCTATATTGGTTGCAAAGGGGTATTCACAGGTAGAGGGAATAGATTATGGTGAAATATTCTCTCCTATTTTAAAGTTGAAATCCATTAGATTTCTATTATCTCTTGCCACATTATATGATTTAGAGATAGAACAGATGGATGTGAAGACAACTTTCCTTCATGGTGATTTGGAGGAAGAGATTTATATGTCATAGCATCCTTTGTTTGCAGATTGAAGAAATCTCTATATGGTTTGAAGCAATCTCCTAGGATGTGGTACCTTAAGTTTGATGCCTTTGTATTGTCAATTGGATTTTTACGATTAAAATCAGATCATTGTGTTTATCTCAGAGTTGAAAATGATCACCTTCTTATTGTTGCATTATATGTTGATGATATGTTGCTGTTTGGGAAGGGTAAGGGTATGATTTCTGATTTTAAATCTTAGTTGTCAGCACAGTTTGAGATGAAAGATCTTGGGGCAGCTAGGTACATCTTGGGTATGGAAATTAGTAGAGACAGGTCTAACAGAAAACTTTGGTTGAGTCAGAGTAAGTATGTGAAGTCTGTGTTGGACAAGTTCAACATGGTAGATTGTAGACCACTATGTGTTCCTATTTCTATGGGAACAAATTTATCTGTAGATGATTGTCCAAAATCTCCTAGTGAGGTGGAGGACATGAGTAGAGTACCTTATGCTAGTGCAGTTGACAGTCTTATGTATGCTATGGTCTATACTAGACCAAACATTGCCCAAGTAGTGGGAGTCCTGTGTCGATTTATGGCTAATCCTGGATGGATACATTGGGATGTAGTTAAGCGAGTATTCAAATATTTGAGGGGTACATCAGATTACTCCATATGTTATCATGGTAACTCTTCTAGATCTCTACATTTAGTTTGTATTCATGGGTTTGTGGATTCAGATTGGGTAGGTGATACTGATCGCAGGAGATCCACCAGTGTTTATGTGTTCACTATGTTTGGTGGTGCCATCAGCTGGATGAGTAAGTGTCAACTTGTAGTTGCTTTGTCCACTATAGAAGCTGAGTACATGGCTGCTACTCATGCTTGTAAGGAATCCATTTGGCTTAAGAGATTGTGTTCTGATGTTGGTGTTGATGCAGAACAGATTACTGTTTGGTGTAACAGTCAAAGTGCTATTTGCCTTGTGAAGAATCCAACTTTCCATGCCAGAACGAAGCACATTGATGTGCAGTTTCACTTTGTGAGAGATATGGTGGAAGATGGAAAGGTAAATTTGGAGAAGGTAGATACTGTGAAGAATGTTGCAGATGCATTAACAAAACTAGTGGGCACTAAGAAGTTCAGATGGTGTTCGGAGTCTATGGACCTTTCGGCCTATAGCAGTTAGTTCCTGTTATGTTCCTGTTGCTCTTACAAGGTGTTTGACAAGTGGGAGAATGTTAGGAATAAGGTGTCTCAACCTTGTATAATTCCTATTCTTATTATTATTTGTTTTGTAAAATGTATTTCTGCAATTAATATATAAATATGAGTGTACATGTCTAGTTGGCATGTTGATCACTTACATGTGTCTGCATCTTGAAGTGTGTGAAGGAGATCATGGCTAAAATGGTTATGATGCGTACGAGCTATTTAAGGAATGAGCTATGATAGGTGTAATAGCATCTTATGAAGTGAGGCCTATTTGGGTGCCCAAGAATGAGTGGTTGGTGTGTGTAAGAGAATATGCCAAAAATAGGTTGGTATGACAGATTTCCTTACACTTCTCTTGTGACCGCTATTTTTGGCAGATTCTATGACAAGTTATCATTGCCTATTCAAGGGATGGATGCCCTTTTCTTGGTATTGGATGTACATGTGGCATTGTGCATGTTTCTTGGTGGTTGAGCCATGACAAATGCACAACTCTATTATGGGCATGTTGTTGGGTCTTAAGATGTTCATAAAATGGGTATTGCATGTTGTAATGCAATAGTGTGATAGATGAAAGTTTGTAGGTACTGAGGTGTTGCTAGAGTCTTCTATTGTTGATGTTGAACTTGCATTGCAAGTGTATTGTGATCTTGTGTTGAAGATAATACATTGTGCAAGTTCTGGAGGGGTGGGGTTGTTTTACCGAAAGGTTTTTCCCCACCAACAAATCTTTGTGTTATGTGTTCTTTCTCTATCTAATTTTTGTATGCATGGTTGGCTGCAATAATGTTGTTTACATGATATTGAATCTATAAGTGTAGAAGATTTTGAAAGGATTTGCACCATAATTTCCTTATGAGATTAGTGTAGGAAGCTGTTTCCACACCTGAGTTTCCTTACAGACACAAGTGCCTCATATCACATGGGTTCTTCAAAGGAGGATTTTTCTTCAATGAAGTAGTCAAAGGTACCACACATATTTGTGGGAGATGATACAAAAATGCAAGTTGAATGAAAAAGAAATGTGGAAATGGAAAATGGAGAGTTTTAAGATGTTCTCAATGTTCCTAACCTAAGTTCTAATCTCCTCTTGATTTACCAAATCACTCACCTTGAAGATGGTCATGGAGTTGAGTTCCTCCTAGACTTAGTATAGGTGTAAAGTCTAAAAGATGACTCATTTGTTGCAGTGGGGAAAGTGAATAATGATAAAAGGTTGTATTATTTCTTCCATTTTGTGCCCAAGTCTCCTTCACAGGCCTTGTTAACACAATCCAATTATCAAATGCAATTATGGCATGAGTGGTATGGACATCTTTCCTTCTGTTGCCTTCAACAACTTCGCACATACAAAATGGTCAAAGGTCTACCCCAAATCAACTTTTCCCATGATGAATGTTCAACAGGTATATTGGATATGCATCTAGAGAAGAAGTTACATAAAGGGAAGTCTTCAAGAGTAATAGTTGTTCTATGGATGATTCACATGGTATTAGTAGGACCTTTTGCAATGATAGCAGTTAGCTAGAGTTGCTACAAACTTTCCTTCATTGATGACTTTCCAAGATACACTTGGGTCTACTTTCTTCATCATATGAATTAAGTGTTGGAAAATTTTCTAGCCTTCAAGACTCATGTTGAATAGAAATTAAGGAAAGCCATCAAAGTTCTAAGGATGGAAAATGAAAGAAAATATGTGAAAAAAAGACTTAAAGACTTTTGCAAACTTGAGGGAATTGATCTTTGAATCCACCAGCATTTAGTCTACATAAGATAGATGTTGTAACATTGAGGATTCAAACTCTTAAGACCATGGTGAGTTGCATGATACAAGCCAAGTCTCTAGATCCATCACTTGAAGTTGAAGCAATTAGTAGTGCCACTCACATTCTTAAGAGGTCTCCTCATCTAGCCTTAGATGGAAAGACTCCTTTTGAGGCATGGTGTGGTAGACAGTCTTTAGTTATCTTGCATTGGCAAACACATCTTCCAAAGGATGCAAGGCACAGTCACCTCGGCCTTGTACTTTCATTGGTTATGAAGATAGTGTGAAGGCATATAGACTCATGGATCTATAGACACATCAATTTTTTATGGAGAAGGATGTACACTTTTAGGAAAGTTCACCAAGCTTTTCCTCTAATCCTCTCTACACATCATATCATGTGGAAACTGATATTGACACCAGCAATATTGCTTCAATAGATTTAGACACCTAGGGTTCTATTGATAGTTGTAGTGAGAGGTCATGACATCAGTCCAATCCCCATGCATATATTGCCACAAATATATGCCCAACATAGCAAGGTATGTCCAATCTTCTAGGTCCAACTTCAGTGACAAATTTGGGGGACAATATTGAAGCTATCCCTCTTCTTCTTGATGCAAAAACACCTTCTTCAGTTGTCATGAGGGCTCCATCTGACCCTCTTGTTCATTCTCTACATGATCGATTGTTATAGGTTGAAGTGATTGTAGATACTTATGATCAATAGTTGTAGAGGGGTTCTCCATCAACTAAGGAGACAGATAGTTCTTTGAGACAAGTTCTTTAGCCTATTGAGTAGGTTTTAGAGACATTGCTTACCGATGGGATTCTTTCCATGCATAACGGAAGTGTCTTGGATTATTTCCATGCATAGTAGAAGTTTCTTCCCAAGGGGAGGAACAACATTCTATAGTCTTGAATTAGCTTCTTCATTAGAGCAACCACTGGCAGACATTCTTCTTTGGGGGGGGGGGGGGAGCCCATCCTGTCTCTCTTCTTCTTATCATTTTTCTTTTATGTATATACTAGATGTATGTCATAATGGGGGGGTCCTTATTACTCCATCCAAACATCATATGTTTTTTTCATCTCTCTTATTGGGTGAGGGTTTTGCGCATGAGGTTTTCCCTCTTTCTCTACTTTATGAGAGATTGCATTTCATTATGTACATGGGTACCTAACATGGCCTAGTAATTGGGATCCATCATGCACTTCATCCTAGTTTTCATAAGCTTAAGGGCATTCCCCTATGTTGCACTTAAAGGGGGGTGTTGGTGTAAATAAGTATTTACTATTTACATTTTTCTTAAGTTTACTCAGGTTAATGCATTATTTTTTTATTTATTTAGGTGAGATACTTAGGAGATTGTGTACTCTCATGAGTTTTTATGTTGACATCATAGCAGTACAAAACTCTAATTCAACACATGGTGTCTACAACACTAGAGTTTTCATCATTCACTGAGTTATCATGTGGACAACACAATTATTCACACTCCCATTTTAGCACATGTTTCCTACAACAGTAATTTGCATGTTACACCATTATAGGCTTATCATCTCATTATCACACTTACTTTTGTACTTAATGGAGGATAACCCATATCTAGTGGACATGTGCTTGGTTGTATGACTTATCATGTTGCTGACTTTTATTCATTCTAGAAGCTCTCTAGAGGCCTTTTTATACAAGTACTCCTAGTGTACTTTCATATGGCATATTGAATGAATACATTGTCATTCTGATCATACTCTTTCTTTGGTCTACTGTTGTGCTTTTGTTTGAGTTCTTAGGTCTTGGGTGAATTCTACCCTAAGGAAAATTCTTACATGGTATCACTCCTAGTGTAGTTTCATATGGCATATTGAATGAATATATCATCATTCTCATCATACTCTCTCTTTGGTCTATAGTTGTGCTTGTGTTTGAGTTATTTGGTCTTGGGTGAATTCTGCCCTAAGGAAAATTCTTACATCATTGGAGCTTGGAGAAATTCTCTACACATAGCCATTCAAGACTATTCATGCTTCAAGACCTCGATCTGAGTCTAGAGAGTTTGTAGAAATTGGGAGTGTCTAGAGCTAGATCTGACTTCAACATTGTGTTCGGAATGTCGATTCAATGAAGATCGACTATAAATTTGCCTATGCTAGGCTAAAGTTGATCATGAGGTAGTTTTTTTTTTGCAAACTAGGACCTAAAGCCATCAATTTGCAGATGAGGTATGATCTAATCAATTTGTTAAATCTATGTTTTGATCTAATTTTTAATTTAATTCTTTGCAATTTATTTCTGAATTGGGTATTTTAAGATTTTTTTACCCAGTCAGGGAATTTTTTTTTGCAAAACTAGGTAGTCAAAGCCTGGCCCTAAAAGGAATATTCATTTCTTTTTCAAGGAATATTCCATATTATTTAATCGGAGGGCTTCAATCTAAATTTGGTGGAATCAATATCTGGGCGACCACAAATATTGGCATTTGAAATTTGGCTGCCAAATAGCACAAGGACTGGCTAGCCTTTCCAACCTTAGATCCTCCCAACCCAGTGGCCATTTTTATTTCACAATTTGGCCACTTTCATTTTAAACAACTATGGAGTGTTTACCCACACTCCATGTGGGAACACTCAAATTTTGATGAAAACCTCTGACAGGTGGTATAAATTCTTGGCAACAGAAAATACCTAGCTTGTTGTGGCTAAAACCTCCACACAACCTTGCATTTTAGGCACCACACAACACTTTCTCATTGCACCACCTCGGCAACAACCCTATAGTTTCTTGCACCATGCTATTTGCACAATTCAATGAGTTCCATGTAGACTGCTACCGCTCCAATTTACAGTGATAGCAAGGATTCCACGTGTTTCTTTTGCTAAGGTTTCATGTCAACATCTCCCTGCCTATGACACAATAGCACCTATGACTGCATAGTCTGCTGCTTACTCATCACTAAATCAACTAGCACAATCAGCACCTCCCAATCAATGTAAATTGTACACATGGCATGCATGTCACCTACCTACATTGTTAACTACGTTAGTAAAATCCAACTTGATAGTGGAGCCAAATTAGTAGTGTGTATGCCTACGTCAGCGGGACACGTCATCCTTGTCCATATGGTTTTGTACTGCTGATGTCATCAAATCCATGAGCCTAATTTGATGGTCATTTGACCAGCATTCTAGGGAAAATTAGAACTACTGTACTGGTCATATGACCATCAAATTTAACCCCATCTTTTGCTGATGCAGCCCCTCTCGAGATTGATTTTTGATTTTGTAGTCCAACTTTGGGAAGCCATATCTCTGTCATCTAGACTCCAAATTAGGTGTAATTTTTTTTGAAATTGGGTAGAATTTCTTAAACATTTTAGCAGTTTAGCTCTTTTTTGATTTTGGTGCATGAATTTGTAAGAAATTGCATCTTTTGGCAATTGTACCTATCTAATCCTGCATTTTGCAAGTTCAAATGCTTTGTATGGGCACATCTAGACTAAAAAATAGGTTCCTTTTTTTTGAAAGTGCATTTCATCTACTTTATAGATATGCAGTCAGATTGTAGGGTTGTGTGGACAATAGTGTCACTTTCAGAAATAGGGCCTTTCTTTGCTTTGTATTACTTCAAAATTATTGTAAATTGTAAAGTTCTAGATTTTTTATCCATTAAGAGGTTGTAACAAGAAATATCTACTTATTAAGTGCAAAAAATATCTATTTTGGGGGGGTTTCTTGATTTAGTGAAAGGTGGGGTGGGGGGGGGGGGGGGGTGTTCTTGGTGTTGTGTTCTTTCTTTTCTACAATTTTCTTTCATTTTCTGCATTATGGAAAATTTTAAGTTTCCAAAACTAACTCCACATAACTATGCTACATGGTCCATCAAAATGTGGTACCACTTAATGCATAATGGAGTTTCTCAATATGTAGATGGTACTCTTCCTAAACTAGTAGGTGATAATATATTGGCAAGTGATATTTCAGCTTGGGTGATAATGGATAGGAAAGCCCTAGGTGATATATGTTTGGGGGTTGATGACAAGATCATGTATCAAATTAAGAAGTCTTCTACATGCAAGGAAGCTTGGGATACCCTTAAAAACCTATATGGTAAAGTGTGTGAAGAGGATTTTTTAAATATTGAAGATGAGCTTGTCTCCTTAGATCCTAAGTCATTTGATTCTATACAGGATTTCATCATTAAGGTGACTGAACTAAGGACAAAGCTTACTAATTGTGGAAATCCTATTAAAGATGATATATTGATCTATCTTATTCATAATAAGCTTCCATCAAAGTATTCCACATTTGTTTCTTCTTATAACACCACAAAGACTACATTAGGGTCTACCTATAAGAAAGTCTCTTTTGATGAATATGCTGATCTATTGGATACATAAGAAAATAAGTTAAAATCAATGGGGATTCTCAATTCACCTAAGTCAAAAGCATTGGTGGCCAACAATGAGGGTTCTCAAAATTTAGCTATATAGTCTTCAAATAAAGGAAAGGGTAAGAATAAGAAGTGGAAGAAAAAATTAGAGGATGCAAAAAAGAAAACACCACAATCCAACCAAGAAGGAAAGTGTTCCTCATGTTCCAACAAGAAGGGGGACAATAATAAGGAGAAGAAAAAGTGTGCCTATTGCAAGAAAATGGGTCATGAAGAACATGAGTGTTATCATAAAAAGAATGATGAGTTGACCAACATCATGAAGAAATATAATGTTCCACTACCTAATGCTTACAAAGAGAAAGAATCTTCTTTAGATTCAAAGGGCAAAGGGCAAGCAATCATGGAAAATTCAAATTCTTCAAAGAAATGGATTCTTGACTCTAGTGCCTCCTATCACATGGGTTCTTCAAAGGAGGATATTTGTTCAATGAAGCAATCAAAGGTACCACACATTTTCCTAGGAGATGATACCAAAATAGAAGTTGAAGGGAAAGGAAATGTGGAGATTGAAAATGAAGAGTTCAAAATGTTCTCTATTTTCCAAATCTAAGTTCTAATCCCCTATCAATCTACAAAATCACTCACCTCAGAGATGGTCATAGAGTTGAGTTCCTCCCAGACTCAGTACAGGTGCATAGTTTAAAAGATGACTCATTGGTTGCAGTGGGGAAAGTGAATCATGACAAAAGGTTGTACTCTTTCTCCCATTTTGTGCCCAAGTCTCCTTTAAAGGCCTT
Source organism: Cupressus sempervirens (assembly GCA_028749045.1). NCBI lineage: Eukaryota > Viridiplantae > Streptophyta > Pinopsida > Cupressales > Cupressaceae > Cupressus > Cupressus sempervirens. Next base: position 494,770,535 of record CM053790.1, read on the forward strand.
GTTAGCTCAATCCAATTCAAAAATCAAATTATGGCATGAGTAGTTTGGTCATCTTACCTTCCACTACCTTCAGCAAATTTGTACATACAAAATGGTCAAAGGTCTATCCCAAATCAAATTTTCCCATGGAGAATGTTCAACAAGTATAGTGTATATGCATCTATAGGAGAAGTTACATAAAGGGAAATCTTCAAGTATACTAGTTGTTCTTCAGATGGTTCACATGGTATTATCAGGTCCTTTTGTAGTGACAATAGTTAGCCAAGGTTGCTACATACTTGCCTTTATTGATGACTTTTCAAGATATAGTTTGGTCTACTTCCTTCATCATAAGACTGAAGTGTTGGACAACTTTCTATCCTTCAAGACTCACATTGAACAAAAATCAAGGAAAGCCATCAAAGTTCTTCGAATGGATAACAAAAGTAGATATTTGAATAGAAGACTTATAAACTTTTGTAGACTTGAGGGAATTTATCTTCAGAATCTTCTAGCATTTAGTCTACATAAGACAAATGTTTTAGCATTGAGGATCTGAACTCTTAAGTCCATGGTGAGTTGCATGATACAAGCCAAGTCTCTAGATCCATCACTTGAAGTCAAAGAAATTAGTAGTTCCACTCGCATTCTTAATAGGTCTCCTCATCTAACCTTAGGTAGAAGGACTCCTTTTGAGGCATGGTGTAGTAGAAAACCTATTGTGGCACACTTCAGAGTCTTCGGTTGTCCTACATGGGAAAACACATCTTCTAGGGGATGCAAGGCACAATGACCTCATCCTTGTACTTTCATTGGTTATGAAGATGGTGTGAAGGAATATAGACTCATGGATCCAGAGACACATAAGATCTTTATGAAGAAGGATCTTCACTTTGAGGAATATTCACCAAGCTTTTCCTCTAATACTCTCCACACATCATATAGAGTGGAAACTAATAGTGAAACTAGTGATAGTGCTTCAAAAGATTCAGACATGTGTGGTACTATTGATAGTTGTTGTGAGAGATCACTACATCAGTCCATTCCACATGCATATATTGCCACACTGATAGGTCCAGCACAATAGGGTACATCTAGTCTTCTAGGTCTAGCATCAATGATAGATTTGGGAGATAGTATTGATGATCTGAATCCTTTTCTTGATGCAGCAACACCTTCTTTAGTTGTCACGAGGGCTCCCTCTAACCCTTTTATTCATTCTCTACATGATCAATCATTATATGTTGAAGTGATTGTGGATACTTATGGTCAATAGTTGTAGAGGGGTTCTTTATTAGCTAAGGAGATAGACAGTTCTTTGAGAGATAGGTTCTTTAGCCATTTGAGCAAGTTTTAGAGACATCACTTACTTGTGGGATTCTTTCCATGCATAGTAGAAGCATCTCATTTGTACCCTTGGCCTTATTTCTTCCTAAGGGGAGGAACACCATTCTGTAATCTTGGATTAGCTTCTTCATCAGAGTAGTCACTGGTCAGCATTCTTCTTTGTGGGGGAGCCTATCTTGTCTCTCTTCCTCTTCTCATTTTTCTCTTATATATATATTGGATGTATGTCTTAATAGGGAGTCCCTAATTACTCCATCCATCCATACATCATATGTGTTTGTCATCTCTCTTTTTGGGGGAGGGTTTTTACCTCAAGGTTTTCCCTCTTTCTCTACTTTATGAGAGATTACATTTCATTATGTACATGGGTACCTAACATGGCCTAGTAGCTATGACCCATCATACACTTCATCTTAGTTTTCATAAGCTTAAGGCCTGTTGGTTTGAATTTTCATATGATAAAATTTCTCTGTCGAGGAATAGAAAATTTAGATTGTCTCCATTATTGGTGAGTACGGTTCCTAGATAAGTCATATTTTTGTTAGCCTTTGAAATTTTGTGTTAAAACCATATGTCCTATTCCTTTTAAATTTTCCTTGGCATGAATTTTTTTTTAAAATAGGAGGATAAGTGAATATTCTTTTCCCACCCATGTTGAGTTCGTTGTTCAATCCTTGTGAAAGAAGTTTTACCCCACCATCAAATACTTTTGAATCTACAATCATTGTTAACTTGTGATGGAAAAATGCTCCATTGTTACGTATAGCGAGTTAGCAAGATTGATGACATGTGTTTGTGATACTGAAAAGTAAAATCCAACACAAAGAATTATGTTAACATAAGGTAAATGTTGGCACGTGCTGTGTCCTAGGATTATCAGTTTTAAGAATAAACACACGTGAAGAAAATTGTGAATGGTGTCATCGGCATCCAAGTTTTTCTAGCTATTTGCTAAGTCACTATTGGAAAATCCATGTGACTTGCCGATGGTGACGTAGCGAATGCCAAGATTTTGCAAAAAGGAACTATTCTTTTAATAGGTTGATATGACCATGGAAGTTCCCACATAGTATTATAAATGAGCACGACCACCTTCTCTAACACTAGCATTAATTGGTAGGGTTTTCAGTCAATGTGTGTTTTGTTTTCTATCACTAAAATTGAGAATTCGTCAAACATCACTATATCGCTAGCCAAAATAACACCACTTTTTTGGTAGTGACATAGCGAGGGACCGATCATTGCAAAACATGGCATTCTTTTATAACTAGAAGTGATTTTGAGGATCCCAAAGAAAATCTTATGCAGACTTTTCTTTTACTTCCATGCAAGTTGAGGTTTATTTCCCGGTGACTGTTTACCAGGAGGTCACTATGTCGTTTGATGAATATTTAATGTTTTTTCGATAGAATGTAGTGACCCACTTGAAAGACACAAATCTAGCAAGGCCAACAACATGTGATGTCATTAAAAGATTAAAAAAGAGTACATGTGTGTGCCAACGTGTTCAGCCATCTTAGCGACAACAGTGCATGGACCCACTCCCCAGGTATAAAGCATACAAAGAATTTTGATTGTTAGATCAAACCAGGATCAAAGGCCATTGTTAATTCACTGTGGAAAAATTCTTGAAAGTTAGATTTAGCAAGTTGTTGAGTGATGGCCCACCACTGTTGTAGTAAATTATTGTCCACAAGATCAAGTATGGATTGACGGTGCTCGATTAATTTGCTATGAAGAGATGTATGATGAATAAGTATAGTGAGTTAATGAGTAAGGGACCCACCATTATTTTCTTAAAAGTCATTTCAAATATCTGGCATACGATCAAAGCAAGATCAGTTGTTATTGCTAGCTAACTATGGAAAGGTGCCTGAAAGATAAGTATAGTGAGTTAGCGAGTCGATGACACATATCCTTGGTCATCCGTGGGCCTAGTTTGAAATGCTAACTTTGAAGGAAAGATATAGATGGAGGCAATTTATTGGTTTGTTTTCCAGCATGCTAAAAGGAACATTGATTTAGCCTAGTTTTCATTCCTTAATCATATGATTTCAAAGATCAACGGTGCAAGTTTAAATACTAAAGGTAGTAGCACTCTACATATTAATGAGATATGAAAATTTTTGCGTGAAAAAAAGAGTGTAACTTATAAGATTTTCTTAGTTGCACCTTATGCGAATAGAGATTTGAAGTCTTTTCTGAATAGGGTTATTTACTAAGAGGATTGTGTAGATTTTGGCACGAGTGCCAAATAGCATAAAAGAACTATAGATAAGAGATTTCCAAGTGCATATTTTATTGTAGTCTCTGAAGTGTTGCAGTCTTGCATGGTATAGTAGAAATGGCACCAAAGAATTTACTAACTCTTAGACTGTGGATAGCAGAGGGATTACTTGACAAAAGTAATTGGATCCCTAGTGTTTCTTCATCTCAAATTAGTTTAAGTTTGTTTGAAAGGTGGTTTACAAAGAGGAAGTTGTCTGCCTCGTATGCTAGTATGTGGAATTTTGATCAAGGAAGAGTAGTAATCCTAGGTTTTTTTATGGGTTGTGATCAAGCTACTAAGGTAATAAGGGAAGCAAAGAATAGACTTGATAAAATAAAAATCCTATTAGCAGTAACACCTTTCTCTAAGGAAATTTTCAAGATGGCACACTTCAATTCCATGGGAGTAGAAGTATGTAGGACCCTGTGCAAAGTTTTTAGAGAAGGTGAAGAAGACTTTATACCCATGGGCTGCATGTGAATAGTCCCTCTGACTTTTTGTTAGTGCATGTCTTTTTGTGTCAATAGGTGAAAATTTTTGGTTGAAAGCTGATTTTGGATGCAGACATGGTTGGCTAAGAAGAAATTGCTCATTTTGTTATATTTGACAGCCACATTGTTTCCATACTTGAGTGTTGTTTCTTAAGGGTTAATCCCATTATCTTAAAGAGTTGTGTTAATTAGAAAAGAGTCGGAAGTAAGGGTGTTTCTCCTAGTACCATAATAATGGTAAAACCCATGGGTTCAAGTCAGTTTGCAATCATTAGAATAGATTTTGTTAGGGAAAAGCTTAGTAGTTACATATATGATAGAATCACAATTGGAGCTAAATCAGCAAAAGGATGTGATAGACAAAAGCCTGCAAGAGAATATATGGTTTGCATAACTTCTTGTTAATCTTTTTCTTTTCAAACAGATGTGTGCATCTTCTTCTTGTAAAGGACACTTGTCATTTTCTCTTGGCTTGAAGCTTGTTGCATCTCACACTATATAAGTGAGATTAAAGGGCTAGAGAAAAGGTCCAAATTCTATTTTTCTAAGTGATACTTAGTCTGTTTTTGGTCCATTTTTTTGAGAAAAAAATTCATGGTGCATTTTCTCTATCAGATCTTGAGAATACATGAATATAGAATGATCTGTGTTTCTTTCTAAAGGTCATTCTGAGTTTACTATAAACTATATACAATTTTCAAGGAAAATGAATACAAATTATGAGTTATCCCCATATCAATTCTTTTTGAACTTTGTCTCCTTTTGATTACTTAGTTATCTTTATGTTGTATGAGTAAAGGCTTATGCAATTTAATGCAATTCAATTAGGTTGTATATTTGGTCATCACTGCTATTAGTTCAATGGATTAAGTAAAAGCTTTGATGAGTTTGGTAAGGTTGCTATAGTAGTGGAAAGGATTTTGAATGATGAATTCTAATAAGAATTGCTGATAAAATTTGTTGAAAGCTAACAAATTAGATCTAGAAATTTTTAGTAGACTCTAAACCCTAATGGATTAGGCACTAATCAAATTTGATCTAGCTAAAAGAGAAATATGTCACAAATGGTTGTCAAAAATGCAGAATTAAATCAATTTTACTTTTATTTCTTGTAGATCTTAAAAGTTGGCCAGTACTTGTTTGCACAAAATGTTTTAGCTTCAGTTAGCCACTATTGCTGAGAACACCTGCAGATCTATAGAATAATTTTTGTCCATATCTATTATATGGGATGTGTTTATCAAGTTATCAAGAATTGTGTATGTATTTGAGGATTTGAGATGAGAATCAGAATGAAACTAAAATAATTCTCATACAATTTTCTCAGTCTTATATCATCCGTGGGTGTACCCACCCTAGTTTTGCAGAGCCAGAAGAGTAGAAAACCACCCTTGGTTTTGTTGAAGTTGGGCCCAAATGGTTTTGCACATACAATTGCTAATAAGAATTGGCTAGTCTTTAGATTGTGTGAGTATTTTCATCTTGGTATTAAGCATTTTGTTGCTTAGTAGTTTTAAAACACCAATAAGGCCATTCCCATAAGTTGCACTTAAGGGGGGGTGTTGGTGTAAATAAGTATTTATTATTTACACTTTACTTAAGTTTACGTAGGTTAATGAATTATTTTATTATTTATATAGGTGAGACACTTAGGATTTTTTGTACTCTCATGAGTTTTCATGTTGACAACACAGAAGTATGCAACTCTAATTTAGCACATGGTGTCTACAACACTAGAGTTTTCATCATTCAATGAGTTATCACATAGAAAACATAGTTATTCATACTTTCATTCTAGCACATGTTGTTTGTACTTAAGTTTACGTAGGTTAATGAATTATTTTATTATTTATATAGGTGAGACACTTAGGATTTTTTGTACTCTCATGAGTTTTCATGTTGACAACACAGAAGTATGCAACTCTAATTTAGCACATGGTGTCTACAACACTAGAGTTTTCATCATTCAATGAGTTATCACATAGAAAACATAGTTATTCATACTTTCATTCTAGCACATGTTGTCTACAACACTAATTTGCATGACACACCATTGTAGGCTTATCCTCTCATCATCACACTTACTTCCATGCTTAATGGAGGATAACCCATATCTAGTGGACATGTGCTTGGTTGTATGACTTATTATGTTGTTGACTTCTATGCATTCTAGAAGCTCTCCAGAGCCCTTTATATACAAGCACTCCTAGTGTACTTTCATATAGCATATTGAATGAATATGTCATCATTCTAATCATATTATCTCTTTAGTCTACAATTGTGCTTGTGTTTGTGTTCCTTGTTCTTGGGTGAATTCTACCCTAAGGAAAATTCTTACACATACAAATTGAAATAATTTACATTTTTTATTTTTCCTTGAGAAGAAACTTTCCCACTTGAGAGTACCAACCACAAAGTTTGTAAAAGCAAGTGTCAACCTAACTTGAAGGTTTAAATAGAAATAAATCCACCTAGGTCCCCAAAGCCTAAAGTGTGGAGATTAAATTATTAGGTTTTAGTGTCTAATGTTGGCCACGATTGTATTGAAATTCCTAGCATAGAGAAAGAAAAGCTCATAGGAATTGAGCCAACAATTTTGAGAAGCAACAAATTGGCCACTCTACTAGGGAGATTTTCTTGTAGTTCAAATTGTGAATTTACCCATGATTTGAGTTTCATAGATGAGAGAGAAATTTTTTTTTCTCTTTTCAGGAGGGAGGAACCAAGAAAATCTAGTGAGAAATCCTATTAGAAGAGGTGGTGATGCTATTCATAATTATGAATATGTGTGTTCATAAATGATCAATTATTTGTAGTTGAAAAGAAGAAAAGTAATATACATCTATCTTTAAAATTTATGTGGGGAAGAAGATTAGTTCATTTTAGAATAAAATATCTTGAATACTCTCCCAGGAAAATGAACTAAAAGGACAAACAAATTGCTTATATTTCATTCAATAGGTATAAGAAGTTTGCTGACAAAGAAAGAGAATTTTATGTGGATGATCATGCCAATACTAGTGAACAAGGGGAGGAAAATCCATTTCATAATATAGGTTCATTGCTTAATTAGGAACAACATGAATTTCATCAAGGGGATGATGAGATTGAAGGGGAGGGAGATGACGACGTAGATGAGATTAATGAAAATTCATAAAAAATCATAGAAGGTCTTCATATAGTTTTATGCCTATGCAAAGCATCGAAAGCCATTGGAAAGGTTCCCAATGAGTTGTTGGAAAGAGAAGGCCATAAAAAGTATGAAATAATTGATCTAAAATAGACCAGGGAAAAAGAAAGAAAATAAAAAGGTAAGTCATTTAAATATATCCTCCTCATAAAAATAAAAATTCTTCATTTAATACTATACATAAATATCCTTTTTATAACAAGAGTGAAGAGAGAGCTAATGAGAGAAATAATATACCTAATACAAATAAAAATCAGAGGAATAAGACTAATGGTGATTGGACAAATAATCATACCAATAATCAAAATAAACGGTGTATAATCAAAGAAGACAAAAATTTCATGATGAAAATCAAGGAACATGGGCTGCAATGGTAATGGAAAGTTATAAATAATTAGATTTCACTAGGATAGTGGGTTATCCAAACCCTATGTCAAATGATTTTTGAACTACTATACCAAAATTCTTGTCAAAATAGAATCAATCTACTAAAACACATGGGATTAATCTCAAAAATATTATTGAAGAATTCTAAGAACATAATGAATATGTGCTTATGGAAATGCTTGTCCAAACATTGACCAATGATGCTATAGAAAGGTATAGAGGACTTCCCGATAGGTCTATATCCAAATGGCACAATTTTTATTTATTTATTTCTTGAATAATTTTGAAATCATACTGATAGCTCTTGTGCCTCACTTGAATTATCTAATATCAATAAAAATGCCAATGGGTCAATTTTTTAATTCAATAAATTTTTTAATAAAGCTCTAAACACAATACTACAAGATAGAAGACATGTTGATTCATTCCTTATAAAATTTTACTTGATCACTTTTGAAAGTGAGACTCACTATGAGATAAGGTCACATATGCAAAGCACATTACAAGAAGCCTTCAAGGCTATAATAACAATTGAGAATCAAAATTCTTATGGTAAATTTGGAAAGAGAGATGACCCAATATTATTTTACCCTAAAGCACCTAAGTAGAATAAAGATGAAGATAAGATTGACAAAATTCTAGGTATGATTAAGGATCTTCACATTAGAAATAATAAGAATGAAGGAATGAGGTCTAATTAATATGATAAACCTTACTATAAGTCATATGAATAGAAACTGCAAGAAATGCCTTATAACACATCTTGGAAAGATGGAAAAGCAATAAGGAACACTAAAAATCCTGATCCTCTAAAGAAGAAGAATAATTATGTTGAAAATGGTCCTGGTGTGAAGATTCAAGGCTATGTCACACACCAAAGAAATTTTTTGAGGAAAAAAGAATATTAGAAGAAGAAAATTACCCAAGAGATCAACAAATAATAAATACATATTCATCCAAACCCTTTTGGGGAGAAGATGACTCTTCTAAAGAAGAATACATTCATGATGTCCACACAAAGAGAATAAGACAACAATATACCCAACAAGTATTTTTTGATAATGATGAAAAACCTATAATGAGTACATCAATCAAAGAAGAAATAATGGCTCATATAATTGCAACAATTGAAGAAACAATGAGTAATTATAAACTAAGAGATATAACTATAAATCCATACATGGGGAAGAAGGATGAAATGTCTACTTTACATGAGAAAGATAAAGGGAAGGTGATACCCAAGGATCAGCAACAAGTAAACCACATGTAAATCATTATTCTATAGGTAATCAATTGGTAAGTAGTATCTCATTCATTTCCAATGCTTGATCATAATAGCAAGTTTTAACTAGTTTTATTTTCAAAAATTGTTAAAATTCCTAAATATGAAAGAAATATTTTAAATATCTTGTCTAAAACTAACAAAGAAGAGTATGTAAAACATCAAATTTTTGAGGAAACACTACTTATTTATCTTTGGACAAATATCAATGAGATTTCACCACATGTAGACCCATTTTATCTAACTCTATTGATTAATAACAAATTGGTGATAAATTGCTTAGTGGGTTTAGGAGAAACTATGAATATAATGCCAACAAATTTTATGAAAGAATTGGGATTGAAAATATATATTTCTTATGGGAAGTGTTATTCCATGGACACAAGGTCTATGCACATGGTTGGTATAATAAAAAAGTTGATTTTACATTCCCCACTTGTCCCAATGTCTCCTATAAGATAGATATAATTATGGTGGAAGTTCTATCCTATTATGACATGTTACTTTCAAGACAATCTTCAAATTTAGTTGGAGGAAATATACAATTGTATTTTTCTTGTCAAACTTTTCCAGTAAATATCCAAAACATTAGGATTTATAAGGAATCAAGATTTGATTATCTCATTGAAAGATTTCATCCTAAAATTAGAATCAACTTGTGCTAAATAGATATTGATAAGTCCCTAGTAAGTATAAATAAACCCATACAAATGATATAAGATACTAATGAGGCTTGTACATGGGAAGAAAAAAATGAAATATGGTATATGCATTTTGATATATCTCATAGTAAGGAAGGTAATGGTACTAGAGTAATTATTATATCCCCATGTGATAAAGTGTTTAGGTACTCTTTTTCACTGAACTTTGAATGTAGAAATAATATTGCTAAATATTAGGCTCTAATCATAGGACTAAATTGTTGAAATTACAATTGGAACAATTGTTATGTTTCCATCAACATTAGACCTTTTTGGTGAGATAGTTGGTACCTAAGTAGAGTTCCATACCAAGATGTTTGATGAAGAGGATTTGAGAAGAAGAGATAACAAGAGGACCTAGTGAAAAGGTTGAGCTATGTGGAATTACAATTGGCACTTGATTAGTTAGAATTTCAAAAGATAATATATTGTTTAATAATAAAACTAAGTGGAAAATTTATATTTTTCTTAAATACTAGAAGAGATTATCAGTGAAGAACAAATATTTAGGCTTAATTGAACTTTAGAGAAGAAGATTAGGGAACTAACAGTAGAAGGTCAAAAAATTCAGTATCAATCAAGCTTCAGTAAAAGAAAAAGTAATAGAGAATTTGGGCCAAGAACTAGTAAATGAACCAAGAAAAGATAGTCTAAGATAAGTAAGTATATGGATGATCAAGTTATCTAGTGATGATCAAGGTCGAGGAACATAGTGTTGACCGAGTGACAATATTTTATAGTTTGTGAAGGAATCTCATTTCCTAGTCGATATAGTTCAATTCTTGGAATATTGAAAGTGTTTTAAGATGAGGATTGATGAGATGGAACATTTAATGCAAGGGAAAGCCTATTTGAGCATTTCTATGGATGGATTCAAAGAGAAGTTTCTATAAGGAGGAAACAAAAACATGGAATGATTAAATGAATATAACCTAACCCTAAGATCGACGGTGGTGTTTAAGAGGAAAAAGATCAATCTAAATATTTAAGGAAGAATAAATGATAATATTAAGAGGTTTCCATAGGTTGAGAAGACCTTAATAAGGTTGGAGTATTTGTTGATTCTATTGATTGGAAAATTAAGTAGAATGCTAAATAGTGAAGAGTGATTACTTGAAGGGTTGCTAAGCGAATCAATGATGGATATGAAAATGGAGGCCAATCAATGAGTCAACTATTAAATAAAATTTTTGATTTGTATTTTCAAAGTGAGTTGTGTTTATTTAGATCAACATGATGTTACTTTCTAACCATTGTATCAATTTGAGATCCTTTAATCAAGGTTGACCTGATAATAATTTGTAGATCCTTTAATCAAGGTGACATTCGAATGGAATGTTCTTAATTTGTCTAACAAGGACATGCCTAATAGGGTGATGAAATCCTTTAATAGGGTGAAACCTAATATTTTGTATTATAACCTTTAAAAAGGTTATCTCCTAATAGAGCTTACCTCAGAAGAGTGAAAATATTAGTGACATGTTTTGGTGGTTTTTCTCAAATTGGGTTTCCATGTTAATTCAAGGTGTCATACTTATGTGGATGTTATTCAAGATGTTTTAATATTAATGTTTTACATTCTACAAGTTTATTGTTATTGGGAGCAGAATACAAATTTTATGTTATTGATAAATTCCTATAGAGACTAGGCTACTTAATATTTAGATATGGGTTGGTTGAATTGTCTAAAATTATAATTGGTACATCTAGACATGAGGATAAATGATTCACCTATGTCCCCCCTCCCCCACCCTCCCTAGTTATTTTAAATTATTGTAACACCAAATATGTCAAAATTCCATAAAATAAAGTTGTTTTTAGTATTTGGAGACTTAAAATTAATAATATATCAAAGTAGCGATTAATCTATGACAAAAATCTCAAGCATAAAAAGGTACAAACATTACATTAAGGATTTACTAGATTTTTAATTCATTTTCAATTAATTAAATTGATAGAACTAATAAATTTTTAGCTTATATGATGGCTAATTTAACCATCAAACAATTTGGCATTCCATTACATGAAGTTATGCAGGTTGAAATGAAAAATAGACCATATGTTCTTGATAGTGTACATAACTAGAAAATTTTCAAAGATGATAAATATTTGCTCTAGATCCGGATAAGTGAGGAAGATTATCAAGATGTTGGTGTTGATTGGAATGGTCTTGTAGAAAATCAAGATGGCAAGGATACTATCACTATTACATTTGGTTCCCATTTTCAACCTAAAGTTTTGATGACAGGCCAATTTGGCTTATCAAATTCAATTTTTTTAATATGATCCTGAAAATGTCAAAATTTTGATGATACTTGAATTTTTTTTCTAAATTTTGATGGGACTTAAGTTTTTGTCAAAATTTCAATGAAACTTAAGTACTTTCATTTAAATTTTGACATTGTTGAGATTAAAGGAAAAAAAGTGAAAGTTCATTTTATTTAGAAATAGCAAATTGATGGTGCATAGGCAAGTTGAAGGGGAGCCACTCATGATCAACATTGTTGAAGGTAATTTTTGTTTAATTGTGGTAATATTTAAAAAAAAAAATGAATTCTTGTGTTTAAATAAGTATTAATGTGTTTGAATGAACCCAATTCATGGGCATTACAACATATCATGGTCTTTTACATTTTCCTTGCAACCATTTGTATTGTATCCCTCTAGCCTAATCACTTTTTCGTTCAACTACATATGGTAGATGGAGATCACCATATTATCTCCCAAACCTCCTTCTATGTGGATCTCAGGAAATCAACTATGGTACTAAATAATCTTAAAAATGCATATTATTAAAGGGTTGTGGGTAGTTCTCACACCAAACTCACTCCCCTAATTTGTATCTAGCCAAAAAAAATTCCATTTCGATTCATGCTATGAAGATGGTTTTCACATATAAATATTTTTTGAACTAAGTGGGGACCCATCCACTACCAAATCACTATAGATCCACCAAGCTCTTTCTTTAAGAATGACTAACTTGAAACTAATCCATTCCTATGTGATGATTCACCCACTTCATAAGTTGCAATCCCCTAGAATCCAGAAAAACATTCATTGATAATGGCATATTGTCAAGAACTCTTATGCAAATTACCCTGATCATTGATGGGCCAACCTATCCTTTGATTAACATTCAATTTCTTTCTTGAATAGTCAAAAGTTTTTTTTTGAGATTTCCCATGCAAATGAAACCTATTGTTCATGAATTTTTTTTAGCAATTTGTACAATTGCTTGGCCTCTTAACATTTTTTCTAATTCTTTCACAAAATCTCCCTCCAATAGTCAACACTACCCTACATTATTCTTTGCAAATTGAAATCTATTATGTCCATCTTCTATTGATCACACACCTACAACCATCAACACCATGTTGAATTGGCTTATTTTGGTGAATATGTATGTGTCATAATGTCACTTGTATTTTGAAACTTTATGTGATAGACATCATGCCTCTTATTCTATCAAGATAATTTGGAGCTTTTGTATAATTGTTTTTTTTGTGATAATCATATATTATCACTTATCACTATTGTTTGCTTTCCTTCAAGAGGCAGTTATTATTCATGGTCGTCTAATCTCCACACATCAAAATATAATGGCAATCCGCCCCTTCATCACTATTAAATTAGTAGTACCTATTAGCTAAAACTTATTAATGTAAGAATTTGAGCTTACATGTTTCCTTAGCAAAAGCAATCCAAATGAATAGAAAATAGAGTTATAGTTGAATTAGTTGGTGAAAATGATGGATATTCCTTAATTACATCATTCATCTAGGGTCTAAATTCAAGAGATGTAAAAAATAGAGAAAAGTCATAAAATTTTTATAAAATAGATTGAAGAAGTATTAAAGAAAATTCATGAATGATATAAATTCTTCTTTTAAAATAGAATATTAAAAGTAGAACCATCAAACTTTTTGTCCTTGGAGATATGCATGAATTTCATGACTTGAAAGCTTGAAGCAATGTTTACATTGATTAAAAAACTTGCAATGACTTGAGCTTGTGGTTTTTGGTCTTTGGTAATTTTAATATATGAATGGAGTGAATCTGATGATATAAGAAATTCAAATATTAGTTGTATGATGATTATTAATACCCTCCCCATAACAAATATACTATTTCATCCAATACTATAACTCATTGTGTTAAATTTATTTGCATAGCTCTGTTGGAAATATAAGATAGGTTAGGCTATTGAGAAGGGAGGAGTGAATCAGTAACCAATAAACCTTAATCTTAATTCATCAATTAATCCTTCATATGTATTATGATCTAATTGTATACATGAAATAATTGAAAGCATTAAAACATTCATAACACTTTGACACACAATATGGTAACCTAGAAATGTTCCAAATAGAAAGTAAAACTGGGGTGGGGATGATACCCATAAGATTTAGTGTTGTAGTATAAAGTTGGCCTTTTAAGGCTTACAATGATCACTTCTGATGATCTTCCCTATTAGGAGCAATAAGGACTACTAGTTCCACCTTGCAAAAGGTTTTACAAACATACAATGAAGTATGGACTCGGTAAAGAGATTTACAAAAGACTATTAAGTCTACCTTGTGAAAGGATTTAATTGTTCTACCTGTTAGGATGAACCAATGGCTGATCGAGTTGATCTACAACTTTGATTTGCTAAATGAGATTCCTTTTGGTGTAATAATCACCTTGCTATATAGATAAATATTTTCTACTCATTATATTGTTGTAGCCTTTTGCACTTTCTATTCTTAGTGTCTTCTTAATATTCCATATTATCATCTTGCTAGAATGTGATACAATACATTATATATACCAATCAAACCATTTATAATTCATCAAAGTTAGCTACAATACAAGTTTCACCAAAATACACAAAGTCAGCCCAACCACTTGTACTTGAGTTCTAAAGATAAACTCAGTGAGGTTCTAATACTTGACAATCATTGTCAATGCTCGACATCGTCATGCACTTGGTAGGTGTAGAAGCTTAGCTAATACTAATCACTTTGACATAGTCTAAACTTAGTTTGCACTAGTGACTCGATGAATACTGTGAAACTTAGCATATAAATTGAATCACCTAGTTGACACTACATAGCTCAGTCAACACTATCATTGTGAGCTTGATATAAACTGAATCACTTGGTTGACACTGTATAGCTTAGTCAACACTAGATCCATATTGTTGAAGCTACAAACTCAGTAAGCATTGGAGAACTCAGTTTTCATTGAGAAACTTGGTAAACACTATGAAGATTGGTTGACATTGTAATCACCAATCTTGTAGATATTGCTTAGTGTGAATTGAATATTGATCCTTGAACTCAGTAGCATCTATAAAACTTGGTAGAGTCTAAATTACTTGGTTAACGTTGTTAGCTATACTATAAGCTTGGTAGCTACTAATCATCTAAATAAGTGTGTGCATCACTAGTAAACAAACTTGACTAAAATGTCAACAAGCTCTTCAATATGACTAGAAAATCATTGTCTTACATTCCTTTTATATGATCATATGAAGAAAGCTTAGATTTAATTGAAGTATAAGCACTACTTTTTAAAAATAGAGCAATAGTCTCAATGAAAAAAGTTGCTAAAGATTGTCAAGACATAAAATATAGTATTATAATATAATGTCTATGAGTTGTATTCTAATTTGTGCAACTGAATTTATTAAGTTACAATATCATAATTAGGAAATAGTGGTAACAAATTTTAATTTGTGCATGAAAAAAACCTGATTAAATAATTTTCAATTATATTTCAATAAGATTTCCATAGACTTGGGAACGTTCTAAGAAAATAATTGTATGATGTTGCAGCTTCGAAAGACTATTAAAGCCATGGCTTCTATCCTAAGTTCCACACCATTTGAGGGGTCTCCTCCTAGACCTTTTTTATAGTGAGTTTAGGGACCAAACCATGTAGCACAATAATGTCACTTTATTTATAGAACAATTTTCTAAATTGCATATGCAGTCAAAATTTTATAGGTGAAGTTGGGGCAAATCTAAATTTATTGTATTAATTTGCAATTTCTGCAAAGATGCAATACATGTAGGAAAGTCCAATAAGTATCCATATGGAAGAATCTGAAAATTGCATGAATTTGGGAACTTTTGATGAAATGCACATAATCTATAGAATTTTGTCTTGATAGTGGGAAAACATAGTTATTGTGTAGTTTTGCACTATTGAAAGATTTGACATGTCCAACTAGAGTTTTACAGTCATCACTATACTACTTATACACTTAGAAAACCTAGCACCACATAACTAAAGATATTTTCAATTGCATTTACAAAAAATAGATCTAATAATGTAAAAGAATTAGGATCCTACCTACATGTGCACAACAAAAAGCCAACCATGTGTATTTCAAATGCATGGTCAAAATCAATAAACGCGGATGAAGATGATGAAGAGTACATTATATTCAAATTAGTTCATAAGGTATTATTGCTAGGAACACTACTCATATCTCTCCTAATAAAGAATCCATTATTTGCAATTTCTAAGATACTCCCAAGTAAATGTGTATCCCATTTTCTTGTCTGTCAGGTATTTCTATTAATGGCTTGGTATCATCTAGGGCTACTTGTGAGAAAAATGATATGCCATCAAATTCTAGATGAATTACTTTAGACAATAGTGGTGGCCCTTGTAGTTTAGTATATATTCTTCTTTTACAGTTTTCAGATCACATCAATCAACATGTTTCCTCTTAGCCTATGCTAAACTGAGAGCTTTAGAGAAACATGATGGTATTTATTTTTGATACTCATTTACTTTGCAAGAATTTCACCATTTGAGCTAGCTTTTGTTCTAATGACTTGGAAGCATTAGTCGTAATTTGAATTATGGTCAACTACTTCTTTCCTATTGATATTACCATGGCATTTCTCCTTGTGTACTTGGATAGAAATTCCTATTTATGGTAAGAAAAACACAAGAAAATTGCCATCAAGTGTCAAAGAGTACATTGTTTTCAAATCATTACATTGGGAATTATTGCTAGGAATACTACCCATATGTTTGCTAATGTTTAAAATAATCTAATATTTATTAGTTTCTAAGACACTACCCATATTATTGCTATGGCATTTAATTTTATGGACAAAATGTCTGATAATATAAGGAAGAGTACATTGTTCTCAAATTAGTACATCAGGTATTAATTCTAGGAGCATTACCCATATCTCAACTAATAAACAATCCAAAATTTGTGATTTCTAATATGTTCCTAGATAAAGGTGCAGTCCCTTTGTTGGTTTGTTAGTTATTTCTATTAATGGCTTGGTGTCATCTCAGGATGTGTATGAGAAAATGACATACATAAAATTCTAGATATATTACTTCAAACTAGAGTGATGTCCCTTATAGTTTACCATAGATTCTCATTTCATAGTTGCTAAGTCACATTATCAACACCTTTCTTCTCTACCTATGCTAAACTAATAGCTTTAGAGCAACAAGGTTGTATTTATTTCTTGTTGTGCTAGTAATTTGTGTTGCATGGATTTCACCATTTGAGATAGCTTTTCCTCTAATGAATGGGAAGGTATTAGTTTTAATGGGCATTGTGGTTAACTGCTTCTTTTCTATTGATATTATCATGGCATTTTTAATCACACTCTGTCATCAGAATAACATAGAGTTAATGGAGAAGAAAGATTTTGCATTAACATTTCAAATCACATGCTATTACTAGAATGAAAAAGAGGTGGAGAAGAAGAAAGATTTAATATTAATTTTTTAAATTAGACATTGTCCAATAATAGGAGCTAGAGGCTAGAATGATTTCTTTTTACGAATATCTAAAATTAGACTCCATAATTATGATGGTAAAGGGATAGAGAAGGAGAAAACTTTTGCATTTCTATGTTAATATTTTGAATTGAACTCCAATTTATCATTCAAATAATAAAAACATACATGAGCAAATAAATTGAATTAAAGGGAAGCATAGAAGTGGTTTTAGCACTTACAAATATAAGAGTAACCAAATTGAGCTCTATACAAGAAACATTGTTGTTATTTGTGAGACATTGTAATGCTTCAATCAAGTTATAAGGGCCAAAATATTTGATAATGTGTATTCATTTGTATCTCCTCATTGTTCAAAAGTCCCTCCTTTTCTAGATTCCTAAAACTTTTAAGATGTTATCAAGGATTGTAATTAGATATTGAATTTATTTCATAGATTATATATGTTTCTTCTAGCACTACTATATCTTGCCCCATTGAAAGACCACCCATAAGGGCAACTACAACTAGTAGAACTTAGATAACTAACTATGGGTAGAATTCATTGTCACTGAAGAGAAAGAACAAGTAGTAGTTCTCAAAAAGCTAGGTACAAACTCATCAAAAAGCATTTAAGGGGCTTGATTTCTCAATATTGCTCAAAATCAGGCCTTCAATTTTGAGTGCCAATAGTGGCTCTATCTGGGGATGCATTTTCCTTGTGGACATGGCAAGGATTCAGATCTCTAGAAGAAGTAGACCACACACCTAAACTTCAAAAACTCTCTCAAACAACTTTATTGAAAGTAGGGAAACAACTACACTACTATGTACAAGTGATGGCCCCAGGCCATCAAAAAGTTTTAGAACTCCTTACTTCTATCATAGACTTGATTTTCATTGACATTCTCTTGAGGCAAACTAAAATTCTCACTTACATTAGTTTCACCACATACATCAAATTTTCTCATTAATCAGTCAGGTGAAACAACTGCTATCATTACTTCCATAGTGCATATAAAAATCAAACATACTTTCTTCATCTTGCTCGCTATGAAAAAATGAATCAGCGTGATCATAACAATTGACATCAAAATGAAATTGATCACTACTATTTGACCCATGGATTCCTTCAACTGGAAACACAAAATTTTGGTATTCTACTACATTCAATGAGTTACATGGATCAGATTGTAACTCACCTTGTGCCTTTGTATATGAAGAGTGTGGAAAATCTGATTTCTCCTCACTTGCAACATTAATACACCATAAATTAGACTGAACAAACACTATATTTTCTTCATATTCCAACAAATGATTAGATCTCAAACCATAAGAATTATCATGAAATTGCATTCTAACAATGTCCTGATCCATATCAAATTCTCCCTCAAATAACTCACTAGGATAAACCATTTCATTAGTATTTCTTCTCTCATCACATGAGCTATTTGAATTTATCTTGTCTTCATGAAAACAAGAAAACCATGAAACAACAATAGATCTTATCTCTACATTTTCATCCTCAACATAGAATTCGTCATGTGCATTGATGTATGGATAACCATCACATACACCTCCCAAACTTGATAGAGCATATTTTGAAACTACATCTCCTTCAACATCAAATTTAGGAGAATTGACTTCACTATATGAAATTGTAGAATGTGGATAAACACAAGAATCCTTCGATAAATTAGCATACCTTACAAAATCATGAGCCAACAAGTTAGAAATCTCATCAACACTTAATAAGCTTTCACTACTAGTTTCTTCCCCTTGGCTGTGATTGTTATCCTGATAGCTTGACACATTTGTAATAGTAGACTTGTTAGTAATATATTTTGAAAAATTAGAACTTTGATCATCACATACATCTTCTTCCTTAGACAACACCTCCACAACCAATATCTTAGAACATTTACATTCAGCACTAGAAGAAGGACTATTATTGTTGTTACAACTTTCTTCTTCTTTATACTCATAATCATAAAAAGACGAATCCACATTATGCATATTATCAAATTGCTGATTACTATCCTCTAATTCATAAAACTGAGACTCTTGATCTTTAACATCATTTTCAATGGACTTATTGCACTTGTTAACATTAAACTCATTAGCCTTCAAATCACTTTCAACCTCCATGATAAAATCTTGGATTTCATAAATCTTATCTAATCTTATCTTGGCTAACCAATCAACTGAATGTGGCATAAAAACTTCTAAGAGTACCACAAGCCATGAAGACTCCTCAGGTCTAAAAAAATCATCAAGATTCATAACTACTGATTTGAACTTCATATAAATTTGAAATCCACTAAGACCCTTAATATCACCAATTGTACTTCTTAGCATTAAGACAATCTTATCATGAATCTTTCTTTTCAATCTAGCAATGTTTGCATGAACACTTTTAGGAGTTGGCACATCATTTTCAGACCTAGACTTGAGTTCCATCCTTCAATATTTTAAAACTCTACCTATTTTTCTTAGTGTTGAAACAACTAGATAGAGGCAACCATTTCATTCATTCAATTTTCATGAGAGACAAATATATGAAAATTGAAATACCTTTACGTGTTGCTGTCTGAAACTTCAGATCTACTGATTTGGCATAGGTGCAAGACTAAAAGTCCTTTACACCATTGATAAAACTTTGTGGAGTTGCCATCTCCTTGAGGAGAACTAAATGAAATCATTGATGTGATTCATTTTTATCATTCAAAAAATTTTATAACAGCAAATCAAACAACACTTCGAAACTTATCGGTCAAAAACTTATATAGATCTCTCTTAATGCTTAAAATGTAACACAACTTTTAGATCTGCCTAATTCAACTGAAAACTCTTGAAAACAATTATATAACTGATCTACACTGGTATAGAGATCTTTTAGAGAGTCACCACTCACAATTTTGAGAAATATTTAACATAAATCATACATGATAGATCTGAACTAGAATTTCACTTTGTAGAATTTTGCAAAACTTTCAAACACTGTAGAGAGAGAAACCCTTTTTTCAACAATTCTGACTCTGAATTATAACAGTATTTTGAAAGCAACAACCAGCTGACTTGACTGAAGATGAACACTCTTAGCAACACAATCTATATTCAACCTTGAAAAATACTACTATAAGGGATAAAACTTAACTGGGGTGCATGATTCAGAGTAAGAAATTTGGAAAGAACATCAGAGAACTTACTGTTGAAACTTTTTAATGCACTTCTCTTGTACTATTGAATCTCTTATTTTCAAATTTGTAAGGTTTGTCTTAAATTTAACTCAATACAATCTCTAGTAGAGTCGCCATTTTGTTGGTGTTTGAAAATGTTGGAGGGTTTTCAATTATCCCAACGAGAATATGACATATCTAGGGGTAGCTAACTCCCATTCTCAACATATCACTTCAAACACTAGGCCAACTATAAGGCTTGACTCTTCTTCTACTTTAGTCTCTGCAAGACCTAGGCAGGTAGACCTCAGATTCAATTGATATCATACCAGTGCAAAACACATCCTTGAATCTATTTACTATAGATGAAACCCCTTATATCTCCTAATTACTCATGAGATGACATAGATCTATAGTAGCTAAATGCAATTCTATGACATTCATAAGCTGAGTGAGGGTTAATTCCTTTAAGCCCACTACAAGACATGAAAATTTGAATTTATTTGAATAAAATATTTTGTGTAAATGACATTCATATTAGCTTGCGTCTGATTTAGTGATCAATGACTTATCCATTGAAACATAGAGTCATTACCAGTAGGATGACCTAACTTGTTTGCATTACAATCAAGTTTATCAATTGAAAACCAAAATCCCATTCTTATGTAATATCCCTTTCATACACCCAGAAACCCTATCAGAACACTACAGCATTTACCTAACTCCTTGAGTCAGAAGCAACAACAAATCTGATACACAACTCATCTAAGCTACCTTAAATCAAATGAACCTGATCCATTTAATCAAAAAGTTAATGACATATGAAGAATTAGGAGACAAAACAAGGAAACCTAGATAATTGATGTAAATACTTTTTTATATTCATCCATGGAAAGATTGAATACATGAACTGGTAAAACTAAATGAAACTCAAGATACTCCACATAATCTAGCATCAATTTCTTGTATCTTAGAATGACAATTGATACATGACATGGAATGAAAATCTGCATATAAACATGTGTATGGCCTTTACTGCTAGAGCTCAACTCAATATACAAGAAGCAAAACCATCAACAACCCTATTTTCAACAGTAGAACTAGAACCCTACTGGTATTACCTAGAGAAAACTATGAACCCCCGTGATGAAAGAAAGAAAGAAAGAGAGATATAGGAAAAGATGAATTCTCGGATCTGATCTTTGCCTGACATGTGTCCACTTGAAATTCAATCTCTTGCAACTAAATCACCTCTCTCTTCTTTCTACCATTGATCTAATTTTGTTTTCATCACTACTTGTAACAAACTTGTAAATATCTTTGCTCAATGATGAAAATCATTCTGCAACTAAAATATCTGATTTGCCTAAAGAATACTAATGAACTTGAGGTTTTACTAAGTGAATTTGATTAGAATTCAACCTTAACTACATTTTCACTTCCTTTTAGCCACATTCAGGTCATTACCTTACTAGAAAACACAACTAAACTTTGATACCTGAATGCGGTTGCCTATTAGGAATTTGAGAGAAATCCTCAAATAACATGAACATATGCTTCCTATGCAAAAACTAACCTCAGAATCAAAAAGTTTGTCTTCTCCTAATTCCAGCGATATATAATATCACTATATTTGCTTAACAAGAACCTACAAAATCTCAGTTTGAAAAATATCCCCCCTTGCTATAAATGTTTGATCTGCACTTAATTTTCAAAAAAATTGAAAATTTTCTAAAGTTTGACTTTAGATTTAATGCCTCTTTGAATTTAAAAATCTAGACATGACATGATTTTTGAAAAATAATTTAAAATAATTTTTAAAACTCCTCAAATTTTTTCTCTATCCTTCAAATCCAAGGTCAACCCAAGTTTGATCAATGCCATGTGTTGATTCATGATAGGCCTGCCTGACTGCCACATCACCACCCTACTCTTGAGCACCATGTCACTACACATGGGACCCACTACCACATGGTGACACCCTACAACTTTGTAATGTGGGCTTGTGCCTACTGTTAGATCTACCATGTGGCAGCATCCTGTGCATCTATTGTTCAATTTTTGGTCTGGCACCATATCATCTCTGAGCAAGACCCACTTCCACTTGTCCAAATTTTGCATGCCCGCATTGCTTAAACAATGAGCATTTTGGTTTTGTGAGTATGCCCCCACCATTTGATCGAGACATGTGGTGCAATCCCAAGACTCCCAACCACATCATCATCTTTACTTTTTCATTAAATTTTTTATCAAAGTCACCCTCTAGCTAGCATTAATCTTTTGACACACATGTTGGGCCCACCTTACAACTCATGGCTCACAAAAGATGCCCTTTCTTAAGAAAATACAAGTCATGAGTGCAATAGTATTTAAACTATAAAAAGGTTGTCTCACAAACAATGTGGGATATAAGGGTTTTGATTGTTCTTCACACCTACTAATGTTCTCTTTTCTTATACCTAAAAATTTGTGCTTAGCCTCACTCTTCCTATTGCTAGATGGCTCTCTTTTATTGTCATGGATCTCCATCATTTGGAAAAGGTTGAAGTGCAGCTACAAATCACAATTTATGGTGCCTCCAATCTCAGAGCTTGCTTTCCTTTATTGAACATAGACTTTATTGTACCTATGACTTCTCCTTTTCATGCCACTAGTAGGGCTTCATTTTAAACTCACCTTTAGAATGTAATATTCCTATTTAAATCCCTACCTTTAACTCATACCCCTGCTCTCTTGGTCTTTGGCATCTTCCATGGGAGCTCTAAATCGTTCCATGGGCTACAACTTCATCTTGCATGGGCTATGGCTTCATCTTCATGAAATGATTTTTGAGCTCCCCTATGTTTCCATCTTGTTTGGTAGGTTATGGAATCTCTTGCCTATGATTACATGGGTTTTGTCTTACTGGCCTTTGCTTCTTGCGCAAGGTCTTCCCTTTTTTTTGTTTGGCACCAGCTACTTTGCACATGTCAAGCTCCATTTTTAAATGCGTGTTCTTTTCTTCTTGTTTGGTGCCTTTCTTAATTTTTGACTCCTTATCGGCCAATGGCTTTTCTTTCTTATTGGCGATGGTCTTGTTTTTATTTTTCTCTTCAAGCTCCCCTAACTAGCTTTGCTAATGGGCACCTCTCTTGATTGTTGTAGGCTTCCTTGTCTTAAGCCATCCCTTGCTCTCCTTCATTCACATCTATTGTTGGGCGTTCATTTTAGGCTATGTCTTTGCTTGGCCTTGACTGGCCTCTACCTCCCTTTTTTACACATGATTCTCCTCATGCTTAGCATGAGTTTTTTTTTTTAATCTACCCATGGTCTCTTTTCCATGTGCCTGCTACCTCTTCTAGTTTTCTGCGGCTTGTACATACTTATTTTATTCAGACTCTTTCCATCTCTCTTATGCATGGACCTATTCTCCATTTCATTGGCACCTTACATGGAAATTTTTTAGACTTTTGCAATGAGCCTACCGCCAAAGAGCATCTTGCTATAAGATCTTGATGAATTGACTTCAACTGATCACATTTATATAAATAGTTCTTTGCTAAACTTTCAATCATGGCCAAAGCTACTTGCAATACTTCTTCTAGTCTCAAAATGTTTGGATCAAGTGCAAATGTAAGCCACAGATAGCATTTCTCTCTCTCTTGGCATGTCCCCTACAGGTGTGGATGGATTTTGCAGATGGTTCATATCTTAGCTTTGTAAAAATAAAATGGAATTCATTGTCTTTGTAGGAAATGACCTTGTTATTCTATATGCCAAATGCATGAGAATTGAGAATGGGGAATGCTCTATGCTGAGTTAATACATCTTTGCAATTAAATTGCATAATCACAAAGGTATGTGAAAAGCTACTCAAAAAATATGCATCATAATGGAGGTGGTCTTGAAAAGGAATAAAGAAGCAAAATCCTCATTTCACACCAAAATCCAAAAGGCCTAGAGTAACATATTGATCCTTAAAACCTTGCACATTACTTATACATACTCATTGGATTTTGACAAAATGAAAATGAAGATAGCCCATTGTTGATCTAATGGAACCAGTTGGGCCCCAAAATGTGTCCGACTAAATTTTTTTTTTATTTCTAAACAATTGATGTTGCAAACTAATCCATTGATCACCTCAAACTGACTGGAATCCAATTTGATCACTGATTGATCATTAAAACTCATTTTAATTCATTTCCACATCACTATAAATTTATGTCAAAAGGCATGTTGCCTAGCCTTAAAAAACTGACATAAACACCTAGTTGGGCTCTAAAACTTTGGATATCTCATCTCTCTGACACATTCAACAGGCTTTAAAAATCTCATTGCATGATGAGATCAGGGTCCAAAGATATCAACCTCTAAACATGCCTACTTAAAATCACCTGCAAACAAACATGTCAAAAAGCTGGAAATTGCATTTGGTTTTGGCCTTGAAAACTAGGCAAACAGGAATTTGAGATTCTGAAAACTGGGGCACTAGTTCATTATCATGAGAAGAATACAATTATGTGATTTGGGCTCATGAAAAATCACGAGGGGCATTTGGTGATGGTCTGAAGTTGGCTACCTAGATTTGCAGGACAGGGAACAACAGTAAAAAGTGTTTTTTGTAAATGGAAAGGCTATGGAAAAGTGTGCAGACGGATTCATCAAAGCTTGAAAACTGACAGACTTGTAGTATTTTTATTACAAATGGAAATGGTATAATCCATTTGGTCCAATAAATCACATATTCAAAGTTATAACATCACGAATAGGGCTACCAACCAATCTGAATTTCTGATTACCAGTGAAAAGTTAAAAATTGCAAATGGAATTGCGTTTGGAAACTGATCAAATAGATTCATCATCAGCTCAAATCTAGAGGGTAGCAAGTCTCTAACCCTAGAATATGATGCAAAAGGAAATTTCTTATTTGGGTCAACTATTCAAAAGTTATAACATGTCAAACAAGGCTTCCCAAAATTTTGAATATTTTGCAAAAGCATGAAAACAGTAAACTACCAACTTTGAGGGATTCAAAACCTAGTCAAATGAACTCAAAATATAAAACATAGGCTCTTTTGTATGGACACTAAACACTCCCAAAGTTTAAAGTCATGAAACATTACTAGGTGTGAGATATTCACTTGCAAACATAGCCTCCTATCACTGTTTGTCACTTAGGTGAAAATGCAAATTTGACACTAGCTGAAAACAAGACTTCACGAAATGGCTCAGAATGGAAATTTAACTTCATGGAACACTTAGATAGGTTGAATGCATGGTGTTAGAAATTTTAAACACCTCTTGGGCCTCAAACTAATAGCTGGGTACAAACTCATCAAAAAGCGTTTAAGGGGCTTGATTTCTCAATAGTGCTCAAAATCGGGCCTTCAATTTTGAGCACCAACATAATTGAAGAGCCATATAAACCCATATACCAAGACTCCCAAATAATTCTTCTCTTCACTATATTTTTTTTGGTAAACTTCTTGAGGCTATGAATGGTAAACCCGTATACCATTAATGTTTTTTATATTAACATTTTTTTTCCATAGGTTGATAGGTGGGTGTTTGTTATGACCATAAAACATTCTAGCTCGCTCTTACTGAGAATTTTTAGCCATTATGAAAGATATTGGAATGGAGTATCAAACAATACATGCATGTCCCAATGATCATATTATATATCACAGGCAACATAAATTTTCAATGCAATGCCCTAATTAGCACATTAGTAGATATTGATCAAATCAAATAACCAAAAGGGTGCCTTGTAAGGTTCTTCAATACATTTCCATTATTCTACATTTGCAATTATTATTTAGGTGTACTAGATTGGCATAATTTATGGATTATCATACATGCAATAGAAGTCAAGATGTCATTATACAAATGTCTATAGATGGTTATGCATTTAAGGACATAGAAGATAGGTCACTAGTATTTAGAGAAGAACCTCATAATCTAAAGCTTTCATTGGTAGCAGATGGAGTCAATCCATTTGGGGAGATGAGATCTCTTTTTTTGGTTTGGCTTATTTTTTATTAACAATAGCATTTTTCCTTAGATGTTCGTAAAGAGGAAGCACATAGTGTTGACAATGATTGTATAATGTATTTTTCTATTTAATAGTCATCTAAATTAATTTATAAACACAATATCAAAATGACCATAATAATTATGTTTTTTTTTTTTTCATTCAACTAGGTAAGTACCAAGTGAAAGATATGAATGTATATAATGACCCCTTAATTGATGAGTTGTTGGAGTTATGTAATGGGGTCACTATGTACAACATCTCTAGACCAATTGGTGAAAGACAATTTCAATTATGTGAAATTCTTGTACAGACAATACGTGATGCCTCTCAACTAAGACATTTTTGTGGTATGTAAAACTATTAACACATATTTTTGGTATGTAATAGTCTAAACGTATTTTAATTTTATGCTTAAGTTGTGTGTGAATTTTTTTTCTAAATCCCTTATGTTGTAAAGTTCACAACTTACACCATTTTTGCAACTTTAACATCTATTTCTTATTCCATTACATTTAATCGCCTCTTATTACCCATTTAGACTTAAACATCAGCTAAACTCTAAAGCTATCCTTGAATGCATCAATTAGCCCTTGCTAGGCCTATTTTCCCATATTGGTAACTTTTGTCAGAGAAGTTTCCACCTATTTCCAAATTTTTTGCCTAAGGAAAACCTCATGAAAGATGGAAACAACATCCAATCTATGGGACTTGAACTATAAGGTTGAGTATGAAAAAGGTCAACTTCCTTTACTATCAGGGTACACCTAACTACACTTCGAGAGGAAAAGGGAGAAGGAATGTTTGAAACAAAATCTACCTACTGTAATCTAAGGGGTGATGCACCAAAATTGATTTTTTGAACCAATATCCACCTATACATGCATACTTTAGCTAAGATGACATCAAAGATATACAGATCCAGACATTGTTTTAATCTAATAATCACAAGCAGATCAAAAAACCCAAATAAATGACTTAAAGGAAGAAGAGAATTCACTTATATATCATTAATAGGCCAAAAGGAGATACAATCATGCAAGATTACAAATATCCACAATACAAAAATGAGAGGCAATTTGGTCTTGCACAATATATCAATGGCTAAAGGAGATAAGGTAGAATACCATATAGTTCAAATGAAAGGGGGATTTAAAGTAACATGCCAAAGAAATAGAGAGGGTCCAACTTTAATTTTTTTTAACAAAAACTATCTCTACAGCTTAGGCATAATTGAGATATTTATATCCTAAACCAAACTCAACCACTACCATTTAAGATTGCAGAGAACAATCATATAGATTTGGATAAAATCTAATCTGGCACAAATTCATATGCAAGAAAAACCAATATTTCACACAAAATAGAGACCTAAGAAGATAGAGACGACACCATTAATCATTTAGACAAAGTAGATGGATAAAACCAAATGTGGTGGAGTGTTTTCCTTCATTTTTTCTAACCTTGCATTCATTCAAGAGTGGTTGGAATCGATCATGAAGATCGGATCATGCAAAAAACCATATCTTTTTCCTTGTTTCTAGCTTATGAATCAACAAAATCAGCAAGTCAACCAAGTCAAGAAACTAGAATAAGTCACATGGTCCAACCATGTTATTTCTTTATGCAACCCTGCAAAGTCTTCATGGGTTTGATAGCCATATCACCTTGATTGCACCAAATTGTAAAACTTGATTGTGACAATTTCTGATACTCTCAACCTTAACTATGATGTCAACCTAACTACACCTGCCAAACTAGGCCCACCAAGACATGTGGAAAATCCTCACTATGTCACTATATCTAAAGGTCAAGCAACTTCCCATAGCGACAAAGTGAGACACATTGATCTTCTTCCATTTGATAGTCCCAAAATATCATCAATCCTACAAGTGCACCAACCAATAGAAACATGACCCTTTTCCAACATGTCTGACACTAAACCACCACACTACAGCCTACAAAAGGAATAGACCCACATGCCATGTGTCACCTTTCTTCTATGACTAAATATCAAGCAACTTCCCATAGTGACAAAGAAACCACCCTTGATCTGCTTGCATCAGATAGTCAGAGGTAGAAACTGAGAACATGTGGCCCACAACATTGACATGCTAGAGGTACAGTCAATAAAATCCCACCATATGCAGCTTAAAACAACTCATCACCTTGTCACATTGTGGACCACATGATATGACACTGACATTTAGCATAGTTGGAAGGATGACCCACCAAAGAAACTCAGACCCACAATCACCAAATAAGTCATTATTTTGTTGCATGAAATAACTGCCTTACAGCTCTACATGGTGACAAAGTGATGACTATGGATGATCCTTGATTTGAAAATGGAGAAGTTGCACTAAAGGAACTAGTCCATAAAAGGAAAGGACCCACCTTGCATAGTCATACCCTAACCAATAAAAAATTAATGAAATGCCAACATGTTTTGACAAGGGGTTCACCAAGATTAAATTCAAACTATCACTATGTCACATGAAATAATGTGCTCATAGCTTTGCATAGTGACAAAGCAATGACCATAGATCATCTTCAATCCTGGGAGGTATAATGGTGAATGGAAACTTGTGGGGCCAAAAAGATAACTTAGGAAAAGATAGGAAATACAATAAGTTTTTTTTTTTGTTCTTTTTTGTATTTCCATTGGCATTTAAATATTTAAAAGTGGGAAATGACTGTTGAGTGGGCCTAGATATTTGAATTTAAATACTTGGCGGAGAGACAAATAAGGTTAACATTTATTGCAACTCAAAAGGGACACTAGCCTACTATGCATAAGACTAGTGGCCTAAAGCATCCATTAGGCTATATATTCACAAAAAAAAGGCATCTGTGCATTATGAAACCTTAACCATACCTCTACACTAGAAAAATAATAAATCTACAATTGAAAATCAGGAATGAAAACCCTCTAAAAATTATATAACTTCAAAATTTGGCCATCCCACAGAGAGACAACTTGCGCTCAACACTCTGCACTTCTTGGAAAACTAAAAAAGAAAAAGGAAACTACTCTACTATGTACTTGATTTACATATGTGCAAGGTCAAACAAACCCATTGACTATTTTGTTGAAGTAGCTTCCCTTCCTCACAAGTTGGTTTTGGATAGCTGAAAATGTTAGCAAATATGACAAACACACTACTACATGAAATACCTTCCTCCTAATATTGAAAACAATGAAGCTTTCTAGCACTAGGGCATTACCATGTGGAGAAAATCATACTTGCCCCTCTTTATAGAAATTTTCCTCATGCTTTGGAGTGAGCATGAGTGGGGGTAACTTGATGATTTTTTTCAAAGCTAGATGCCTTATGGGGCATCCTCTCGATGGTGTAGGGCCAAAGGAATCATCCTTGACCATTTGATTATGCTCTGCAATGGTAGTACTTTGTTGGTTTGGAAGTGGCTCCTCCTCTTTTAGTGAAGAAAATTTTTCCACATCTTGTTCATGATGTTCATGAACCACTTCCATTAGTATGGTGTGATTCTCCACCTATTTCTATTGTAACTCATGATTATCTAATGAAGGAGAAGACTGCTTCATGTCCAAGGATGAACAAATCATCTCTAGTTCATCCCAAAAGGTCTCCTCATTAGCATCCTTCTGCTTTGCTGTAGTAATATGCATAGGCTAAGTGATAAACTTATGCATGTCAACATGTTCCTCCTCAAGGAAACAACTATTCTTGAGGCTTTCTTTTCAATCTTTCATATCATGGAGGACTATCTGCGACAACAAATGATTCCCTTCTTGTTTTACTTGCAATAGATCCTTATTTTCTTTTAAACGCTTGAAAGCCATTATTTTTTCCTCAAGGATAGGAGAAACCTTGTCATCTTCTTCTTCTTCCTCAAAAAAGGAGGGAAGCTCTTCAAATAAGATGATTGTATCCCCTTCCTTCTTCTCAACAGCTACTTCCTTCCTTTCCTCAACAAGTTGCAACTCCTCCCCTAGTAGCTTTGTGGGTTTGGATTCACTCTCCCAAAACTCCATATTTGGACCATTAGGAGTCCATACAACTAGTCCATCTTGAAATATGGAAATATTAATAGGTCCAAGAGATTCATGATTAACCCAAATTTCTTTTACAAGGGGTGGGGGGCTACAGTAGACAGCTCTTGTAATGGAGGGGGCTTCTTGAAGCTTGGAATGTCATACTTTGGAGAAGGGGGGGCATCTTCCTCCTTGGCTTAAAGTTATTGGAGCCTCATTTCCTCCTTTCCTACTACAAAAACTTTCCTTGCAAGATTATCCTCAAAATGTCTCTGTCTCTCCCTCCCTTCTTCTTCTTATTGTTGGAGATAGGCCTAGTAGGCTATCTCTTCCTATTGTCTTTCTATTTTTTGATATCTTGCAATCTCATCAAGTCACCTATCAAGGTTCAACATTTTCTCGTAGCCTTAATCTACTTTCCTATCCCATGCATCTATCCTCCTTTGCAATTCCAACAACGTACCTCTAATGTCTACAAATAACGATGTTGGGAATAATGGAGTAGGGGCAATGGGAGGGTAATAATCTTGAGCAAAAGGACTATAAATAGTTTAGGGTTGAAATTGAAATTGGCAATATGAGGGCTAAGGAATAAAATTTTCATGATATCAGGGGGAGTATTAGTTATTTTTATGAAAAGGATCCATAGTTAGAGTTTCATAAAAGCTACAATTACATTGAAAACTTGAAAATCACAAAGATCAAGGATGATCTTTACATACCAGCATTGCATCTATATAAAATCAAAAGGTATGCACTAGAGTCACCATTGTGTTTGATTGAATACCTTTAAAGGTTGATGACACTAAGGAAAACAACCAATTTCTCAATGGATCAAGCTCAAATAGCTAACCAATAGACTTGTGTAAGTAAAATTTATTAGTCCCATTGGGTGTCCCAAAAATTGTCGTTACAAAATTTTGCACCCATGTCCAAAGTTTTTACCTAAGGAAAACCATGTGAACACATGGAAAAAAACTCAAAGCTATGGGACTTGAGCTATGAGGTTGAGTCTCTAGAGAAGGCCGACTTTCTTTACTATCAGGGTGCAACTACACTTGGAGAGGAAAAGGGAGAAGTAATGCATGAAAGAAAATCTACGTACTCTAACCTAAGGGGTGATGCACCAAAATAGAGTTTTCAAACCAATATCTACCCATACATGCACAATTGAAAAAATATTACATCAAAGATATACACATCTAGATAATTTTTTAATCTAATAATCACATGCAAATCAGAAAACCCAAATAAATGACACAAGGAAGAAGAGAATTCACTTATATATCATTCATAGGCCAAAAGGAGACACATCCATGCAAGATTGTAGATATCCACAATATAGTCATGAGAGAAAAATTAGTCTTGCACAATACATTAATGGCTAAAGGAGATAAGGTAGAATGCCATATAGTTCAAAGGCAAAGGGGATTTACAGTAGCATGCTAGAGGAATGCCAGAGAAATAGAGATGGTGTGGCCTTATTTTTTTTTACAAAACTACCTTTATAGCTTAGGCATAATTGAAAACAATCATATAGATCTAGAGAAAATTTGATTTGGCACAAATTCAGATGCAAAAAAAAACTAATATCTCACACAAAACAAAACCCTAAGAAGATAGAAACAACACTATTAATAGTTCTTACTAAGTAGATGAATAAAACAAAAGGTGGTGATGTGTTGTCCTTAATATTTTCTAACCCTGAATTGATTTGAGAGTGGTTGAAATTGATCATGAAGATCAAATCATGTAGAAAACCATCTCTTTTTCCTTGTTTCTAGCTTATGAATCAACAAAATTAATAGCTCAACCTAGTAATGTAACTAGAATAAGAAACATGGGGCAACTGTGTTATTTCTTTCTGTCACCCCACAAAGTCTTCATGGGTTTAACTGTTGTATCACCTTGATTGCATCAAATTTCAAAACATAACCATGATAGTTTATGATACTATCAACCTTGACTACAATTTCAACCTAACTTAACCTTCCAAACTGGTCCCACTGCAATGTCACTATAGCTAAAGGTTGAGAAACTTCCCATAGAAACAAAGTGAGAGATGTCAATCTTCCTCCATCTAATGGCCGCAAAAACTCATCAATCCTTCTAGTGCACCAACCAATAGAAATATGAACCTTTTCCCACCTATCTAAATATGACCTACTACATAGAGACCCACAAAAGGAAGAGACCCACTCACCATGCATCACCTCATCAATTTGTTGCTATGACTAAATATCAAGAAACTTCCTATAGTGACAAAGCGACTACCCTTGATCTACTTGCATCGAATGGTCGGAGGTAGAAAGTGAGAACATGTGGCCCATGAAACCAACACATTAGAGGCCCAACCAATAAAATCTCACTATATGCTAGCTCAAACTGACTCATGACCTTGTCACCCTGTGGCCCAAATGACATGATATTGACATGTTAGCACAATTGAAAGGATGACCCACCAAAGAAACTCAGACCCATAATCACCTAATAAGTCATTGTTATGTCATATGAAATAGCACCCTTGCAAATGCAACTCTACATGGTGATAAAGAGATGACCATGGATGGTCCTTGATTTGACAAGGAGGAAGTTGCACAGAAGGAACTAGCCAATAAAAGGAAAGGAGCCATCTTGCATAGTCATACCCTAACCAATAAAAATCAATGAAATTCCAATTTATTCTAATAGGAAGGGGTCAATTGTGATCAAATTTAAACCATTGCTATGTTACATGAAATAATGTGATCATAGTTTTGCATAGTGACAAAGTGATGAAGATAGATCATCTTGATTCCTAGGAGATCTAACGGTCAATAGAAACTTGAGGGGGTTGAAAATATAACTTATGAAAAGATAGGAAACATAATAAGGTTTTATTTTTGTATTTCCATCAGCATTTAAATATTTAAAAGTAGGAAGTGAGCATTGGGTGGGCCTGGACATTTGAATTCAAATATTTTGTGGGGAGGCAAATATGGTTAACAATAACCTTCAACATTTTCACACATTTTTTATTCAAATTTCATTCAAATGTCTCTAATGGCCATGGTTACTTTGGATCACCTTATTAAAATCATAGGGATCAATCACTCTCCCCATAAATTTTTTTAAAGAACCATCATTGCACATAATCATGTATTTAATCAATATATCAAAGAATGTGTAGTGAGTCATATGTTGCTTCCAAACCAATTACATTTTTAAGGAGATTGTATTTAGATGTTGACAATTTTGTCAAGCAACATTGAAAACATTTTGTATTTTTCAACGAATTACCTAACCATTTTAGGCCTCATACAATAGGTGTAATATGATTTAAAAATGGTCCCAACACCTAAGAACACAAAATTCTACCCTTACCCCCTTGACCAGTTTGACCATGATGGCTTTTATATGCAACTCAGACCAATGGTTTTACAATTTGGATCATTATTACATATGATTTGTTCCATAAATCTATATTTTTGATTAATTTGTTTCATCCATCTTGGTTTCAAGAAATCGAGAAGGAGGCCCTAGTTCAATATTCAATCTTAATCTATATGCATGGGACATTAGATGGAGCTAAAAAATGTAACATGTTTTCATTTTTTATATAGGTCATTAATGTAAACGTGTTGCATTTTATTGGCTCTACCTATCATCCATGCATATGGAATGCTACTACACACACATTTTTTATTTAGATTCATTGAGTCTTATTTTGGATGGGAGGGAGAGAAAAAAAAGACATGTGGATGGTTAAGTGGCTATAGACAATGATTCTTCACTATTTACAATTTATCACTAGGTTCCTTTTTTTGACTATTGCTGCATTTTACATTTTGATGTTATTAAAAGAAATGTTTTGTTTCCTTTGTTGAAATGTGGCATACCTTCATTCACTAAAATTGATCTCTTCTAATTGCAACCATATTAGTAACATGTTGATCTTAGTCCTCTTAAAGTTGTTGTTATAACACCATTTGATCATGGTTTCATTGTACTTGGTTGTAGGGTATTGCGTAACAGAACTGACAAATTAAAGCTAGAGTGCTTGACTTTGACATTATTGATAGTTGAGCTTTGTTACTATACTAATAATCCCTTTTGATAATTTATGATATAGTTAAAATAATTTTAGTTATAACTTATTTTTGTATCATGTCATTATTGTCTCTCACAAGCATTCTTTTCATTATTTGTAGATGGAGATGCTCAAACTTTGAAGTCTCCAACATGGTTGGATTGATTTTGTAAAGTGATAAGGATCAATCACTATCCCCATAAAAATGTTGAAAGGATTGTCATTGCACATAATCTTGTCTTTAATCGATATATCGAAGAATGTGTGGTGAGTGATGTGTTGCTTATCAGAATGCTTGTTTCACTTACTCTATCATAAAAATCCTATTTTCTTTGGTAAAAAGAAATTAGCTTACAATATGTGTAGGAGTTTTTAAAAATTATAGGGTGTATATATACTTGCTTATTAACAAGTGCTAGGTTGGAAGAAGCTGCTTGAAGATGTTATTTCAATAAGCTATTTCTTTGTCTTGATTCTTCCAAGTAGCATTTAATTCAAATTAAATATGATTAGTAATTGACTCTAATCAAGTGCTTGAGTCTAATTCTGAGTCTAATTTTTCATTGAAAGCTTTTTGAAAAAGTAAACAAAAAGGTGTCTTTTGACCCAAATTATGCTTTTTTATGTTTATTAGGAGTCTTCTATGTTTTGACATCCATTTGTAGGAATTTAAAGGCATTTGAAGGCATTTAGAGTGATAATCAATAAAAGTTGCAAAATTGACAAAAAAAAAGTTGTCATGCAACAATTTTTGTTGCTAAACAACTTTTTCCTTCCCAAGAAATTGCAAAAATTTCTTAACAACAAAAATTGTTGCATGACAAGCTTTTTTTGACAATTTTGCAGTTTTTATTTTTTGACTAGTGTTGGTTGACATTTCAATTTGAAGGAATTTAGAGAAAGAATCATTAAAATTTGCAAAATAAAAAATAAAAAAATTGTCATGAAATAACTTTTGTTGTTGAGCAACTTTTATCTTCCCAAAAAATTGCAAAAGTTGTTGCATGACAATTGATTTTGTCAAATTTTTAACTTTTCTTTTTTAACAAGCATTGGTTGATATTTTTATTTTAAGGCATTTAGAGTGATAATCAATAAAGCTTGCAAAATTGACAAAAAAAGTTGTCATGCAACAATTTTTGTTGTTGAGCAACTTTTATTAATTCTCACTCTAAATTCCTACAAATACCTACAAATGCATGTTAAAACATAGAAGACTCATAATAAACATAAAAATGCATGATTTTTGTCAAACCCTAGCATTGACCAATGTTAACTGACCTAGATCTTGACCAACAATTATGATTGAGACATCATAATTGTTCAATGGTACATATTAGTTAGGTAGATTGATGTAGATTGCACAAAATAGAAACTTCTATGACCTTGGTCAATCTTCCAACATGTGCAAATGTACCATTGAGTGGAAAGATTATCAATAAATATGCAACTCTTATATTAATTCAAACTTTCACTTTTACTTTCATAGGTTTCCCTTTTACTCATAGGGTCTTCCTTTCATGATAGTCACAATGACACTCAAAGTGATGACTCAAGTCCTAGGGCACTCTAGACTTGTTGATATGATGCATTTATCACAAATGCCAACAATCAAAACTCATTTCAAAGTTTGGACACATAAACTACAATTTTGTGGCTTTTAACCTTCTTTCCAACTAGGTCTCTCCTAGAATCTTTACCTCTAAACCAAGGGAAAGATTGTGGATTCAAAATTTAGAGTAAATAATATAGCCATCTATTGATAAGAAATCACAACATATTTGGTGAATATACAATTTGATCTGAAAATAGACTATTTGATTTTATTGTTTTCAAACTATGGTTGTCACCAAAATTTGGATGCCTAATAGTTGTTATTTTCATAAAGTCTTTTGTTTATGGCATGACAAAATCATTAATGAAAATATCAATGTCATTGATATTTTGACACGACATGTTGTCAAGGGCATGGAAATCTTGTCAATAACAATTTCCTAAATGTCAACCTTTTGACCAAAATGGTCATCGATAATAATTTAATAATTGTCAAACTTTTGGCATTTCATACTAGTGGTCTAACGCCACCCTATGATAGAGATTGGGATGATTTCTGATAGAGTGGTTGGTCGATATATAAAGATCTCTTTATTTCATTACAAGTTTGATGAAATTATTATGACAATATTTCTTGACCTTTTAACATCGAAATATTGACCAACACTCATGAAAAAATAGGTCCAAACTTAGTAGTGTATTTTTAGAGAGGATATTATACAACTTAATTCTAACAAGATACCAAAATGATTAGTGACTTTGGAGTGCATCTCTGGTGAACATGAAAAGATCAAGACTCACACCCTTGTTTCTATACATGAATAGATTGAGAAAGTTAATCTTAGGAATGAGAATTCTCCCATGGAAGTTTTTATTGGAAAATATATATCAAAACGAATAGGGTAAGAATTAATTTCTTTATTAAGGAAATATATACACATTTTTTCCTAGTCATATGATGATGAAAATGTATATAAAGAATATTTATTCTAGTATGAAATAGTTTTGAAACCAAATTCCAATTCTGTTAGATAGAAGCAAAGACCAAGAGACCCCATTTTAGCCTCTAAAATGAAAGAAACACTGATTAAAATGAGGGATGATGGTATAATCAAACCATTAAATATTCCACATAGGTTTCTAATTTGGTTCCTATTAGAAGAAGAATTGAGATTTAATATTGTGTGTTGGTTTTAGATATCTAAATATATCATCATTAAAGGATAATTATACATTTCCAAACATGGAGGTTTTATTTCAAAAGATTACAAGCGATGAGCTCGTGTCTATGATGGATGGTTTTTCTAGTTACAATTAAGTGAAGTTCAAGGAAACAAAACAATATAAAATGACATTTTCTACCCATGGGGAACATATGTATATGCTAGAATATCATTTGGATTGACAAATGTTGGAAAAAAATTTCAAAGAGTGATGGATGTCACATATGAAGGACTTATTGATCACATCTTGGTGGTCTACAAAGATGACCTTACTACCTATTCAAATAGATCAGAGGATCAATATAATCATTTGAAAAAAATATTTACGAAAGCTCTTGAATATGGAATATCTCTTAATCCAAAAAAAGTGTTAGTTTGGAGCCAGAATAAAAATTATTGGGACACATTATATCCAACGAAGGCGTAAGAATAGATTTTTTACTATTGATAACATACAAGCTCCAAAAAAATTTAAACTATCCAATCTTTTTTTTGTGGTAGATTGATTTTGTAAAGAGATTTATATCCAATTTTTCTGAAATTATGAAGCCCATGTCCAAGATGTTAAGGATGGGAGAAAATGTGGTTTGGGACACTAAAGCCTTAAAGGCTTTTGCATGTCTAAAGAAAGTAATAAAGGAAGCTCTAGTCTTTAAGCTGACAAATTTCAAGAAACCTTTTGAAATATTCTCCTTTGCATCATATCATCCAATTTTTTTAGTCATGCTCTAGAAAAATGAAGAAGAACATGAACAACCAACTACCTTTTTTAGAAGAATTTTGCAAATTTTGGAGTTGAATTATGGCATAAATGAGAAGCAAGCATATTCTTTGATAAAAGTAGTTAAAGCTTTTAGACCATATTTGGTAGGTGTTGCTTTTGTAGCATGTGTACCTAAAGTTGAAGTTAAAGATATCCTTAGACAAATAAGCACTACATGAAGAAGGTGTGGATGGATTAATCAAATCCAAGAGTTCAATATCAATATTCATATAACCAAGTTAATAAGAGGTCAAGTATTAGCTAGGCTCATGAAAAATTCTAACTTGGAAGAAACAAAAATAAATCAAGTGGAAGAAGTATAATCTCAAGCAATTATTGGAAGGTTCCCTTGGTACTATGATATTGTATATTATTGAAGGTGTATGAATTATCATGAGGGTTTGAATGAGAATCATAAATCAACTATAAAGTTGTAGGAAACAAAACACATCCTTGTTTAATGAGATCTTTATTAAAACAATAGAGATGAATATTATATATTTTCCTAGATATTCAACAAGCATCTATAATCATAAAACATATGCATGAATGGGTATGTGGAGGACATTTTTCTACCAAGACAACAACTCACAATATTCTATGAGTAGGATATTATTGGCCATATCTTTTCTGTGATTTTTATGCTTATATTATAAGTGTGAAGCATGCCAAAAAATTTCAGCAAAATGGAGATACAATGGAAATTTTCCTCTTCAATCCTTTCAAGAAGAAGAACCATTCCAAATATGGGGAGTTGATTTTATAGGGAAGATCAATAATAAATCATTTAGTGGGCATAGTTGGATTCTAATTGTCAGAGATAATTTAACTAAATAGGTAGAAGTTGTACCACCTAGATGTTGCATTAGTATGGTTATAGATTTTCTAATGAACAATATAATAACTAGTTTTGGAGTTTCTCAAAATAGTACAGTTGATAATAGTATGTTCTTTAGATGAAAGGAGTTTTCAAAATTTCGCAATAAATATGGTATATAGTCTACTACTCTTCTCCTTATCATTCTCAAGAGAATGGCTAGGTTGAATCTAGTAATAAGAGTATACTTAAGATCATCAAAAGGATGTTTAGTAATAACAAAAGGGCTTGGGATTCATAGTTGCATCTTCCATTATGGGCAGACACGATTTCAAGGGAAAAGGCCACTGGATTCTCATCATTTGAACTTATACATGGAAAAGAAGACATGCTTCCCAAGAATAACCTATTACTAGTTTACAAATTCACTAAGAAAGATAAAATAGATTGAATTGAATTTATGGATGAAAGGATTAGTGGATTGGTAGAATTGGATGAGAACTAGGGAACAACATTAGATTATAATATCAAAAAGAAGCAAAAGGTTAAATATCTTCATGAAAAAAGATCAATGGACACGTATAACATTTAATGTTGGTGATTAGCTACTAAAATGGAATGTAAAGTATCAAGATAGATAAAAACATGGAAAATTTTATGCTCTATGGATCAATCCTTTTGTCATATCTAAGAAAGAATAAGAGCATTCATTCTTTTTATAGGATGTTGATGGGAACATACATGAGTTTCCTATTCATTCCCAATATCTTAAAATATTTTCCTTTTATTATGGCATGTTCTTTAGTTGTTCATTATTCAAATAGGATTGATTTTACTTTTTTTTCTTGTTTTTATTATAGAGATAATTGGATTCTCTTCATATTCTGAAGTAATATGTGTCCCCAGAAAATGCCACTAATGGTTCCCTAGAAAAAAATTCTTTAAGGTGTCATTTCTTATTTTGGAGTGGATATTTCTTCAAGACTATAGTCATAAAAATTTATGTTAAAGGAAAATATAAATTTTGATTCTTCAACCCCATGAAAGGAGAATCATGTGAGATAGCTAATAAAAAAATTTGGTCTTAAATCCACATTGAATTAGATGTGAGAGTAACTTTATGATGGCATGTGTGGAAGGATGGACAAAGTTAATGAAATTTTTCCCATTGTTAAAAGGACACAATGATGTTGCCTATCAACATACATTCTTGAAGTACAAAATTTGTGTTTTTGTTTGTAGGTTTTGAAGACACATAGCCATTGGATTACCAATTTAAGCTTATAATGAAGAGGATGACCTAAGGCACATTATGCAACCTAATTTAACTCTTGTCTAGGAAGACCAATTGGATATTCTCAATAGTGTGCACATTGTTACTTAGGAATTGGGAACCAGCTATGAAATTTTTTCCATTGACATTCATGAATTTGATATTGAGAGGAAAAGGCCAAGGTTTGTTCCATTCTTGAAGAGTTTTGAGATCTTTAGGGGAACTAGTAATTTGATGAGATTCTTGATATTATAAGAGAAATATATATTTTCTGAACATTTTAAGTTTTGTTGTTGTAAACATTGGTGAATGGTTGGAATTAGTTATTGGTTAGGTTCTTTTTGTAATCATTTGAATCCTTTTGCACCCTTTTCATTTCTATAAGATGGTGTACCATGAGCTTAGGATAGAGATAGTGAGATATAGAAAAGAAATATTGATAAATATATTTGTATGTAGGGTAGGATATATATTACAACTAGTCACAACTCAATTGTACTCTTCTTTTTAGAATTGATAAAAATGCTTTGTTTCTATTTCAAAGTTTGTGAATTTCTCATCACTAATGCTATATATGAATTGTCCTCTTGGATTAATATTGTTATTGATAGATTGAAATTGGGGAAAACCCTTGAATACGCATAATATTCTTGTTTGTGTTTTTTATAATTGGTCTTCATATTTTGAACTTAAATACACTTAACAAGAGTTTTATGACTTTAAGTTATTCATCCAAAAATTGATGGTAACATGCCCATCTCTAGCTAGTTTAATATTCATAGTCAATATTGAAATTGACTCTATTCTCGCAATGGAGAAGGACTAGTCTTTTTTTGCTTATGAAGCTAAGGACACTTTTGTGGAAGGTGATATTATTTATCATATTTATTTACATACATCATACAAATCCTTTATTACACTCCATTACACGATAAACTTCATACACATTCAACACATTCATATTTTCCATTTGTCCTTGAGAAGAAACTTGCCAAATCAATAGTATCAATCATAAAGTATGCAAAAGAAAGACTTGTACTAACTTGAAGGATTGAGATAGAAGTACACATACCTAGGACCATAGAGTGTGAATTGTGGATATTGAATTATTAGGTTTCAGTCTCCAAAGTTGGACAAGATTGTGTTGCAGTTACTACAATCAAGAGAGAAAGGCTTATAGGAATTCAACCAACAATTTTGAGAACCAACACCTCCTTTTAAAGAGATTTAGATGATTAAGATTAAGATGCAAACAAAGAAATGATAGAGAATGAGTCTTAGTTGATCCGTATGCTTAATATTGTCAAGAGGCGAAAGGATTCAAT
This sequence comes from Cupressus sempervirens, assembly GCA_028749045.1. NCBI lineage: Eukaryota > Viridiplantae > Streptophyta > Pinopsida > Cupressales > Cupressaceae > Cupressus > Cupressus sempervirens. The sequence goes on from CM053790.1 coordinate 494,812,161, forward strand.
AAGATTATGAGGTAAAATAATTTATTTTCTTTTTATATTTAAATTAGAAAATGTATTTTTCATGTGCAAATAAAATAAAAGGGGACTTTTTATTTGATTATAAGAGAGGATATTCTTTCAATTAAATAAAAGTAGGATAAGATGGTCAAACTATAGGATACTATCAAATAAATGTTTGATTATTATTTTTATCAAAGATAAATGACTTTTGATTAATTATACAAAATTGATTAAATGAATAATATAGTCTAGCATATGGATTTAAATACCTAGAAAGAGGATTTATAGTTTAATAAACAAAAATTGGGTTATTAAATTCACCCCTCTTTGAGTCACTATGTGAGAAGGAACATTTACTCAAGGAATGATGATGTATAGTAAATGATAAGAGATCTTACTCCAAACTTGATTAAACAAACTATAGTGAGATAATTGAATATGAACTTGATCAAATGAAGATTAGCGAGGTTGAAAATCCTAAATGCAAAGTTCTATGTGGAGTATTGAAACTAAACATTATGATGTTGTTGATAAGATGATACAAAAACTAATTTGATGTGATGTGAACTAATATTCCCAAGGTTGAATATATTGGACAAAACATCTTCCTTGAGCATAAAGATATGAAGGTGTTGGAATTAACAACATGAGAGTAAACTCTAAGATGGTTTTTTTTTTTGGGGGGGGGGGTGGAGGTCTGGGTGGGGCAGGGGTGGGGGTGTATTAATACTTCAAAACTTTAACCATAAAACATTGGCCATGCATCTGTCTCACAATTTATCATGTAAATTAAAATAGCTAGCTACACATGTTCATCCATAGCATGAAATAAATAACATAGGATATAATCAATTTTTTACTCAAAAACCCTCCAATGAGAAGGTAAAATTGCAGTGGGGATGACACCCACAAATCTTCACTATTGGAGTTCTAAAGTGCATCTAATGAAGGTTACAATTGTTTGATCATAAACTATGATCTAACCTATGAAAGGCATGCCTTGTTAAAGGCCTACAAAGAATGTTAAATCTTACCTTATTAAGGGATTTCAACATCTTGCTAAAATTGTGCCTTGTTAGACAACTTCAACTTACAATAAAGTAAGCACCCTATTAAAGGATTGACAAAATCATGCTAGGACTACTTAGTTAAGATATTTTCACTAATTCACATGTTAAAATGTTTTAGCCTTGATCCTTAGGTTAGCACCTCTCTGCTAGATATCAGATCTCCTATTTCCTGATGTGTACTTTATCCTCCCAATCAAATGTATCTCTTCTATCCTTTAACTACTATGATCTATTCTCTCTAACTAATTTTTTAGTTCATTCCTCTCACACAACCTCCTTAGTCACTATGAATTCTCTCTTTGTACTTAGAATTAATCCTTCTCTTCTCATCCACATGCTCATACCCTTTATGGTTTTCCCTCATTAAGAGGACTTAGGTGAGTTAGCATTAGGTAGTAATCAAATGATTGTGATTCACCCATTTTTCCACTTAGAACATCCCTTAATATGATTGGTTGTAGCACTACATAGGGATTCTCAATATACCTTTATATATATCCTCTAAAATTGTAAGACAATACTTAAGTTGGCCCAAAAATGTTTTACATATGAGTTTGTGCCATTACAAAAAAACTATGCCCAAAACTATTTACTTGGAACTTGAACGCTTTGATGCTCGGCATCCACATCCTTAATGCTTTAACTAAATTACTAAATGACTCAACATTCACTATTTTAAATAGTATATGAATCATTCAACATATATGACTTGCTTGGCACTTGAGTGACTCGACACATACCATCTCGTTAGTACATACTAGTGCTAAACACTTAACTATGTATATTTCTTGGCATACATTACTTACTCAGCACATATAGAGTTCTATTAAGTAATAACTTAATTGTTTTGCCATTGCCTTGACAAAACCAAAATGAGATCAATAATCTCCCCCTCTTTAGTGGGGAAAACACTCTGTCTTGAATATAAAACCTAACTTATGTGCATAACTCAGATAATTTGTATCTCATACAAAATTTCCAAATTTCCAAATTGTGTACAATTGATGACTTAATTGTCATACCTGTCCAAAATTTTATATACCCCCCTTAGTTGAGTGTTCCTTGTTGTTTCTAAATTATGTATAACTCATGCTTAGTAAACGTGGTGTACTACTATTGTCCCTTATTTCTATCTCAAAATTGTGTTCCCCATTTATTCACTATCCTCCTCTTAGCTACTATACTATCCCCCCTTTTTTTACACTTATGTCATGGGTGGTACACTTATAGTGTGTTTTTTCATAGATTATTTGTGGACCTACATAATTATTTTCAATGTTGCATCCCATTTTTTGCACGCTACCTCTAGAGATTGATACTGCATATCTAGCTCGAAAGCAAGGTTAACTAAGCCATCATGACTAGAAAGATGAGAATCTTTCTTCATCAAGGTTTCAGAAAATGCTAGTTCCATGTGTAAAACATCCATGTGTGGGGTCAACATGTATTGGATTTTAATCAAGATAGCTCAAATATTAGCATCTTCTACTTTTAGCTAGGCAAGCCTACATTGAGTGGATAATAGTCTCTAAAAATGTGATTGACTTTGACTATGATATAGTTTTAAAATATTACATGTAGACTTTAGATCTCCCTCCACTTGGTCAACATTCCTCTATACTTCTTGTGTGGAAAGATTCACATCACATAACTTGGTGCAAAGAGAGAAAATTTTCTCCAACACCTTCTTATTTTCTATCTTGGTTGCAATCTCAACCTACCATATTGCAATGGAACTAGAGATATGTTCAAGAAATTTTGTCTAAAACTTATTTTCTAACCACTCTAATAGTTTAGTATTTGAGTCCAAGTCATCATCATTTATCTTGTCATCAATATTTACCAATTTCTCAAGAATAGGTTTCTCTTCATTAGGGGTTGGGAGACTGAAAGCATCAAGTAATATATTTTTTATTTCATAAAAGCTCTTGTTTCTACTTATGATCCATTCTAAGAAACTCTTGGTGTTTCTTCCTATGTAGAGATTCCTATAGAATTCTCATTTTCTCAATGGTGATTGTGGTTAGATCAAACTTGGGTAGTTCAATCACCTCATCAAGACTCGCATCTCCATAAGATATCTCTTATGAGCTCCTTGATGTTTCTACACTTGACTTGGATATCTACGATGGTGTGACTTGAGTTCTCAACCTCTAAAGAAATTGACTACTGGTAGGAGTTGTAGAGTCTAGTGAGGTAACTAAATTGTGGATAGCAATTTTTTCCTTTGGAGTAGTAGTCACCTTCAATTCTTTAGTCTTGTCCAACTGACTATCCTCTTTCTTCTCTTCACCTTGTGTCTATAGTGTAGGTGTAGGAATTGTTCCTTGACCTAATGTAGTTTTTGTTCAATCTTTCTCAATTGTAAGTAAGTCTTGCTTGTGAGAAATGAATGGCACTATTGGTAATGCAACTGGTGTTGTAATAACACCTTGTTGTCTAGTGCTTGCACTCTATTTTTCTATAATTTTTACCTCTTGGGGTACTCTAGATGTGTCAATTTTCTTCTCCCATACTACTTCCATATCTTGCTTTTCAATTTCATCAATTCTTACCAATATAGGATTGGTGCATAACTATGCTACCATGGTGGAACTCTTCAATATCTTCTTTAAATCATCCTCAATCAAAGGATTGATGTTCTAAGAGAAATTTTCAATAACATCCTTGATTTGTATTGAGTCATTATTAACTTGGTCTACATGTGGAGGTCTTTTTCTCAACACTTGTATCTCAAGTACACTTTGATCATTTTGTGGCTCTTCTTTAGTTGTAGCATCTTCTTTTGTTACTTCTTTCTCAGTACCTCCCACACTAGCATCTTTGACTGTTGCATCTTTTGTAGTCTCTATTTCATGTTATTTTATGTCTTGCTCTACTTTCTTAGGGTCTTGCAATTCTTTCTTATCTTTCTCTATTATTGCAAGAGTAGGTAACTTATAAATAGTTCTCCAAATAGCTATGCTTTTGGTTACCACATCCTCAATCTTCTTATTCAATATATGGAATGTTCTACATTTGGGAAATAATTTTGTTTTTTTCTTTTCCATAGCCTTGGTAATCTATCTTTTGTCATATTCTTGCATTACTTGGGCTAAATTTGATTCCCTAATTTGTCTTTTTATTTGTAGGTTGCGTTTTCATTTCTGCTCAACTCGCTCATAAAGACACATAGGCAATGAGTTGGAAATCTCTATAGGAGTTGATTTGAATGTAGCCATCATCACATATATGGCTTCCCCTATAATATTTGTTTAATTTTTCCTATCTTATCAAAATCTATGTGTGCAAAACCAAACAAATCTACATTTAATTTTATATTGTCACAAATTATCTACATAAGAGGAGGAACTATGGATTACCACCTTTAATTGACTGATGTCATTAGATTATGTCTTCTCCTCATCTGAGTCAGCTAGAGCTATATATTTTCTCCTTTCAAATGTCTTCTTGACTAGTTGGCTTAGCTCTACTAAAGAAATAATCCTCTTATTTAGGTTTTTCAGCAACTTTAACTTGCTTACTAGCTTCCCTTGTGCTATCCTTGGTACTAGGTGTTGTTTGCTTCTATTGTGATAGTTTTAGAATCTTCTTCTTGGGTTTCTCTACTTCAAGCTCCTTAGCCTTTCTTTTCTTTTCGGCAAGCTTAGGTGCTTCCTTAGCTTCTTCTTCCTTAGCAACTTCTTCATCAGCTCCCTTATCTTCTCCTTGACCTTGAGTAATTTCCAAAGGGAATTAGAATTGTTATTCCTCTTCTTCCTCTTCATCTTCTTCTTCATCTCCCCCTTTGCCAAATATTTCTTTAAGTTTCTTGACTATTTTGTTCTTCTTCCTAAGAATAGTAGCTATTTTCAAATCCATTGTGAATCTAGACTTGGCTACCTCATAGTTGTCAAATGAGGTGGAAAATTTATTTTTTTCCTCTTCCAATAAAGCTATGATATCTATAGATGTATCATCAACATTTATCTCATATGGAAAGGGCTCAAGACATTTGACCTTGGGTAGGACTACCTACACATATATATAATTAGCATCAGTAGAAAGAAAATATCATCATAATGTTTATCAACTAGTGACACCAAAATCCTTAGCCTCTACTTTATTGACTTCTTAAAGTATTCAAAATAACATGCCATTACTAACTCAAAGTTATCTCCAAGTTTCTCTATGTATTCTACAATCTAAACTATGATAGATTTTTTGGTCTACCAAGAAACTTCACCAAATGAAGTAAATGTGTTTTGCACATAAAAGAATATAAAAACTAATAAAGAGCCAAATTTTCAAGATACACTCTTAGTTTTCCTTATGGCCTACACATTTTTAGATAGTTGTTGAAGTTGAAACTCAACAAGGTCATAGGTGTGGTCTCTCTTTACTATTTTGTATCCCAAATCTACAACCATGCAGGATACACTATTCATTCTACTAGATTGAAATAACTTGTGAGATATCATTCTCATAATAAAATAAATTAGGGGGTCTAAGATAGAATCTATAGACATTCCCCTATTATTCCATATTACACCTATGTTCTTCTCAAATATCTCTTTTGAATCACTTTGCATACTCTTGGGTTGGTCTAGGGTAGGATACCCAGGCACTTGGCTAGTGATCTTAATCAGTCCATTTTATAGCCAAATGAAGTTGTCATGTATTCTACTAAGCACAATCTTGATCCATTCTTTCTTGAATACATTAGGGAAAGCTAGGGCATGTGTCCATCCTTTGCTTTCTATGATTTTATTCTCTTCCCTTAAAAATCCATCATTACAAAGTTCATTGTACAATTCCATCATCTCCATGTCACCTATACTTTCAACTTTCCATGTATAAATAAACCTAAAATCTTGAGTCATTAAGACTTTTGATGGTATCATTAATAGCACACCAGATGTGTCTCCTTTATATAGAATTTTTGGTTTTACCTGGAAAGGTGGTTGTCTAACCTCATTACTAATTAATTTCACATTCAACACCTCCTCTCCCTATTTCCTAACACTTGTAGAAGAGATTTCTACCATGTTTGATACCCACGGTTTAGGAAAACTCAAACAAGGAGGAGGAAAAACAAACTATGAAACTTGTACAACAACTAAACAACTTCCATACCCTACTACATGTTCTCTATAAAATTTTCACCTTTTATGTCTTAGTTTTCATTAATTTTATTAATTTCGGTTGTTTATATTATGTTGAATTTTGGCCCTTTATTCATCAGCTTCCAAAGTTGGCTTAGTTCTATAAATTGAGAATCTAAGACCACCCTCCCACATTTAAATGCTAGGGTTTTGGTTTCTCTTGAATTGGGAATTATATTCCTTGATAATATCTCTCTTAATATTGATTCTAATGCATTTTCATGAAGAGTCTCTTGTCTTGGTAACTTAGGTGCTTGTTTTCACTGCAAAATGAATAGAATTGGAAGAAAGGATTATCCAGAGTTATTTAAAACCCAAACTACTAACTTTGAGGTTTTAAAAGATAATGCTAATAAAGTTTCTAGTTTTTATTTTGAGAATCCCTTGACACCTTCCTTAGGAAAGGCTAAAAGCATCTTGGGGATAGAGAAGCTTTGTGAAAGTTGATACTACTAAAACTGCTAAAGATGTCCTAGGAGATGGTTTTGAGACTAATATCAACCTCTTGTATGAAATTGAGATTACTCCTACCTATGATCCCATTTCTACTTCTAAAATCATCCCAAGTGGTTCTACCTGGTTAAAATCTATTATTTTCACTTTAAAGATAGTGTTCTTGCTCTTCCTCTAGTAGAAACCTCCACCAAACTTAATGCTCAACAACTTGGTCTTAATTCTCTAGCTAAGAGTGAAGAGCTAGTTAAGAATTCCAATCACACTTTGAATGATAAGAATATGCACTTGAATGGATCAAATACTTTAGGGATGGAAATTTTTGTAGATAAGAACAAAATAGAGCCCCCTTTTGTTGATATCACCAACAAAAGGAATAAGAAAAAAAAAGGGAATGATAATTAGATATTAACCAATTGTAGTGATTATAAAAGTAAATAGGGAGATATAACTAATTTTTTTAATAGATGGTATAATAATGATAAGAATAACCCTAAAAATCATGAACATGATCAACATCTATAGCTGAAATGTTAGAGAGTTGGAGATGACTAATAGGAAGTAAATTGTCAAAAAGATGGTGTAGAAACCTTAGAAGAAAAGATTTTATTTATTTAAAAGAAATTAAAGTAGTTGGATTTCAAGCTCACACTATTCTAAAAATACTCTAGGATCATGTTATTGCATTCTACTCCAACCATGAAAGGGGAAAGGGGGGAGTTGCTAAATTCTTGTGTAATCTAATTTGGTAGACTATATTATGAATAGAGGTGTCTTTCCTTCTTATAGGGCTCTATGGATTGTATTTTGTAAATATGGTTAGTGCTTTGGATTGTGTAACATTTATGAACATAATGATTATAGAGATTGAGCTAAATTGTGGGAATGGGATTCAAATAAATTCCCTAGCACCAAGTGGATTTTTATTGGTGATTTTAACATGGTGGAGCATAGGGAGGATAAAGTTGGAGGTAACTCTTTCAATTGGAAATGTAATGAATTATTCTTCTAGATGGAACAAATTTAATGTTTTAGATCCACTTGAGGATAGGAAACCAAAATTTCAAGATATTTCATATAATTGGTGAAATAATCAAAAGGGTTTTCAAAGGGTCTACTATAGGTTGGATAGATTTTATGCAAATTATGCTCTTCTATGTTTTTTCTCTAATCTTGACCACTCACCTCTCATAGTTACTCCTACTTCTCTTTCTGACAATTCTTCTATCTCTGAAAGGATTGGGTTGCAAGGTGATACTCTGATTTCTAGAGTTAAGATTAACATGCCATTTAAACTTAATCTTTCTCTTCTTAAAGATCATGATACTCTTAGTACTCTCAAGTAGGTACCCATGTTGTTAAAATGGTTGGTGGTGATGTGTTACCAAGAGAAATGTGGGAAGGACTAGTTGATGTCATGCAAAATATTTTTTAGATTATTGGTAAAAAAAAGTATGGATAATTTAAATGTTGAGGAAAATGGGGCATAGTCTAAACTCAAAAAAATTGAAAAAGATTTGCAGATCAAAATTCAAGATTTGGAATCAGAAATTAAGATTAAGCACTCTTTGAGGAAGATCCAAAGGTATAAGATTCAAGGGTAGAGAGCTAGGTCCAAATTGAATTGGAATATTGAAGGTAATAGGGGGTCTAAGTATTTCTTGAATATTATTAAGGAAAATATTAAAACAAAGTTTATTGAACACATTAATGTTAATGGTGATAAATCATTAGATCTAGAACTAATCTAGTCAACCTTCTTTGAATATTATTCTCATTTTTTTTCATCTGAAATGTTGGATGCTAATTATGAGGTGCTTGATAAATGTCTACAACTAATTCCCAAAAATATTTTAGAAGAAGATAGTAACAAATTCAGCACTCCTATTACTTTGGATTAATTTAAATGGGTAATTAACTCTCTAACCATGATAAATCACCAGGATGTGATGGTCTTCTTGTTGAGTTCCATAAGACTAATATTGACTCAATTTCTAGTAAGTTGTTAGCACTTTGTGATGACTCTTTCAATAAAGGATCCCTAGGAAAAAGAATTAATAAAGGCATGATTAAATTGATCTGAAAGTCTGGTGATAGAGTTGAAGTTAAAAACTAGAGGCCAATAACAATATTGAACATCTCCTATAAGATTATTGCTAAATTGTTGGCTAAAAGAAATGATAATTTTCTCAATAGATTTATATTAGTTATACAAACATGTTTCATTATAGATAGGCATATATTGGAAAATCTAATTACTAGTTGGGTAGTAATGCATTGGGCTAAGAAGAATAAGAAGAATGTGTCTATGGTATTGCTTGATTTTGAAAAAGCCTATCATAGAATTGAATGCCCTTCTATTATTGGGATACTACAAGATTTTCTATTTCCTAAGGTTTTTTGTAGATGGATTAAGGTGTTGTTCAAGGATTCTTCTACTATCATAGATGTGAATGAAAACCTCTCTATCTCTATTTCTCTAAGGAGATCAATTAGACAAGGTTGTCCCATCACCCCTACCCTATTTGTGATTGTTGTTGATGCTTTTTTCTATGTGCTCAAAGAGCCCTTCCTTGGACCTCCTGTAAAAGGTCTTCTCCTTCTGAACAATGATTCTCTTCTCATTTCCTAGTTTTCTGATGACATTTCTCTATTCTTAGAGTTTCAGGAACTTAATTTTTGTAACACCTTAGATAAACTTGATTTTTTTTTTAGCCTTTGGTGCTAAAATTGTTGAGATATTGTTGAAATAATGAATGTTGATGATATTCATATGGGGGAATATTGTCGATATGTTTCTATCATGATATGTTACATTCATGACTAAGTTTTTCATTGATGTCAACACAGTAGTTTTCTATGGTATCTGATAGAAGAGCAACATAAAGATCAAGTTGGTATGGATGACTAGTTGAGATTCCAACTATCTAAGGTTATGGGAGATATGTCTAAGTATCTAGTATATGCAGTTAATGTTGAATGAATAAATGATAATTTTGGAAGAATTTATCTAAGTTTTGCTGATGTCTATTCTGAGATAGAGTTTACAGAGGCATGTTCTATTAAACTTGTCATATCTCTTAGAAAAACTATTATTCTAATAATTAAGGTTAAAAATATAAGGAAATCCCTAGGGAAATTATTGACCACAATATCCTAAGCATGGCGAACACTCTGGTAGAAAAATTTGTAGGGCCAAGACCTAATATTGATGTAGTGAGGACATTTACCAGGAGAAAATGGGACCTTAAAGGGCATGTAGAAGTGACTGCTATGGCCAAAGGCTTCATGTCTTTCGAGTTCTCTTGCTCGAAAGATTTTTCTCGTATACTATGTGCTGGGAACTGGTCTTTGGGCAGATCCAACCTAATATTGCAAAAATGGACATCCAACTTGGATTTGAACAATGATTTCCAATCTCAGGTTCCAGTTTGGTTAAGACTTTTGAAACTTCCTTTGGAATATTGGCATGAGGATGTCTTTGATGGCATAGCCAGGACCTTTGGAGAGCTCCTCTCCATTGACCTTGTCATAGCAGCTAAGAAAAGATTGAACTACGCAAGAATCTATGTAGGAGTCATCGAAGGCCAGGACATGCCTCAAGTTTTAGAACTACAATCTCGTCTGGGAAACAGATCTCAAAAGATTGACTATGAAAGTGTGCCTTTTGCTTGTTTCCATTGTAAGAAGGCTGGCCACAAGGCTGGATCATGCCCACTTTTCAAAGGGAAGAGTATGGTGGGAAAGGATCGTCCACAAGGGGGGATAAAAGATTCTCTAGATCCCAAAAAAGAATGGAGGAAAAAAGCATCGCAAGTCAAGGCAAATGGAGAGGCAGAAGGAAAAAAAAATACTACTCCTAATGCGCCCCAAGAGGAATCAGGGCCTCCTCGGGTGACTGGAAATGTAGGAGGGGGAGAAGAGAAAGGAGTGAAAGACGATTCAACACCTCACCCCAATGCGAAGAAATCTGAGAAGAAACCTGAGGAGACAGGTGAAAATATGACTCTTCCCCCTCTGGATTCTTAGGAGGATGACTTGAAACTATCCTTTGTCCCAAACTCCATGGAAGAACTAAAGGAGGGGGAACCCATGTCCCAGGACCCTAACCCGATGTGTTGTCCCCCCCCTTCAATAGTAAACAGAATCATAGAGAGGCTGTCTGCATCGACAATGGAAGATTTGGCGAGAATTGATGCTTGGTTGGACAAAGGACTAGAGGGAGAAGAGAATCCCTGGACAGAAGTCAGGAGTAGAAAGAAGAAGAATAGCAGGGACCCTTCTCCGGTATCTCCCCCTTCTACTAGAAGCATGGCCAAGGCTGATCTCGGCCACAAATCTAACCTAGTGGAAAGGAAAAACAAGAATGAAATCAGGAAAGAGGAAGCCAGAAGAAACATTAAGGATGGTAAGCAACGCACCATCCAGGAAGCATGTTCAGTAGTTAAATCATGAAGATCTTATCTTGGAATATTCGTGGACTCAATGGAATCCACAAGCAATAAGTTATTAGAAATATGATAAGGGACCAAAGGCCTGATGTGTTTCTAATCCAGGAAACTAAAATGAAGAAGGAAAGGATGGAAAATATTAAGTTCAACAATAGCATGAAGGGCATAGCCTCTAACTCTAAAGGAGCATCTGGAGGACTGCTGTTACTTTTCAATGATAAGTATTTCAATATAGTAGCTGAGTATGATGAAGATAACATTCTTTTCTGCAGAGTTCAACATTTGCACACCAATGACTCCTGGTTTTTAGTGAATATTTACGGCCCCAATAATAAGAGAGATAGAAAAAACTTCTGGACCAAAGTTGGTAATATGGTGCAAGATTGTGACATTAAGAAAGGTATAATCATGGGAGACTTTAACACACCACTAGAAGATAAAGAGAAAAAGGGAGGTATGCCCCCAGATTGGGAAAGTAAACAGAATCTTTCTAACTTCATAAATAATCTGGCCCTTATGGACGTAGAGCTTAAGGGTGGATCCTTTACCTGGTCAAACAAGAGAAAAGGCCATGATTGCATTCAGGTTAGGCTGGATAGAGCTCTTATATCTTCGGACTGGCTTCAATCCTTCAGCTACAGACTATCTCTGCTTCCTAGAATTAGTTCGGACCACTCTCCCATTTCTCTTTTAGTTTCCCCTCTGGTACATAGGAGATACCATCCTTTCAAGTTTGAGAAAATGTGGACCTCTCACCCTGACCTCCTGGATAATATCAAGAAATGGTGGGGGATAGAGGTGGAGGGCTCAGCCATGTTCAGAGTCACCAGAAAACTTAGCAATGTGAAGAGGATGATTAAAATTTGGAACAAGTCTGATTTTGGTCATATCTTCCATGAAAAGAAAGAGTTATTTGATAATCTAACTATTATCCAAGATTGCATTCAGAAGGAAGGTTACACTGAGACCAACAGGGTTTCGGAGCTCAAGACCCTGTCTAAAATTCATAACATTATTAATAAGGAAGAAAAATTTTGGAGGCAAAGATCGAGGATCACCTGGCTAAAGGAAGGAGATCGGAACACTAAGTTTTTTCACCTAACCACCCTCAAGCACCATGCTAGTAATAGGATCTATGGTATCAGAAAGGGGCAGGAGCTGTTAACTGAAGAATCTACCATCTTGGAAGAAGTTGTTTCCTTTTTCTCTAGCCTTTTCTCTGAGGACCCAATGCTTTCCAATTTGGACCAAGAGGATTTGTTACACTGTATCCCTCAGCTTATTCAACCTATCCATAATAAATAGCTCTATGCTATTCCTAATGCTTCGGAAGTTAGAGAGGCTCTCTTTTCTCTGCCTACTGACAAGGCTCCAGGCCCAGACGGTTTTCCCACTTTTTTCTTCCAAAGGTTCTGGCCGGTGATCATGGGAGAGGTTTTTCAGGCTATCCAGGAATTCTTTGGAGCCAAATCTATTCTCAAGGAGCTAAACTTGACTTTTGTGGTTCTCATTCCTAAATCCCCTGGGGCGGACTCGTTGGACAAATTTAGACCAATTAGTCTGTGCAACTCACTCTACAAGATCATCTCTAAAGTTCTCACTTTAAGAATGCTCAAGATCTTGCCCATGATAATCTCGTAGCATCAATCAGGTTTTGTTCCAGGGAGACAAATTTTGGATTCTGTCCAGATGGTGCACGAAGTCATCCACTCTCTTGAGGCATCCAAACGGGAAGGTATGTTTCTAAAACTGGATCTTTCTAAAGCTTATGATAGGGTAGATTGGTCTCTCCTTGGGAAGGTCCTCTCAACTTTTGGCTTTGACAGTAAAGTTTGCAAAATTATCTCTCAATTGGTGTCCACCTCCTCCTTGGCTGTTCTGGTTAATGGAGTCCCTTCTAATTTTTTCAAACCTTCCAGAGGCCTCAGACAAGGAGACCCCCTTTCGCCCATTTTGTTCATCATTTTAGCTGAATACTTAGGAAGGATTATAGACTGTAGAAAGCGTGAGGCTTGTATCAAAGGGATCCTTTCCTCTAATTGTGTTCCCTTCACTCATCAGCAATTTGTTGATGATACTTTCTTGGGGGGGGGGGGGAAGCTTCTGTCAAAGAGGCCAGAGCCCTGAAGAAGATTCTTGATACTTACTCCAGTGGGACGGGTCAGCTGATTAATTGGAACAAAAGCTCGCTCTTTTTCATGAACACCTCTGAGTTTAGACAAAGAAAAATTGCCAAGATTCTGGGTTGTGGGGTAGGCTCTTTCCCCTCTACCTATCTTGGTCTCCCTTTGGGATCCTCACCCCCGGAGTCTTTTTGGAATGGTATTTTGGACAGATTCAATAGGAAGATGGCTGGTTGGAAAGGGGTCTCTCTTAGTCAAGTGGGGAAATGCCTCTTAGTCAAATCTTCTCTTCAAAATCTACCAATCTACACCCTGAGCCTCTTTGGAATTCCGAGGAAAATAGCTGAAAGAATGGAGAAAATCCAGAGAGACTTCCTTTGGAATGGTAATGAAGGGAAGAAAAGATACCCTCTTGTTGCTTGGGAGAAGGTTTGCCTCCCTAAGAGGTACGGAGGTCTGGGCATTAGAAAGATCATCCACCTCAATAAGGCTCTCCTAGCTAAACAAATATGGCGGATCTTCAGTAGCACCGGTGAATGGAGGGACACCCTGGTAAACAAGTACCTTAGAAGACCCACTCTTCCTTTCACCCTTTTTAATGGAGATATCCCAAAAGGATCAAACATTTGGAATGGGATCATGAAAGCCAGGGACCTGGCTAAGGCCAGGATTTCATGGAAATTTGGAAATGGGAAGGACATCCAGTTCTGGTCGGATAGATGGCTTTCCCAAGATCCACTTACCAATAACCCTATTTTTAAGAGATGGATGCAAGCTTGTATTGATCAAATTGGGTCCAAAGTTTGTGATTATTGGAATGGCCAGGAATGGAGTGACCTATCCCTCATCTCTGAGGACTTGACTCCTATAATGCTTATGCTCAATTCCATGATTCCTATCAATTTGGGGGATGAGCTGGTCTAGAGGGATAATCCCAATGGAAGATACTTTGTTGCCTCAGGTTATAATTCCCTTTGGAGCTTAAAAGAGAAGGCCCCTCGGGCGGAGGCTTGGATTCTGGGTCTCACTCCAAAGATCAACATTTTTTACTGGCTGGCTCTTCAGAACAAAATCCTTACTCATGACAATCTCATGAAGCGAGGACATGTTATGCCCAGTAGATGTCCCTTGTGTAAGAATCAGGCTGAGACTGGAAATCACATTTTCATCTTATGTGACTATGCCAGGGAGGTGTGGAATGTCATCACACATGATAATGAAACCCTCTGGTGCAAACCGGATAATCTCATGGATTTTTTCCATCAGTGGAAAGGTCTTTGTAAGATTGCTGGTCGGCAGGATCACTCGGACTGGATTTTACCCCATTTTTGTTGGGGAATTTGGAAGGAAAGGAATAATAGAATATTTAGAGACAGAGAGGAGCCGGCTATAATCCTTGGCAGGAAGGTCTCAAAGAATATAAAGGAAAATCTCCAAGTGCTGAAGGAGGAAGAAGAAGAAGAAGGGGATAGAAAGATAGCTAAAGAAAAAGACAGGAACCTCAAAAGGCAGGATGCTAGCTGGCTTCTCCCCCCAGATGGTTGGTCAAAAGCCAACTTTGATGGGGCTTCTAAGGGTAACCCAGGCCCTTCAGGTTGCGGTGGAATCATAAGAAATAGCTATGGGGAGGGAATAGCTGCCTTTGCTTCCCCGCTGGGAATCCAGACTATTCATCTGGCTGAAGCAAGAGCTGCGAGTAAGGTGGTCAAGTTGGCTTTTGAAGCCGGGATTACTAAACTTTGGCTTGAGGGAGACTCCAAAAACATTATTAATACCATTAATGGTATTTCCCCTCCCTCGTGGATGATTGCGAACATAATTGCCGAGACTTGTGCCACTCTCACAAAGTTTGATAAGGTCCACGTCACTCATGTTTACAGAGAGGAAAACCCAGTCGCTGATTGGTTTGCTAATAAAGGGGTTAACGTCACCAATAATCTGACTTGGCATGCCGGAAAAGATTTTCCTGCAGAGGCAAAGTTTCTTATCGACCAAGATAAAATCTTGGGAAGGACAGCTCAAATCCAATGCAATTATGGATAATAAAGATTGCTTAATAAATGGTAAGTGCCATTATTGGCATCGTGATTTTCACCAGCAAAAGGGGTTTCCTCTGACATTTCGACACATTCGAAAGGATGATACCATTATTTTCAGAAAGGGGTATATTCATGGGTATCATAAAAGAAACATCACCATTTTTTCAAATGCAAATAACTTGCACAGTTCAGAGTTCATGAAAATTGTGGAAGTTGATCAGGTAAACATGACGGGTGAGAGGAGCAGAAAGGAGCCGGTGGGGGAAGTTCAGAAGTGGAAGAACAAGGCCAAAGTTTGGAAAGAGCTGGAAAAGGGTGGGGTTACTAATTTCTTTGAGAAACTTCATGGCTCGAATCCTGAGATCACTAATAGCATGGTGAATTCGTGGAATAATGGTAAGGTTAAGGTGAACGGGGTCTACTTTCAAATTACTGAGGATGTGGTTGCTGAAGTCACGGGGATTCTGATGGAGGGGCATAAATTCTTCAGAGACAAGAAGATGTCTTCTAATGCAATCAAGGATTTTGTGAAAAACACTGAAGAGTTGAACAAGCTGGGCAAGAAAGAGACATTTTTTGTAACGGATACTATAAAGAAGCTCTGGAGGTATGTTCTCTATGCTGTCATTGAATATATAACCCTAGACCCCAGGTTTGATAGGGTTAGGACTCACCATTTTGTGATTCTGAATCATTTTCGCCATGGTAGTAAGATCTCCTTCCCGTATTATCTTTTTAACTCGATGAACAAGGCCATTTCTAGTTTTAAAAAGAAAGCTACCGTCAACCCGGCTCTGCATGAGGGTCTTCTGCTTCTGATTCATGAGCATTTCCATTCTCAAACCATTAGCAAAAACCCTATCCAAGGGACGGATGTTGACAAGAGCAGCTCCAGTTTTTCCTCAGATTTCGACGATGTCGAGAGCATCAGCTCTGATGAGGTTTTTGAGCATTCAGGTAAGAAGACTAAAAGCCATAAGAAGGATTACCCCTCTATCAAATTACCCAGAAGAAAGAGCCCTAGAGGTCATACCCCAGCTAATACTGGCTCTGCTGAGGTGGAGGAGGAAATGGATACTGATGATTCTGACAAGGTTTCAAAGGAGGAGCTGGATGAGGAGAAACTGAGAAAAAGACAGAAGAGGGAGGGAGAGAGCATGGAGTGCTCCAGTAGTCAGGGAAAGGATTCTCTGCCCATTCCCCTCTCCCCTATACATCCTCAGCCTCCTTTGGAGGAAAATGACAACTCTGGACAGATTGAGGGGGAAGTGCAAGTTAATAACAGAAGGAAGGCTTGGAAGAACTTCAATGTGAGAATGGCCACTATGGGAATCTACAGAGAGGCAATGAACCCCCAACTCCTAGTGGACGACCACGAGAAGCCTAGACTCAATGAGCTAATTGACCCAGCTATGGTGGCTATTTCTGATAATGCAAGAGAAACGGGCATGAATCTGTTGAACAATGCTCGCAATAGCATGATCGACAACTTCAAATCAATTAAATGGCTCTTCCATGAGCTTGAGGATGTCAGAGATAGGGTTTCCCAAATGGAAAAAATCAAGAGCAAGACAGGTGCAGAAAGCCAAGGCGATCAGAACAGCTGGGAGACTCTGATGGAGAGGAGAGTAAAAAATATTGAGAACTACAATCACAACCTGGCAAGTCAAATGATCTCCCTCCTCGCTTCGATCAATGACAACATCCTCTCTCTCTTGGAAAATCTCAAAGATAGGAACCAGATGGAGGAAGATGATAAAAAGAATAGAGACAAAGATAGGCTAGATGTGGATAAAGCCAAGGACAGCACTATGGAGTAGGATTTGATGAACACCCAGGATCATAAGGCAGAAGAGCAACAAGAGTGCACCGAAGCTGCTCAGACCATGCTCGAGATGGAGAAGTAGTCTGCTAGGTTGGGTCTCTGTCCTTTGGTTTTTGTTTCTCCTGGTTTTGGCTTTTTTTCTGGTCTTTGTTTTTCTGGTTGGTTCTCTGGCCTTTTTAGTGGGCAGTTGTTTCGGGCTGGGCCTTTGGGCTTATTTTCAGCCGTAAGGCTTATGTTTTGGCTGGGCATTTTTTCGCTTATTTTCAGCCTTTCTTGTTGTTAAACTTATGGGTTTCAGGACCCCTTAAAACCTGTTTACCTTATCAAAAACAATATGAAGAAGATATGTTGGTGATGATGTGGCTAAGTTCACTCATCATAATCTTGTGTCTACAAAAAGTTATTCAAGTTACAATGTGGAAGATTAATGTTATTGCTAAGTGTAAGATGTTCTTAATGTGGTCCTATAATGATTAATTAAGAAGGTCTAACAACCAACTCAAGGAATTATTTTATGGACTTAGTATAAAGGAAGGGCATTTTTTTTAATCATGAGGTATGGAATTATGATCTAAAGAAGTGATTGTAAGCAGTAGAGAGAGTGAAACACAACATTGAGCAGAGTAGAGAAGAAGTGAAGGAAACTTCATTACTGAGGTTTTATTGAGTGATTTGATATTTGATATTTGGATTCTAGGTTTGTGACCTAGTCTACAAGGTTTGATAGTGATTGGTTTAGTTGAAAAAAAGAAGGAAATAAGAACATAATAGTAAATTGTATGTTTGAGTAGTGAGCTCTTCTTGTATTTGAAATTGCATGTTTGGGTAGTGGGCTCTTCTTGCATACATTGTACCAAAAATCCTAATAGGGTTGCCATGACTCCTAACACAAACTCATATGTATTGAATTTTGTAATAGAAGCCTAATAGGGTTCATCCTCTAACAAGGAATATTTGTATTAGTACATCATCTTGTGGGAATCATTCCCATTGGGGTTTTCCCTCTGATCAAGGGTTTCCCTAGTCAACACATCTGGTGTAATAGTATATGTTCATTTTATTATGGTTGTTGTTTCCTTTGGTTTAATGGTTAAGTTTATTTAAAGAAAATAAATATTTTAATTTTCAAAAAAATGATTCACCTCCCCCCTCCTAGTTATCTTGGTGGACTATATTTCTAACAATTGGTATTAGAGGATCAAGTCCTTGAAGAGAAAGCTTAACTTTGGGAGATCATGGAAAGAAAAGATAGTCTAAGTTAGATAGAGGAAATTTTGACATAGAAGTTATCATATTTGTGTAGAGCTCAAAGTATTGAGATTTTAGATCTAGAACCCTTTTGTTGTATACAAAAGAACAGAGGCACAAGTATAGAGAGATCCATATTTGAAGAAGACATGAAGATCAAGGAAGGTATTGATCTACTTATGAAAATAGAACAAGAAGGTATGGAAATTTTTTCTTCTTGGAGATGTAATGAGTTTGGTCATTTTTCATCTATACGCCCTAAGAGAATAAGGAAAAAAAAAAAGAGTTCACTTTCTGATGAAGATTAAGAATTTAAAGCAAGTATGGAAAGATTCTTGAATGATTTTGATGATAAAGATAATGAACCTAAATTAGTTAGGAAAGAGGAAGTATTAGAAGATATAGCTTTGGTAACTATTGTTGATCCAAAGGTTAAACATGAAAATGTGGAAGTTATCATTAACAATAATTTGTAGAATTAGAATTAGAATGAAGAGCAAAGATCTGGTCCTAGAGTAGAAGAAAGAGTTGAGTTGATGATTCCTGAGTAGAATAAAACTGTAGAAAGAAGAAGTAGGTCATTAATAGAAGTAGTAAGAGCTATGTTAATTGAGAATGATGTATCCAAGATTTTTTGGATAGAAGCTATGAATACAACAGTGTACACTATGAATAAAGTCTAAGTCAAGAAAGACACAAAAAAGACCCCTTATGAACTAGGGTTTGGTCACTCACCTATAGTTAAGTATTTTGGAATTTTTGGTAGTAAGTGCTATATCAAAAGAGATGATGATATTGGTAAGTTTGATGCTAGAAGTGATGAAGGTATGTTTCTTTGTTATTCATTAAAAAGAAAGGCTTATAGATGCTATAATTTGAGAACTAAGACTATTATGGAAAGTGCAAATGTGAGAATTCATGAAAAATTTAGGATAAAGAGAGAATAGTTTATTATAATTTAGATTATGATTTTTTTACTAAGCCAAGGAATGATGATGTATTTCTTGAGATTAATAGTTATTTCTAGAATGAAGGAGAGCCAAGGCAGGAACAAAGCTCAGAACCTTCAGTAGAGCCAAGAGTTGAGATAGCAAATCCTACTTTGGAAAAGAATATGATAAAGAATCACTCATCCAAGTAGATCATCAGAAAAAAAAGATAAAGGTGTGATGACAAGAAGTAGAGTCAATGAAGAACTATGTTTGATATCTCAATTTGAAACTAAGAATGAAAATAAAGCATGTAAAGATGATTATTGGAAACAAGATATGAAAGAGGAATTGGATTAGATAGTAAAGAATAGGAACTAAATGAGTATTTAGGAACAAGATGAATAAGAAAGGAAAATTTGTAAGGAACAAGGCAAGATTGGTATGTAAAGGTTACTCACAACAAGAAGGAATAGAATATGCTAAGACTTATGCTCTAGTGGCTAGAATAGAAGTAGTAAGATCATTCTTAGCCTATGTAGCACAAAAGAAATTCAAAGTGTATCAAATGGATGTCAAGTTAGCATTTATGAATGGAGAACTTGAAGAAGAAGTGTACATGGAATAACCTAAAGGTTGTCCTTTGACATTTGATAAGGAAATAGTATGCAAACTGAAGAAAGAATTTTATGGCTTGAAGAAAGCACCCATAACTTGGTATGCAAGGTTGGACAAGCATTTGACAAAGCTTGGGTATAGAAAAGGTATGGTAGATAGTAATCTATATTGGAAAGAAGCTAATGATGGTTTGATGATTTTGGTAATATTTGTTGATGATATCATATTTGGAGGAAATGATGATGGAAGTGAAAAATTTGCTGAAGAGATGAAGAAAGAATTTGAAATGAGTATGATAGGAGAAATGAAATATTTTCTAAGATTATAGATTATACAAAATAAAGTAGGAATCTTTATTTCTTAGACTAAGTACTTAAAGGATTTATTGAAAAGTTTTGGTTTGGAAACATGATAACCCATTGGAACACCCATGGTTGCTAGACACAAGTAATCTAAAAAGGATGAGACACCTATTGTTGAGTAGAAAAAGAACAAATATATGATTGGAGGATTGCAATATCTGACTCAAGAAAGGCCAAATATAACAAATGAAGTTAGAATTGTTACAAGATTCCAAGTTGATCCTAGTGAAGCACATTATGCAGTAGTCAAAAGGATATTAGATATCTGAAAGGAACATTAGAGTTTGGATTGTGGTATGACAGATCTAATGATTTTACTCCAAGTCCTTATATTGACGCTATTTATGTAGGTAGTATGGATGATAGAAAGAGCACTAGTGGTGGAGCATTCTTTCTTAGAGGAAGATGGGTTTCTTGGTTAAGTAAGAAGTAGGATTATACATCACAAAGTCCAATGGAAGTAGAATATGTTCTAGTAGAAAATAATTGTAATCAAGTTGTTTGAATGAAGCAGATGCTAAAGGATTTAACGATAAAAATCAATGAACCTGTTATCACACATTGTGACAACACAAGCACATTAAATACGTCTAAGAATCTAGTGTTGTATTCAAGGACTAAGCACATTTCTATTAATTATCACATGCCGAGAGAGA
Organism: Cupressus sempervirens; assembly: GCA_028749045.1. NCBI lineage: Eukaryota > Viridiplantae > Streptophyta > Pinopsida > Cupressales > Cupressaceae > Cupressus > Cupressus sempervirens. The sequence goes on from CM053790.1 coordinate 494,833,079, forward strand.
AATTTGTAGAAAAGGAAATTAGATTGAAGTATGTGAGCACTAAAGAGAAGATTGTAGATATATTCATTAAGCCTCTTTCCAAAGAGACTTTTGAGTATTTGTGAGGTATGCTAGGGGTTATGCCCCTTCCTACATTAGAGTAAATGATGCAAGAGTGCATCATTCTAGTGTAACAGAGCACCATTATTGTCTACACTGAATGTTGATGCTTCTTGTATGGGGGAGTATTTGTGATGGACAAAGTCACCTTGGACTCTTGTTGGATGTTATTTTGAATAGTGTCTTTGGACACTTGAACTAGTAAGAATTGTTTTTGAAACCTTTGACATTGATGTCAATGGGGGAGAAGTTTGACATGAAAAACATCATGATGAAAAATATCATGAGAGAAGATCATGATGAAGAACATCATGGGGAGAAGCAAAGAAAAGTAAGAATAGGTACAACATGTTCAAAGAAGTACAACATGGATTGACACTTTGACATAAAACACATTGAGGTATATCAGTGGGGGAGAATTATTAATGAAGAGGATTTAAAAAGAAAGATGAATAGTCTTTTATTGGTATTCTTGGAACAAGATTTTTTTAAATCTTTGTTTCCATCAATAACAAAGGGAGAACTTGTTGAGAGATTTTTGGAAGCATGAATACTGATGATATTCCTATGGGGGAGTATTGTAGATATGTTACTATGATGGTATGTTACATTCATGACTAAGTTTTTCATTGATGTCAACATAGTAGTTTTTTGTGGTATCAAATAGAAGAACAACAGAAAGATCAAGCTGGTATAGATGGCTAGTTGAGTATTCCAACTATCCAAGGTTATGGGAGATATGCCTAAGTATCTAGTATATGAAATTAATGTTAGATGAAGAAATGATAAGCTGTGAAGAAGTTATGTAAGTTTTGGTGGTGTTTGTTTATAGATAGAGTTTAAAAAGGCATTTTCTAGTAAACTTGTTATATCTCTTAGCAAAATTGTTACTCTGAGAATCAAGGTTGAAGATATGAAGATGAGATGTTGGTGATAATGTGGCTAATTTATCTCATCATAATATTGTATGTACAAAAAGTTATTCAAGTTGCAAGGTGGAAGAATAATGTTATCGCCAAGTGTAATGTGTCCTTAATATGGCCCTATAATGATTAATTGAGAAGTCTAATAGCTAACCTAGGGAATTATTTTATGGACTTAGAATAAAGGAAGGAAATTTTCCTTTATCATGAGGTATGAAATTATGATATGAAGAAGTGATTGTAAGTAGTAGAGAGAGTGGAAGTGATGGAAACTTCATTGCTAAGGTCTGATATTTGGATCCAAGGTTTGTGACCTGGTCTACAAGGTCTAACAATGATTGATTCAATTAAAAAAACAAAGGAAAGAAGAACATACTAGGAAATTGAATTTTTGAGAAGTGAGCTCTTCTTGTAGTTGAAGTTGCATGTTTTTGCAATGGGCTCTTCTTGCATACATTGTACCACAACTCCTAACAAGGGTTCAAAGTCTCCTAATAGGGACTCATATGTACTAAATGTTGTAATAGAGTCCTAACAAGGAATATTTATATTATTATATCATCTCGTGGTCATCATTTCCACCAGGGTTTTCCTTCTGATCAAGGGTTTCCCTAGTCAACATATTTGGTGTAATCGTCTATGTGCATCTTATTATGGTTTTTGTTTACTTTGGTTGAATGGTTAAGTTTATTTAAAGAAGATAAATGTTTTAATTTTTAGATAACTTATTCACCCACCCCCCAACACTACCCTTTTAGTTATCTTGGTGGACTATTATTTCTAACAAAAATTGCTTCTAATAAATCTTCAGTTTTAGGTTTGTCACACTTTCCTCCCAATTGGGTTCAATCAATGTCTTGGAAATGGAAAGGCCCCAATGAGATTTTTGGATATTTTGGTATCACTTTTTCTATTAATCCTTCTAATAAAGCCATGTGGGAGTGGGTCTTTGATAAAATTCTAAAGAAACATGTGAAATAGCACACTCATTTTTTGTCTTTGGTAGGAAGAGTACAAATTGTGCAAAAAATTTTGGCATCGCATCATCTTTACTTTTCTTCTACTTTTTTAATAAATAACCATCAAATGGATAAAATTGAAAAAAAATTGAGAGATTTTATCTAGTGTGATGGAATGGGAAATAAAAAGAGACACCATATGAATTCACAGTGGTTCTATAAACCCAAGCAATATGGTAGACTGGGCTTGGAGGACCTAAAAATGAATGCTACTACTCTTGCCTCCAAATGGATTCTTAAGGCCATTTATGGTAATGAACTTGAAAGTTTTGATCAAAAAAACATTCAATGCTTTATAGTTCCTAAAGGAAAAACATGGATGAACATCCTATTTTGTGATTTTTTTAAAGGAGATTTTAAGATCAGTGTATTTGGTTCTTATGTATTTATTACTCTTTGGAAGGCTTGTACCCAGTCAAGGACACTCTTACTAGTTAGAAGTGTTGTTGGCTCTTCTCCATCCTTTGTTTTCATAGATATATTGATTTGGTGGGGTTTATACCTAAATGGGAAAACTTTGGCACATACACAATGTTTCTCAACAAAACATTAGAATGTGATGGGAATCTCATTAATTAGTGGCATAATGATTGATAGTTAGATGGGTACTTAGGATGATATTAGAGATAGATATGATATCTGATAGACCTAGAAAAAATATACACTTTAATTTACAAGGCACTTAGTACAAGTAACTTCTCCAAAACCATTGACTCAGATAGTTATTTCAAACAACTCTTGTGGAAAGATGGTACAGTACTTAATGAATTATTAGTCAAGCAATTATATACTATGTTTGTTTCTTATCCTAATTTTTTTCAAAGGGTGATCCAAGGGTGGGGTTTGTGTTCTACCCTTTTTTAATGGTCTTTCTTTTTATAGTACTTGTTTCAAGCTAATGTGGAACCCAAAAATGTTTGTTTTAAATGGCTCTTGTTTCTTAGAAACTTACTTTGGGACCTAGCTTGGAGTGTTTAGGTCTTTCCTCTAGCTATTGTAAAATTTGTGATATAGTTGAGTCCTTTGAGAATTTATTCTTTCAATGTAACTTTTTTATTATTATATGGTAAACTTTTTTGGGCAATCCTATTGTATGGAACTTAAAGCTAGATCTCTCATGGAGTGAAATTTTAGCTACATATGTTGAAGGTTTTGAATCTAAGCTTAATTATTTTTTGTCTACTCTTACTTGTGAAATTTTATGGTTAGTTTGCAAAGAAAGAAATGAAGACATTTTTTAGTAGAAGGATAGAGAACTTACCAATTTTACTCATAAACTCACAAATTTTTCCATTATGTCATAGGTCTCACTCTCTTTGTAAATCTCTATGGTTCGATTTATGACACTAGTCGAGGATGGTATGTTACTTATTCATAAAGATGAAATCAAGTCTTTCAAATACCTTGATCAATTTAAGAATAGGATGGACCTAGATGACATAAATCAAATTGTTAAAATAATGGAGAATCTGCACATTTCTACTAGCACCCAACAATTTTCTACATAAGCTTCTATTGGTGAAAAGGTTCAACTGGCAAGTGATTTTGTTCTAGCAGAATGGAATGATGAATTGTTTGATGCTATTTTTCTACAATCTCTAGATTCTAATGATGTTTGGGTCCCGAATGTTAATCTATAGCATGTTTTAGTTGAATAATTAGTAATGTGTACATCTCTTGATTATTAGTATAATGTTACTCAATTTTTGGTTATTCAAACTAACTCTGATACTATTTTGATTAGTTGTAAAGTGATTCATATGGATTGACTACCATGTAAGTCATACTTAGTAGTGATTTGGTAGTCTTTTAATGTTTGTTATTCAGGTAGTTTATGATGAACAATTCACTACGAACCTGATGTAATAATTTTTTAATCTATTCTAATATCAAAACTCAAACAATGAATCTCGACACCACTAAAATACCTTTCCAATTTAATGAATATGTCAAGTTGTAGTTGAATTTAATTTGAAAATGCAAGAATCTCATGTTACAAATCTCCTTCATGCTCTTTGTTCTCTCTTCAATCTTGAATGAATGAAAATGAGTTGAGAAACAACTATATAACCCTTGAAATTTTGCAATAAATTCTTAATGCTTTCACAACCATAAGCATGGTTAATATAGGGTTTCCATCTCACTCAAATTATACTTGACTTCCACTTAACTTGGTTTACATAGAATGTTCTACCAATGCTGCCATACCTTCATAGCTTGACATCAACTAAAATTTCATCCACGCTTAGTAGTAACTATGAAATCTTTCATGGTTAGCAACAACATGAAAACTAACCAAACTAAAGATTTATTCTAGGTTCTAACTATTCCATTGCATCTTAATTCATGCATATATAATTTTTTCAGAACTTAGATTTTTGGAACTAATGTAAAATATAACATTGAAATATTAGTCCCACAAATACTTTTTGATTTCCTAGTTGGGGATGATGTGATCACTTGATCCATTGGATGAATTGGGCTCATTTGAACTTGATGTTCTTCAATCTTCCTTTTTCTTCCATGTCTTGTTCATCTGCACTTTAAATTTCTCAACATCAACTTTCTCTTTGCCTTTAGTGAATTCACTGCTTAGTGCCTTTGACCTTGTTTGACAGTTTTTGCCGATATGACTAATCTTCAAACAACTAAATCATGGAGATTGACTCAACCATCTATTTTAATCACTTCTAAAATGTGTTCTAGTGTAATTCTTAGGAACATGTCCATACTCATGAAAATAGTGACAACTATACCTTTTATTGTAGTCCCAATTGTAGGAATTTTCATTGTGTTGTACCTTCGTCTACTTGTTCAATGTTCACTTAGCACTAGATCTACATTCATATGCTTTATGTCCATACTTCTAATAATTGTGGCAATATCCTTCAAATATATGTGTGCTTAAGGTCTTGGTCCTAAATTCATGTTCTTGATGTCCTTTCCTGTTGCACTTATGATAGTAGCCCTTGAATTTATGCTTAAGGTTCTGATTTTCTTTTTTTATTTTGCAAAAATTTGTTGTATGACCTAAATTTCCACAATTATGACAAGTGGTTTTATAGTTCTTACCTATTTAGTTTCTTTATTCATAATTTTAAGATAATTCTCCTTCCTTAGTGGTGGTGTATCCCAATCTAGTAGTATCATTGTTAGATCTAGGAGATATCATTAGTTTCTCAAAGTATTTGATGGATTCACTAGGTTTTTTGAAACTTTTAGAAAATTCCTTTTCTCTTCTTAGTTCATTTCTTAGTTGTTCATTTTGTAACTTAAGGGTTGTGGTCTCAATGTCCTTTCCATTTAGTTGATGATTTGCATCATTAATTGATTCATTTTACCCAATTTCATGTTAGCAATCCTTTGTACCTCTGATGTCTTCTCTTCCAATCTGTTAGTCGGTGTTGTTTTGTCATCTTCAATCATGACCTTTTCTTCCTCAACTCTCTTTTTCTACTTGGTCACCTCAAATATCAATACTAATAGGACTTCTTGTTCTATCTTAAGATTTCTGACCTCTTCAGTTAAGGCACCATTCTTTTCCATCAGATCTACAACTGTTGCATCAAACACACTTGAGTTTCCATCTAAAAACATTTCAGTGTGTCTTCCTCTTGGTAATGTGTGTCATTTTCCTCAATAGCTATCTACTTCCTTCTCTTCCATAAGAACTTCAACTCATCTCTTTCTTCATCCAACTGATGTAAGATAAGTTGAATTTTAATCTTTTGGTTATCAAAAACCTTTCCCAACTTATAGAATTTCATCTTCAAGATCTTTCCTTTCTAGAAAACAAGGTTTTGATAACAATTGTTGGAATTAACATTGAGAAAGTAAACTTCAAGAGGGGGGTGAAGGATGAATTAGTACTACAAAAATTTAAGCATATAACATTCACCACAATTCAATCTCACAATTTTTCATGCAAATTGAAATAACTAGCTACACATGTTCATTCATAGAATGAAACAACTAACACATAACACAATAAATTTATCACCCAAAAACCCTCCAATGAAAGGGTAAAACTAGATTGGGGATGACACCCCCAAATCTTCATTGCTTGAGTTTTAAAGTGTATTCATTTAAGGTTACAATCATTTGGTCATAAACTATGATCTTTTTCATGAAAGGTCTTCCCTATTAAAGGCTTACAAAGACTATTAAATCTTGCCTTGTTAAAGGATTTCAACACCCTACTAAACATGTGCCTTGTTAGAGGACCTCAACTTATAATAAAGTAAGAACCTTGTTAAAGGGTTTACAAAAGCCTACCAAGACTATTTAGTTAAAATATTTACATTAATTCACCTGTTAAAATGTTTCATCCTTAACCCTTTAGTTAGAACCTCTCTACTAGATATTGGATCTCCTCTTTTCTAATGTGTACTTGATCCTCCTAATCAAATGTATCTCTTCTATCCTTTAACTAATCTTCTTTATTATCTCTAAATGATTTTTTATTTCATTTCCTTCTCACAACCTCCTTAGTAACCATGAATGAAATAAATTTGTTACCTATAAACCCTCCAATGAGAAGGTAAAACTACAGTGGGGATGACATTCATAAATCTTCACTACTATAGTTGTAAAGTGTATCCAATTAAGGTTACAATTTTTTGATCAAAAACTATGATCTTTACTGTGAAATTTTCCCTATTAAAGGCTTACAAAGACTATTAAATCTTACCCTATTAAAGGATTTGAACACCTGCTAAAAGTGTGCCTTGTTAGAGGATTTCAACTTATAATAAAGTAAGCACCCTATTAAAGGGTTTTAAAAAGCCTACTAGGACTACTTGGTTAAGATATTTTCATTGATTCACCTATTACAATGTTTCAACTTTGATCCTTCAGTTAGTATCTCTTTGCTAGATATTAGATCTCCTCTTTCTTGATGTGTACTTGATCCTCCTAAGCAGATGTATCTATTATGTCCTTTAATTTCTCTATTATGTTCTCTCTAACCAATTTTTCAATTCATTTCTCTCTCGAAACCTCCTTAGTCACCATGAATTCTCTCTCTATACTTACCATTCTCCCTTCTCTTCTCATCTGCATGCTCATACTCTTTAGGGTTTTCTCTCCTTAAGAAGACTTAGGTGAGCCAAGATTTGGTAGGAATGAATGATTGTGATTCACCCATTTTATCACTTAGAACATCCCTTAATCTAATTGGTGGCATTCATTGCATATGGATTCTCAACATACCTTTGCATATATCTTCTTGAATCATAAAATAATCCTTAACTCGGCCCAAAAATGGTTTAAATAGTAGTTTGTGCCATTACAAAAAAATATGCCCAAAACTTTTTACTCAGCACTTGAAAGCTCTGATACTCAGCATTCACTATATCCTTAAGGTTGTAACTCATTTCCTGAATGACTTGACATCCACCAATTTAAATAGCATATGACTCACTTGGCATATATGAATTTCTTGACACTTTGAATGACTCAACACATACCATCTACTCAACACATACTGGTGCTTGGCACTTAACTACATGTATTGCTCAACATACACTACTTACTCATCACATACAAAGTTTTTTAAAGTAATGGCTTAAGTGTTTTGTCATTACCTAGTCAAAACCAAAATGATATCAACAAAAGGATCTCAACTTGATGTGAAGCAAAGAGGCCCATAGTGATGATAGTATATCATAATTGGTTTGCAACATTAAAACATTTATGATATATTATTCCTGCCTCCTTGGGATTCAAATAAAAATGTCACAAAGAATATATAGAAATGAGATAGATTTGATAAAGTCAAGATAAGATAAGGTTCAAGGGGATAGATAAGTAATTAAGAAATCATAAAACCAAGCTTGATCATCAAGTGATGAGAATGTTCCCTAATTTGACTAAGACTGACAAGAGATAAATCATTAGAATTGCAAAAAATAAAGAAGAAATATAATGAAGATGATAATGATAGAGAGGTTAGAATGACGATGAAATTTGAAAGAATTTTTCCTTAGAAGATATGAAAAATGTGTCTTAAAAGGGGTCATCAACTACAAAGAGAAGAAATAAAATTTAAATCGTGATCTTAACATGCAAGATGAGTCTATAAATCTATTTTGATCCAAAAGTTAGTTCTCAAATGTCAAAATTAGGTTATGGTGTAATATTTGTGGAAATCCAAAATAGTCAAAATACAGATCAAATTCTATATAAGGGGTCTAAAAGGGTCATTTTAAAATTATTTGTTCTTTTGTTTTTAGTCATTATAGAGAGAAAGTGTAGACCAACCATTATGTGACCATTAATTGTAGTAGGAATAAAAGGCCTAAGGATTATAGTACACTACTATGTGATTGAAAACCAATATTATTATTTTTTCTTTCATTTGTGGGATTTTTCAAGTTTCTAATTTAGAAATGATTTGTATCTTACAATCGGGTAGTTTTAGATGGTCTGCTTATAGGAAAAAACTTGTAAATTTTTTTGTTCAATTATGTTTTATCACATTCTTTGTTTTAATATAGATGTATGAGGGGTACCCATATTGTAGAAAAACTCATGTGATCTATTGCATGAAGAAGTTTCATCACATGACAAAAGGCAGAATATCATATGATAAATATTTAACATTGTTGTATCTCCCATATTAGTTTAATTATTTTATTTGTTTTTGGTTTAACTAGTGTGACTTTACACGCGACATAGTTATTACTTAACATTCTTATATTCCTTTTGATATAACATAAGAATACTCTAACATGTTTTCCTTATTTAAAATGTAGTAGAATTTTCCATATTTTCATATCAGGTACCCCTATTCTATAAGCTTGCAATTGGTGAGCCACTTGAGTGATGATGAGATAGGCACACTAGATCTCATGGGGCTCTAGGTTCACTATTATATTTTCCCTATATCTAAAATCACAACTTATTGGAACAACTTGTTGAGAGGTTCCATTTGGAGCATAATACCTTTAACTTATTGATTGGACATGTCACTACTACTTTGAATGATGTATATCACATCCTTTCTGTTACATGTAGAAGAAATCCTATGGGTATGTAGTGATGTTGTATCTTAGTAATGGATATGTTTAGGATGATGGTGTGCCAAAAGTGACAATATGAAAAATGTTGAGTTTTAAAATGTCTAAAATCTTTTCAAAATTCACTCTGACTTTTATCCACCTATCTTGATACCAAAGAAAAAAGGTTATACCAACCCTTTTTAAGTATCTTATCCAAAATTAGGTACCCAATCCCATATTAGGTATCCAATATTTTGTATCATGTACCATATTTAAGATCAGGTACCTAAAACCTAGGACCACAAATTTAAATTAAAATTGAGTACATTTTTTCATTGTTTCCTTGCTTCTTCTCAAAGTTTGTTGGTTACTAGTGCCCCCATTTCGAGCATAGAATGTAAGAAACTTTAGGTAAGTTCATTTTTTTTAAATTTTATATTTGATTTTTTTTATTGTATGATATTTAAAATTAGGTTTTCTTAATACAAATCATCATCATCATTATTATTAAAACTATGAATACAAATAGTAATTTTTTATTTTTTTTTACAATTTAATAGGCGTGGCTGACCTGAATGATGTTGATAACACTAAGCCATGAAAAAAGGTACATCAAATCCCTCCACCAAACAATCTAGTACCCTCTCAAAAACCTTTTCAAATGAAAGCAATTACTTGATATATATCCTACTTGGATGAATAAATAATAGATCCTTCAACATGGCACTATAATTGCTCAACTTGACTCAAGTAGGAACTTGAGCTCTAAAGTTCATGGGGAGTATGGTGTAGGGGAATTCTAATAAAAATTAAATGTTAGGAATCTTTTTATGTCCTTAGAATCATTAGGTTTTGATTACTTATATTGGCTATTGATGTTGACCCACTTGTGAGACCCAGTTCCAAGATTAACATTCTATAAGCCCTTGGTAAACCATGGTAAAAGGTGTCAAATAAGCCTAAAATGTTAGGATATGTTAGTTTTTCATGTTTTTACATGTTATTTTACATTTTGGATCAGTTAAAACCAACTTTAGATGTTATAGGAAAAAGTTGCACTAAAATTACAAAGCTGCTAAAAAGTTGTCAAGCAACTTTTAGCAACTTTTGCAAAAGTGGTAATTTGAACTCCTAACAACCACATTTTGTTAAAATAGTTGATATAACCATTTATAAGGCCTAGATATCCCTTTTAGGAAGGCAGTAAGCAAAGAAGGTGTAATTTTGCTTTCAATTGATAAAAATACCAAGTTTTTTTGTATGTTGTAACAAGTTGCATGGGTACCCTCTAAAACATAGGTACAGATTGTTGAAATAGTTGGATAGCCTAGTGAAAAGAATTCCAAATTCACTTTGAACGAAATCCTAACTCATCATACAACTCTAGATATTCAAGTTTTACTAATTGCTACCAAGGTTTCATTCATCTACCTAGGGTTTCATCAATTTTCTCTCATCTATTAAGATTCCACCATGGAAATTTAATGACCTTGGGTGGAATCCAAGTAGGAAAAAATTATTTTAAGATTCTTTTGGTCTCATGTCAAAATATGTAGATAACAAGGAGAAACTTGATGCCCTAGCCATGCAAGATCCATGTGCATGTTAGGAATGTGTAGCATCATCTCCTACAACTCACTTCAGAGAAGGTTTCAAGGCCTTAGATTTGGTTTATAGACTTCTTGTGTGAGATTCCTCATGTTACCATGTTTGGATAGGAGTTATTTTCATGGATTAGAGTACTTCCTTTGTAAATGGAGGCCTAATTACACATCCATACTAGGTGAGATTTCAAGTTTCACTTACTACATTCTCATCTTTAGATCACAGTGCTTTGGAATGTTTCATAAACCCCACAAGGTTATCTAAATATAGGATTCATTCCTTGGGTTGTGTTGAGTTTTCTAAAACTAAATCAATTTTTTAGCTTTCAATGGCTACAAACCTTGTCTTAGATTTGTGAAGCAACTATCCAATAAATGTTGCATAGTTGAACTTCAATGATTGATTCATCTTGTTTGGGACTACAATTGACCATGACCATGCCTTATAGTCACCATTGGTCCTTATGTGTATTTGTGGAGTAATGTGTCAAAATTTCATTGTAATGCTCTTAAGAGCAACTGGTGATTAGTTGTCTTTCTGATTGGTTTTCCTTGTGACTGGGAACTCCTAGGAGTGGCTTAGGTTGATATAATCATAGCCATCTCATAAAACACTTATGATTTGTATTTTTAGGTAGATTGGCTTTATAAGGACATCTTTTGTTTCATAACCTTTAGTGAAGAGGATTCTAGGAACCTTGTCTATACCCACTACTTGCTTGATTGTATCAAGTTGTAACAAAGCATGGCTCTTACTAAAGAAGATGAAGAGATCCCTATTATGGTGATGAATGTTGAATTGGAAAAATTGATCAGAGAGCAAAGAGAAACCAATGTTGCTCTTGCAAAGAGGTTGAGAGAAATGGAAGGTAGAGTAGACAAGAAAAAGGGGCACAATTTGATGATTAAGATCAAGATGCTAAGGATGATGACCTTGAAGAAGGAGAAGTACCTATTTAACAGAGACCACTCATGAATGCTCTCAAATCCATGGAGAAAAGAGCCATGGAGGGGAAGTTGAAATTTCCAAATTTTAATGGAAAAATGAATGCTGACATAGCATTGGATTGGATATAAGCCTTGACTAGTTTCTTTGAATGTGAAGACATTCCAAATAAGTAGAGGGTAAAGATGGCTAAATCCAAGTTGAAGTGATCAGCCCTAACTTGGTGGAACTTGATGTAGGAGCATCCTGGGTTGCCTTGTTATCTTGCTCATTTTGTTCAGTTAGTAGTTCCTTCATGTGCCTAGTAGCTCTTCATGTGCCTAGCAATTCCTTCATGTGCCTAGTAATCATGTTTTCTTCATGTTCCTAGTAACCATATTTTCTTCATGTGCCTAGTAACCCTATTTTCTTCATGTGCCTAGTAACCCTATTTTCTTCTTGTGCCTAGTAACCCTATTTTCTTCATGTGCCTAGTAACCCTATTTTCTTCTTGTGCCTAGTAACCCTGTTTTCCTTCACGTTCTGAGTTATTGTAGCATTCCTTCATGTGCCGAGTTACCCAGTGTATGCCAGGAGATTCTTCATGTGCTGAGTTACTCAGTGTATGCCAAGTGTTTCTTCATGTACCGAGTTACTTAGTGTATGCTGAGTGTTTCTTCATGTGCCAGGTTACCTAGTGTATATCGAGTGTTTCTTCATGTGCCGAGTTACTCAGTGCATGCCAAGTGTTTCTTCATGTGTCAAGTTACCCAGTGTATGCCAAGTGTCAATATTTGGACATGATTTTACAAGCTAACTTGTGGGATTTATTTCATTCGCGACATTTATGTTAAGATCTTTTCTTGGGATGAGTCTAGACTGTTGTTGGGTCAGCCTTCCTCTTATGTAATGATTCTAAAATGATCTGTAAGCCATTTTAAAAATTATAAATAGAGTATTTAGGCTTAGATTTAGGAAAGTTTTTCGGAGAAGAAGCTTCAAAGAGAGTAGATTAGGGAGCAAAACTGAAAGTGAGAATTCCTAGTTGGATCTTTGAATGTGAATGTATTTGTAATTAGTCATAACCTAGAAGGCCTCATAGCTGGGCATGTATGAAGATATTTTGATGAATCAATAGAAGTATTTTCTCTTCTCTCTCCTTTGGTTATTTTAATTTATTTTTGTTTTCATTGTGTTAACTCTTGCAGGGTGATTTGGATAGCTGGGTGAGCCTTTGTACCTAGTTATTCATCCTCTTTCTTATGTCAAAACTTCATCCAAATTGAGAGGGTGGAGAAATGAAGAAATATGATCTCATCATGGGATAGAATGGTGGAATTAGTGAGAGAAACTTATTTACCTAATGACTATGAGGTTCAACTCCATAGGAGGAATAAAATTTTGAAGCAAAAGGACATAGATGTAAGTTCTTATATGCAAGATTTTTTTAAACTATGCATGAAGACAAATATGATGGAAGATGAAGAGGAGAAGCTTGCTAGATATGTGAATGGATTGAAGTTACCCACTCAAGAAGAGTTTATTTTGCATACCTCTACTTCAGTAAACAAGTGCTACCAATTGGAAATAAAAGTGGAGGAAGAGTACAAGAGAAAACAAGATCAGAACAAAACCAAAGGTAATGACAATAAATCCTCAAATAGAAGAATAATTTATGGAACAAGGGGAAGCATAGCAAAAAAAATGATACTGATCAAAATCCAAAGGATAAGGATTAGAATGAGTCAAACTCTAGAGGAAACTATAGAGGAGGAAAAACCTTTAATAGAGGTAGAGGTGGTAGAGGCAATAGTCCTATCAAATGCTATAACTACAACCAGTTCGAACATCATGCAGGAAGATTCCCTAAGAAAATAAATAAAAACCAAGAAGAAAGGAGACTAGAATTGGTTGAAAAATATTTTTCAAAACTTGAGGCTTAAGAAGGAGTAATCCTAATGATGAGGTAGACTTTTTTGTAGGTTCCACACTCAGGAGCCACCCCAAAGGAAGAACTTTTTCAGAACAAGGGTAAAATGTCATGAAATTCTATGTAATTTTCTTATAGATTTTGATTCTATAGAGAATTTGGTTTCTAAAGAGATGGTGCATCAATTAGCATTAAAGAAAACACCACATCCTTTCACTTATAATGTATCATATCTTACTAAAGGACAAAAAACCTTAGTTACTGAACAAGCAACAATATAATTTTCTTTTGGGGATTTCAAAGATAAAGTTTTGTGTGATATAGTTAAAATGGATGCTTGTCATCTCCTTCTAGGGAGACTGTGACTGTATGATGTGGATGCTACCTAGAGTGGTAGGAAAAACACATATACCATCATTAGAGATGGAAGAACCTTCACCATGAAACCATTACCTAATCAGAAATTAGAAAAAGAAACATAAAAAACATAGATTACAATAGGGAAAAAGGAAATGATAAAAACCATTGAAGAATTAGAAGAGGGAGGTTTCATAATGATTATGAAGCCCAAGGATGGTGAAAAATCTAATAAGAAATCACCTATACTAGTAGAAGTTAAAGGACTACTAGAGAAATACAATGATTTCATGGAAAGCGACATGCCCTCTTCCCTTCCTCCCTTCAGAGATATCAAACATCATATTGATCTAATACCTAGATCCTCATTTCCAAACAAGTCACCCTACAAGATGATTCTGGAAATTAGAATGCAAAGACTACAAAACAAATCAAGGATATGCTTGCCAAAGGACTGATTTAGAAAAGTATAAGCCATTGTGTAGTACCCTTTGTTCTAGCACCTAAAAAGGATGGAATTTGGAGCTTAGTCACTGATAGAAGAGATTTTCTATGCCTAGGATTGAAGACCTAATTGATAAGTTGGAAATGCTAGTTATTTTTCTCAAGTAAATTTGAAATTAGGAAATCACCAAATTAGGATTAATCCTAGAGATGAGTGGAAGACAACCTTTAAAACAAAAAAAGGACTATTTGAATGGCTTGTAATGCCATTTGGGCTAAGAAATTCTCCAAGTACATTCATGAGACTCATGAATGAAATCTTTCTTGAATTCATTGGCAAATTTCTTGTTGTTTATCATGACAATATTCTCATCTTTGATAGCAGCATGAAAGAACATCTAAACCATTTGGAGTAGGTCTTAAAAAGACTTCATGAGTACAAGCTCATCATCAATTTGGAGAAATACACACTCATGAAAAGGGAACTCACCTTTTTAGTATTTTCCATATCTTAAGGGACTCTAAATATGGATCCAAGAAAAGTGGAAACACCTCTAAATATGCCACCACCTAAAAACCAAGGTGATGTGAATAGTTCTCATGGTTTGGAACCATTTTATAGGAAATTCATCAATAACTTCAATCACATATGTGCTCCTATGCTTGATACAATCAAATGAGGTAAGAAGACTAAATTCTTGTGGGCTAATGAGGAAAATAATGCATTTTCATACTTTAAGAATAGAGTGGATCA
Organism: Cupressus sempervirens; assembly: GCA_028749045.1. Classification (NCBI taxonomy): domain Eukaryota; kingdom Viridiplantae; phylum Streptophyta; class Pinopsida; order Cupressales; family Cupressaceae; genus Cupressus; species Cupressus sempervirens. The sequence continues at coordinate 494,848,135 of CM053790.1, forward strand.
ATACCCTATCTTGACCTCACTTGAGCTTAAGAAGGTGTTTACTATTGAAATAGATGCTAGTAACTTATCCATTGGTGTTGTCATAAGTCAAAAAGGAAATTCCATTGCTTTCTTCTCTAAAAAGTTAAATGATACAAAGAAGAGATACTCAGCTTATGATATTGAATTGTATGTAGTAGTCCATGCTCTCAAAAAATGGAGACATTACCTTTTTCCAAAGGAATATGTTGTTTTCACTGAAAAGTATGCTTTAAATTTTTTGCATTCTTAGGAAAGTTTAAGTGTCAAACATATCAAATGGATGGAGTAGCTATAGCTATACAACCTTTACATTGAAGCACAAGAAAGGTAAAGAAAATAAAGTGGTTGTTCCCTCAATAGAAGGGTTTTCCTAGTTAAAGAAGTCCAAATATAGAACGTTGGGATTGATGCACTCAAACATCTCTATGTAGGGGATCCAGATTTTGGAGAAGCATTTAAAGTTTGTTATGAATTAATAGGGACATACCACACTAATTTTTTAAATATATTATAAAAAATGACCTTTTATTCAAAGGTTATGATCTTTTCATACCAAGGTGTTCTATGAACATCATTAAGGAGAAGCATTGTGATGGCATGGGAGGCCACTTTGGTATTGATAAAAACATCTAAACTAATCAAGAGGAGTTTCTAATGACATCAAGAAATTTGTGGAAGGTTGAAATATATGTCAAAACGCTAAGGGTGTATCTACAAATCAAGGTTTTTACCAACCTTTTCCAATACCTACTCAACCTTGGGAGTTTATTTCAATGGATTTTGTAATGGGACTACCTAGAAGAAAATAAGGTTTTGACAGTGTATTTGTTGTTGTCGACAGGTTGAGTAAAATGGTGCATTTTGTGCCATGCAAGAGTACAAATGATGCCTCACAAATTTCTCATCTTTTCTTTAAAGAAATTCTAAATATTCATGGCTTACCTAAACCAATTTTTTTAGATAGGAATGTGAAGTTCCAAGGACATTGTTTTGCATACACTTCACAAGAAATTGGGCACAAATCTGACATACATCTATGCTTATCACCTCCAAATTGATGGCCAATCAAAAGTGGTAAATAGATCACTTGGGAATCTTCTTAGGTGCCTAAATAAGTAGTATAATTAGAGTTGGGATGCAATACTCCCTCAATAAGAATTTTCTTTTAATGATTCCTTGAAAAGGTCCACTGACAAAACACCATTTCAAATAGTGTATGGTCTACATCCTAGAGGCCCATTAAATTTAATAGATCTACCTTCAGAATTAACCTCAATTCTTAGGGAGAAGACTTGGAAAAACTCATCAAATAAGTCTAAAAAGAGGTAAAAAATAGGCTGCAACAAATAATCCAATAGTATAAAGGACATGTAGATAAAAGGAGGAGATAAGTTCACTTTCAGGTTGGAGATAAAAATTGGGCATATCTTAGAAAAGGAAGATTACCAAAGGGAAGGTATTCTAAGCTCCACATGAAGAAGGTTGGGCCATGCATTTTGTTGCACAAAAAGAAAAAAAATGAGTCTAAAATAAAATTGCCCTCTGTTGGGATTGAAAATTGAAGCCCTGATTTTGAGTACCATTGAAAAAATCAAGCCCTTAAGAGCTTTTTCATGCATGTGTAACTACCTATGCATTTGAGGCTTAAGAGGGGTTTAACATTTCTAACACCTTACATTCAATATATCCACTTGTGCCATAAAGATAAATTTCCATTCTGAGTGAAGTTTTATTTTCAGCAATGTCCAAATCTGCATTTTTGCCTAACTGTCAAACAACGATAAGAGGTCCTGTTTGCATCTAAATATCTCGAACCTAGTAATGTTTCATGACTCTCTTATTTGGGAGTGTATAGTGTCCATATCAAATAACTTATGCTTCATATTTTGAGTCACTTTGATATGTTTTGACTAGGTTTTGAATCCCTCAAAGTTGGTCATTTATTGTTGTCGTACTGATGCAAATTGTTCTAAATTCTGGGAGGCCCTGTTTGACTTGTTATAACTTTGACCCGATTGACCAAATTGAGAAAATTAATTTTGTATTGCATTTTGGAGGTTAGAGAAATGTTATGTTTAAATTTTGAGCTTATGAAAAATCCATTTGATCATTTTCCAAACACGATTCCAAATGCAATTTGTGAAATTTATTGGTGTCTAAAGTATAGATTAGTTGGTACTCTAGTTCGTGATGTCATATCTTTGAATCCGTGATAGGTGAGATCAAATGAATTATTCCATTGTATTATACTCTTGAAATTATTTAAGTGTGCCAATTTGTAAACCTTGACAAATCCATCTGCATATTTTCCCAAGTCCATTCTATTTGCAAAAATCACTTTTCTACGAGTGTTTCCAATCTGCAAATTTGAGTAGCCCACTTTGGCCAGTCACCATTTTCATCTTTTTATTTTTCATGAGCCCTAATAATAGATTTATATTATCCATATTATAGTGAACAAAAACCCTAGTTTTTGTCTCCCCATGTGTCAATTTTCCCAATTTTTGAAGCCCAATTGAAATGTGTTTTATGATTTTCTAGCATGTTTTCTTCTAGGCAGTTCTAAGGAGGTAACTTTGAGAGTCAATATCTTTTGACTGATAATTTTTCATGAGATGAGATTCAATAGGGTGCAATAATGTACAATAGAGAATCAATTTGTTTGATTTCAAAGCTCAGTTAGTTGTTTTAATCAATTTTTGAGGCCAGTCAAAAGACCCTTTGGCATGAAATTAATAGTTTATAAAATGTTAAAAATTGAGTTAAATTTGAATTGATTAGTAGCCAAATTTGAATTTGTTTGATTTTAGGTGACTAATGGATTATTTTGACATTTCAGCTATTTGGAAATGAATTTTTTTAGCTTTGGTGCCTGACTAATTTTAGCAAATTGCAAATTTGTACTTTCTGGAAGGAGTGAGCTACTACAAATTAGAAATTAGGGAAAAATTTGACATGAATTCTTCAATCTCAATCACTTTAATGGTAACAATTATAAATACCAATCACAAATTCATAATTAATATAATGATTAATCTCGAGTATAGGGACTCGATTGGGAAGAGTTCAAAGGTAATGAATGTCCTCATTGATGCAAAGAATAGCCTCAAACAATGTCATGTAGTTTTTGATACATCACTAAAACCATTGATTTCATAACTACTAATTTCCTTAGGTGTTTCTCTAACCCAAAATGGTGATGCACTTGGGAATGATATAAATTACATCCATTGAACATTACTTCCTATTTCAATTTTGTGAGTAAGACAACTCTATAATCAGAAAGAGAATAGAGCTTATGGAATAGAATATCCTAGAGAATAGACCCATTTTTTAATGCAAGAATGGAAATGAAATTATAATGCACAAGGAAGAGTAAATTTTTGGTAGTAGCAGGTATTCTCCTCCATTTTGGAACCCAGTCCATTGGAGTCATGCCATGGAAGGAAAACATTTGATGGAGAGAAGGCCTATCAAACTATATCAAGAGTCATTGAAAGTGGTCAATGTAGAGTCTGGATGGGATAAGGATCTAGCAAAGAAGATCCAATGCTTTGGACCTAAGACAATCTATCCAAACATGATGTAGATTTTAGGGAACTCCATTGAGATAAGAGGTGTCAAGTACTCAAATTCAAAAGCTATTTATGTGAGCAAAGCATGCATTACCAGTTGATATTTTTCTTATCATGTGGCTTACTCCCATTTGTACTATGGGGATTGTGAAGAAAGAGATTATATGATATCCTTTGTTTGGGCAGTTGTATGTGTTAGCAGGTCATCATTGCATCAACCATTCTAATCCGATTTCTGCCATCAAGTCCATGAAAAAGATGGCAAGGACTATCATGGAGAAGGATCTATCTTTGGCTATCTTTTCTAAGGGCACAAGTGTTAGTGTAAATAATTATTATTTACCATTTACTTAAGTTTACTTAGAATAAATGCATTATTTATTAGTTTGGCACCTAAGAGTATGTGTACTCTCACGTGTTGTCTTATTGAAAACATAGGAGTTAGCACTTTATTTAAGCACATGGTGTCTACATGAGATACACCTTGTTATACTTATCCTCTCATCTACATAAAAGATAATCCACTTTTGGTGGACGTGTGCTTAGTTGTCATGTTTATCTCCTAGCTCTTTCTAGCTCTTTCTAGAAGAATTCTAGAGGTCTTTATATATAGGCTCTCCTAGTGTATTTATATATATCTTTTCTTTATCTAAGAATAAAATTTTCATATTTTCAAACCAAACCCTTGCCTCATCTTCTCTTTTTCTTCTCTATGATAGGTTTCCTACATGTAAGTGATTTGAGGGCCTATGGATTTGATTTGCATATTTGATCAAATTTGACATGGTATCAGAGCTAGATTTGTTGTAGCTTGTTTAGTATTTGGAGAAAAATGAGAAAGAGAGTTTGACATAATAGATCTGACATTTTTTGGGCATTTTTCTTTATTTTTTGGAGGTGTGATGGCGTCGATTCAAAAAAAAAACTACAGAGGTGATTTTCAAATAGTGATATCTCCCTTATATGAAATCCTTTCTTCAAGCAATTTTTGTTTTGTTTTGGGTAGGATTTTGTGATCTACACATTGGTGCAAGTTTTTTATGATCTCTGGTCCTAAATTTTTTGCAAATCACAAATCCCATTTTTGCACCTTCAAAGGCTCTGTTAGGTCTCATATGGACACATATTTCAATGCTAAGTTTTATAAAAGTGCATGATTTCTTGTCTACTTTCCAAATCTAGAATTAGTTTGGAGTAATATTGAGTTCCTATTCTTGGAATTGATGTAGAGGCTTCAGTTTCCTCCTTCTCTGCAACTTGTATCCAATTTTTTTTTTCTCATTTTTTGTGCTTTTAGTAGTTGTTTCTTTGGTTTTCAATGGATATATTTCTTTGTTGTGGGGGGAGCATTTTCTTTTCTATAATTTACTCAAGAATTGACCCTTCTACTTCTGTCTTCTTCTCCCAATGTCAGACCCCTCTGTGGCCTGGCTAACACCACACAACTATCACACTTGTAAAGCACAAATGACTAGGCTTCTTATGTCATGATGCTTATGGTCATGTTTGATGAGAACCAAACTATCCTATAGTGCCCTTTTCAGGTTCTTCAACATAGAAATAAAATGGATGAAGCCATGGGATTGATTGCACTAAACATCTTAGATAGTTTGTTCTTTCACTTGGATGATTTGACCACTCCTCGAGCTATTTGGACCAAGTTCCACAACTTGTTTGGCATAGTGAATGAGTTCTAGGCACTATAGCTTGATGCAGAGTTGACATCTTTGACACCAACTAGCTTCCCCACCATTGAGGACTTCTTGATGAAGTTCAAATCTCTGTGTACAGTTTTGCAAGGATGTGAGAAAAACAACACAAATACTAAGTGTATTTTTTGATACTCTCAAAATTACGAGGATAATTTCAAATCTTTTCTTTCACTTTGTACTCCACTATGGATGCCTTAGGTAATGGACATCAGATGCCTTCTTTTGAGATATACTATGATAGGTTAACTTGTGAGTAGTCCAAGATCACTTAGATGGAATCACTTATAGGTTTATAGTCACACACATTGCTTGCCAAGGATACACAAGAGAAAAAGGAAAATAAGATATTTTATTCCGCTTATTAACACTCTACTAGTCGATCCTCTTCTTCTAAGAAGAAGGAAAAAAAGAAGATTGAGATTCCTACCTATTCCTATTGTCAGAAGGGACCTCATGATGAGTCATGTTTTTTTAGAAGAGATTTGATGGTTCTAAGAAACAGATTGTAGATTTGAAAGCTCTTCTTTAGAAGAGAATTGTTTCCTCTCTATCTTCTTCTACCTCATAGGGGTCTACCTTTTAGTCATCTTCTATATCTTCCACATCTACACCACATTTTGGATAGGGTCATGCATTATGGGCATCCATTGCATCCCCTTCCGAAGTCCCTTAGATACTGGATTTAGGTGCTTCTCACCATATGACATCTTCTCAAGGTGTCTTCTCTACTCTTGAGGCTTCTCCCATTCCTCACATTCTCATGGGGAATAACATTGCCCTACTAGTCTACAGAAAAGGTTCAGTTGGCATTCATGATGGAACCTTCAATGATGTATTGTATGTTCCATTTCTATCTACAAACCTTCTCTCAATTTCTCAGATTACACATAGTGGATCAGGGAAGATAGTCGAGTTCACTGCTAATTTAGTCCTCATTTGGGATCATACAATAGGACACCTTATTGATATAGAGATAGTTTCTCATACCACTTGCCTCTACACTTTCTCACACTTTGGTGCCCCATCTCCATGATTAGAGCACAACTCTTCTCTTTTGTGAGAACATCATGTGGTACAGTCAAGGTACTTGAATCTTTGTATTGTTCTTGAGCTCACTACTTTGACTCCCACAAAATATCCAATTGAGGTCTTTTCTCTTCAACAAGATTCATCTTCAGCTTTGTCTAACCCTCTAGCTCCATTCATCAAGCCTCTAGGTGTAGCTATTATGGATTCTATAGAGGACATTCATCTCCTCTTTCATGACAGTGTTAGGACAGCTACCTTGGGGATTCCCTTTTAGGATCCTCATGTTTTCTCCTTTGAGCATCAATTACACTTTCCAGTTTCACCTCTCATTCAAGGGTTTCCTTGTTCTATGCCCTTATTTTCTCTACATTGGAGTTTCATTGGTTCACTTATTTCTACAAGGGCTCCATTATTCTGGGGGTGCTTTCGTGTCTCTTATGATCTCTCTCATGTGGGGCTTAGTTGTACTTATGGTTCTAAGAGAGTCTCTTGAGCCATTTCTAGTCTTTGCTTGGGATTATAGAAATTGTCCTTGGGGGGTCTTGTTGAGGCCTTCCTTCCTTCATGTTTTTTCAGCATGTTTGTTCTTACCTCTTTTTGGCGGAGTGTTTTTCCCATGTGGGTTTCCCTCTATCCCTATTTTCAAAGGTTGCATTTCTTTGCATTTGTACATGGGTACCTAACATGGCCTAGTTGTTAGGACCCATTATGCATTTCATCATAGCTTTTGTGAGCTTAAGTGCATTACCCTAAGTTGCACTTAAGGGGGTGTGTTAGTGTAAATAATTATTATTTATGCTTTACTTAAGTTTACTTAGGATAAATGCATTATTTATTAGTTTGACACCTAGGAGTATGCATACTCTCATGTGTTGTCTTGTTGAAAACATAGGAGTTAGCACTTTATTCAAGGATATGGTGTCTACAACATCTCTACACAAGATACACCTTGGCATACTTATCCTCTCATCTACATGGAGGATAATCCACTCTTGGTGGATGTGTGCTTAGTTGTCATGCTTATCTCCTAGCTCTTTCTAGAAGCATTCTAGAGACCTTTATATACAAGCTATCCTAGTGTATTTGTATATATCTTTTCTTTATCTAAGAATACATTTTTTATATTTTCAGACCAAACCCTTGCCTTCTTTTGTCTTTTTCTTCTTAGTGATAGGTTTTCTATGTGCAAAGATTCGAGGACTTGTGGATTTGATCTACATATTTGATCAATTCCAATAACAAGATCAAATTCAAGAAGAATAATTTATTCTTAGGCACTGATCCTTGAAAGGTCACTTTCCTCCTCAGTTAAACACACAGGGATGTTGTTTTGTTTAGAGGATGCCTCAATAAGGTGAGTTGACCATAGGGGGTATTGTGTTTGACTTTTTGGAGATTCTTTTATTATCAATTAGACCCTAGCCTGCAAAGTGTAGATGTTGGAAATAATTTTAGGTTCTTTGCCTCACCTGTAGCATGTCATCTAAGAAGGATGCGATAGTCTTAGGTAATAGATCTGTAAGTTATGAAAGCTCAAGGACAAAGCCAAAGGTACCCTATCCACTAGTAGCTCGCGAGGAAGAGCTCTCTCCTAGCAAGGCATGAATGGTAGGGGAAATAATTTTGTAAGGCCTTTAATCCCATATTGGCTATGGGAAATTCATTCTTGATGTTTAAATACAACAAGGAAATATTACATAGTATCTTAAAATGTGGACTTTTTGAAAGTCATAGCCTCATGTAAGAAGACCCCACTAGGCACATAGATGATAGCTTGAGTGAAAACCAAATAAATTTTGATCAAGCACATGTAGTTCAAGGTGATGATGTTAGCATGATGTAGTAGTTGACCAACAAATTAGAACTTGATACCTAGCATGGATTGTAGATAAAGCAGTGATTTGTTGAGCCTAAGGTGGATGCTCTAGATCTTGCCACATGGTCGGATTTGATGGCTACCACATTCATAAATTATGGAGATGTGTGAAAGTTAAACAATATGGCGAAGCACCTGGATACCATGTGGTTGCAGGCCCTGGTCTATGGTAATGTGGCAGGTGCAACTCCCAAATAGAGAGATGAAAAGGTAGTGACAGAGCAGGTTGAGAATAAATAAGGAGCTGACATGTGGCAATGATGTGTTAGCTAGTTAGAGGGTGCCATGTGGCACTAGGTAGTAGATGACATGGTAGATGCTAGCCAATGGCATGTTGCCACATGGCAAAAGTGGTCAGACCTTAGTTAACCCAAAATGCATGTTGAGGAAAAACTAAATGATTTAAAAATGATTTTCAAATATTCTCTCAAAGATTCTTATGTATAGTCTTAATTCAAAATAGATATAACATAAAGTTTAAACTTTAGGACTTTTTAGATTTTTGGATAAAAATTTAAGATGAAGTGTAGACCAAAGACCATTGCTAGGGGTATATTTTTCAAAATGAGATTTTGAGTGTTTCTAATGGGCTAATATAGTGATATTATATATCGCTCGAATAGGGAGAAGATGAACTTTCTATTTATGGAGTTTGTTTTTCAACAAGAAGTTGTTTGTTCAGGTTATATGCGGTGTTCTCTTAGGTTCTCAACTTGTAACTGCATTTAGGTATTGAAGTTAAAATGTGATTTCTAGTAGGGTATTGAGCAGAATGTATGGAGAAGATAGTAAAAATGTAGTTAGGATTGAGTTTGGTCACCTTCAAGTCATTTTAAACTAGATTTTTACAACAACAAAGGATGGAGATTCAAGTGGACACATGTCATCACTAGATCAAATCTAGGATTCCATTCTTCCTCTATATCTTTCTCTTTCTCATATATTGTAGGGGTTGGTTCTAGTTTTGGGCAAAAAAGACTCACTGCTATGATACCACGTGTGTTCCAATCTTGAATGTTCTTAGATATGTGAAACTAGGGTTCCAATTTTGATGTGTTCTCATCACTGTGACACCACATTTTGCAGTAGATATTTCTCTTGTATGAACAATAGTAGTGAAGATTTGTTAGCTAGTTCTAATCTATTTAGTAGTTTTATGAGTTTTTTTAAATGCTTCTAAATGTATACTTTCAAGGAAATGAATACAAATGAGCAAGAAATTCCTTAGTTTCATTCTAATTCTAATCTCCTATCTCTATAATTTACAATCTTATGTTGTTTAAGTATAAATAACTTAGACCCATTTGCATCCCCTTAATGTTGTATATCTGATATATGTTGTTACTGGAAAAAAGGACCAAGTAAATACTTGATGTGTTTGATAGGGTTGGTTATTTGAGCAGGATACTTCATAAGAATGAAATCTTTATGAACATCAATGTCTTATTCACAAAGTGATAAGATAGATCTAATATTTGGGTGTATAGATCTAATATTTGGTAATACATCATTGATATCACAGATGTATGTGTTTCATTTGTGGAATTTCCCAATAGATAACTCAATGATCAACTATAGGATCACTTGTTCTTGTTGCTGTATATTTGGGGTCTTGCTAAAATCAACATCATTAATCAAATGTTTTTCCTTTTAATGTTGAAGAACTAAAAGGATGCCCTCACTTAGCTTAGCAATTTATTTGGCCATGTTATGAGCTATTCCATGTCTAAAATCTGTGCATAAGAGTTAGAAGATTAAGGGTTTTATTTGCTTTGTCAAGATTCAAGGGTATGTTTTAGCACTAGTACCATATAAATGAATCTAAGGTACACCCACCTAGGTTTTGCAGAGCCTAAAGTAGAAGAAGGGTCTAGCCTTATACTTGGCCCGGTGTCTAAAAGGGTATGTTGAAAATGGGATGTAGCTACCACTAGATGTATCTTGTTTAGATTGGGGTAATTTGAAAAAATATTTTTTCAAAACACCAACACCCCCTACACTATCTATTTCCCCAATATTTTATGTTTTCGACCTAACCCTCTATAAAGGTGATGCATGTTGTGATGTTGTAGGTACCTCTACAAGTTTATATCATGCTTATACATTAGACTTTGTTACAAATCTTTCCCATAGAAAACTGGTGCAATTGGAGAAAATTATAGAATCTAAATTCCTTAAGAAGACTAGGACTAAAACATATTTGTAGTACCTTGTAAAATGTAAGTGATTACCTAATATAGACATTACTTGGGTGACTAAAGAACCGATCTTTCAACATGGAACTACAATTGCTCAACTTGACTTAAGTGGGAACTTGAGCTCTAAAGTTCATGGGGAGTATGGTTTGAGGCACCCTAATTAAAATTAATTTTTAGAACTCTTTTTATTTCCTTAGAATCATTAGGTTTTTATTAGATAAATTGGCTATTAATATTGACCCACTTGTGAGACCTAGTTCCAAGATTGGCATTCTATAAGCCCTTGGCCAATCATGGTCAAAGGTGTCACATAAGCCTAAAATCTTAGGATATATTAGTTTTTAATTTTTTTATGTTTTATTGTCTATGTTGAACTGGTTAAAAAAAACTTTAGGTGTTATAGGCAAAAGTTGCACTAAAATTGCAAAGTTGTTAAAAAGTTCTCAAGCAACTTTTAACAACTTTTTGCAAAAGTTGTAATTTGAACTCCCAATGGCCATATTTGGTTCAAATGGTCAATATAACTATTGGGAAGGCCTACATAGCCATTTTAAGTGGGTGGTACGAAGAGAAGGTGTAATTTTTATTTCAATCAATAAAAATACCAAGTTTTTCTGCTAAGTTTGCTGCTATAACAAATTGTACGAATGCCCTCTAACACATAGGTATAGATTTATGACATATTTGGATATCTTACTAAATAAAACTTTCAAATGCACTTGGAATGACATCCTAAATCACATAAAACTCCAGATATTAAAGTTTTATTGATTCTTGCAAGTATTTCATTCATCTACCTAGGGTTTCATCAATATTGTCTCATATCTTGAGATTCCATCATGAAAATTTAATAGCCCTAGGTAGAATTAGAGTAAAAATAATGTATTTTAAGATTTTTTTGATCTCATGTCAAACTATGCAGACAACAAGGAGTAACATGATGCCCTAAGCACCCAAGATCCATGTGCATGCTAGAAATGTGTAGCATCATCTCCCGCAACTCATTTCAGAGAAGGTTTCATGGCCTAGGATTTAGTTTATAGAATTATTATATGAGCCCCCTCATTTTTGAATTGTTTTATTGGACCTTTATTCAAGTTTTAGAGTGCTTCCTTTGTAAATGGAGGCCTAATCACCTAATCCTAAAAGGTGAGACTTCAAGTTTCACTTGTTGCATTCTCATCTTGGGATCCTAGTTCTTTGGTATGTTGTGTAAAGTCTAAAACAATATCTAAATCTATGATTTATTCCTTGGTTTGTGTTGAGTTTTCTAAAACTCAATCAATTTTTTAGTTTTCAAAGGCTACAAGCCTTGTCTTAGATGTGAAAAGCAAGTGCCCAATAAATGTTGTATAGTTGAATTTTAATGATTGATTCATTTAGACCAAAATAGACCATAACCATGTCTTATAGTCACCCCTAGTCCTTGTGTGTTTTTGGGAAGTAATGTTTCAAAATTCCCTTGTAATGCCCTTAAGAGCAACCCATGATTAGTTGTCCTTGTGATTGGCTTCCATTGTGATTGGGAATTTTGAGGAGTGGTTTAGGTTGAGATAACCATAATCCTCTTGTCAAAGACTTGTGATTATTGTTTTATGCTAGATTGGCTTTATAAGGTAACCTTTTATTTCATAACCTTCAGTAAAGATGATTCTAGGAACCTTGTCTAAAACCATGACTAGTTTCATTGAATCACCATACTTGCATAACATGCAAGAATATTTTTCTAGGTCCCATTGGTGATCATTTTGAATATCCATTCTATTTGAGGAGGATATAACACACACACTTATAGAAACTACAGACCCTAACATGAGAGGGGAGGGGCATCTAGAGTGATGGGATCCTTTTGTGTTGGTATACATACATATAATTTCTTTTAATGGTATAGTTGATTGAAATTTCATCTTTATAATAGAATAATTCTAACCCATATTGACATATACATGTATGTGAGCTTCAATCATGTTTATTTGATGACTAGGAAGGAGCTTAGATAGGTTGATTATCTCACACCCTTGGCTATTTAATTTGGGCTTGAGACATCTATGGTGCATTATGTTGTGTTCTCATTGCTTTTCTATTTGATATTGGAACATACATGATTTCTAATGCTTCTTTTCTCTTATAGATATCACCTATTAATAGAATACAGAGTGCTGGGGGTAAGGCACAACCCATTGACAAGGGAAAGGTAATTAGGTGTTTTTAAAGTGATTAAATATCAATGCATTCTTGTAATTTATTTGTACTAATGGATTTTAATTATAGTTCATTCTTTATTGTATAAAGTGTGGTTATTGGTGATGAGTCTAGGCAGATTTGGAATTGTAGGACCTCTAAAATTTCCATTTGTAGTGACAGTCCCATCATATATATAGTTATCATGTGTTTGTTATTTTTCTTATTTTCATAAAAAAATTCAAAAATTGTTTTAATGATATTAACAACTAGGCTTTTGTATGTCATAAGAAACACCTAGTACAGAGGAGGTTGGATGTCAGAGTTTTGTATCTTTACTCACAAAGCCATTATTTCTAGAGGAGTTGACAGAGGCAAGTTCTAGTTTGAATTCTTGATTATATGTTATAAATGTAGTATGCTATCAATTATAATTTTATATTCTAAAATGTAGACTTATTTGACAACTATAATTGAACATATACATGCCACAAACAATGAGGTTCAATAATTCTTGACATATGAGAGGACTCCTAACTACCATAAGAGGAACATGAGAGAGGTATTTATGATGAAAGTTTCAAAAAATAAACATCCATTAAAAAAAAAAAGATCACTATGCATCTAAGTAATTCAATGTTAGATACATAGGATCATATAAATTTAGTAGTCTAACTTTTGGTTTTCCTTTTTTGTTTATATATGAGGCATCTCATCCACGTAGTTTGGAAAAGAAGGTGTATTTTGATGATCCACCACCAACATAGAATAGTATAGTTTTCATAGGATGCATCATGAGACATTTTTAGATGGCATATACCAAATTTTATATAGAAAATTTAATATTAGACACATTTTGATTGGATGATCAAGCACATTTTGCATATGGATCTATGCATTTTGATATATATTTGCATAATTTGTCTATGGATACATGTATTTTGATATATGTTTTCATAATTTGTCTATGGATGCATGTATTTTGATATATATTTTTCATTTATGGGTACAAAGATATGAATTTTAATTTAGTATAATATTATTCAATTTATTGTGCATCATGTGTATTGTTCATGTTTATGGAATATCATTCATTTTGATCATGTTTGTTGTATTTCATTCAAATGTAATAATTTGTGAAGATCATTTTATCAACCTATATTATAAACTTTTAATGTAATATTTCATTTGAAATTATATCATATATCTTTAATTTGGAATGATGTTTGCAGTCCCTTAAGATGTCTAAAATTAGCCAAATCCATGGCCAATTCAGTCATAGGAGCCCATCTATGGTCTTAGGGGACATTTCAGTATATAGTGGTTGCAAAAATTATAGGGGATCTATGGTCAAAATAGTAGTTTCTATAGGCTTCACCCATCCATCCAAAGCTAACAACACTAACAATTCGATTCCATGAACAACGGTTTGAATGCAGGGAAATGATGCACCAATGAACTGATGTACAATGCAAGTTTTGGCATTAGGAGAGATCAATGTATCAAATAAAAATTTAATATGATCTCTTGAAATTTAGATAGGTTATTGTGGATCTCAACATTGCTTTCATACATCATTTGATGTTCCATTGATATCCCTCACAATTTTTGAGTTATGACCCTTAGAAGATCGCTCTCCAAACACACTTAGAGCATCTTAAAGAATCTTCAATACAGGGTGGCCACAATTGTTGTAGGCTCTCTATGATTGGAAAAATGGTGTCACTAGGGTTCACTTGACCATATGGAGCTAATAGTGCTAACAATTTGATGCTACAATCAATGGTTTTAAAGTTATGTAGTGATGATGCACCAATGAACTGAGACACACTATAAGTTCTAGCATCTGACAAGATTGTTATGCCAAATCCAAATGAAATGTGATCTCTTAAAAATGAGAGAGGTTATTGTAGAATTCAACATTATCATTATATGTAATTATAAATTTCACTAATATTTTTCATGAGCTTTGAGTTATGACCCTTGGAAGATTAATCTCTAAACACACTTAGAGCATCTTAGAGTCTCTATGTTACGAGGTGGCCATAAATGTTGTAGGCTCTTTGTGGTAGAAAAAAGGGTGTCACTAGAGTTCAACCACCAATATGGATATAACAGAGATGAAAATTGTATGCCATGATCAATGGTTTTAAAGTGATGCAATGATGCACTAATGAACTTAGGTGCACTGCATGTTTTGACATATAGCAAGATAATTATGCCAAACACAAATGGAATGTGATCTCTCTAAAATGAGAGAGGTTATTTTAGAATTCAACATCACCATTCTATAGAATTTCACATTTTATTGATATCCCTCATGAGCTTTGAGTTATAACCCTCAAAAGATTGATCTACAAATACACTTAGAGCATCTTAGAGATTGTTCATTACAAGGTGGTTGCAAAGATTGTAGGCTCTTCCTACTTAGAAAAATGGTGCCACTAGGGTTCACCCACCCATCTATAGCTAATGATACTAAAAATTTGATGCCATGATCAGTGGTTTCAATATTACATAGTGATGCACCAATGAACTGAGGCACACTACAAGTTTTGGCATCAAACGTGATCACTGTGCCAAATCTAGAAAGAATGAGATCATTCCAAAATGAGAGAGGTTATTGTAGATGTGGACATAAAAGTCTTGTATAATTTGAAATTTCATTGATATCCCTCATGAGTTCTTAAGTACAACCATTAGAAGATTGTTCTCCAAATGCACTTAGAGCATCTTAGATACTCTTTGGTATGGGGTGGTTGTGGATGTTGTAGGCTCTCCATGGTTCAAACATGGGTGTCACTATGGTTGACCTACCCATCTAGAGATAATGGTGATGATTATTCAATTCCATGATAAGCAATTTCAAATTTATGTAGTTATACACCAATGAATTGAGGCACACTACAAGTGTTGGCATTGGGTGAGATTGTGCTTGTGCCAAATCCAAATAGAATGTGATGTCTCTGAAATGAGATTGGTTATTGTAGACCTCAACATCACTATATTTTGGAATTTAATGTTTCACCAATATCCATAATGATTTCTAACTTACAAGCCTTAGAAGATCATTCTCCAAATGGACTTAGAGCATCTTAAAAACTCTTTGGTATGGGGTCATAGTGAATGTTGTAGGCTCTCTATGGTCAAATAAAGGGTGTCACTAGGGTTCAACCATCCATTTGGAGCTAATGGAACTAAACCTTGATGATTTGATTCCATGATTAGTAGTTTCAAATTTGTGTAGTAATGTACTAGAATTAATTGAGGAACACTACAAGTTTTGGCATCAGGCGATATTGTTGTGCCAAATTCAAATAGAATGCAATCTCTCCAAAATGAGAGAGGTTATTGTAGACCTCAACACCACCAACCTGTACCATTTGACATTTCACTGAAATCCCTCATGAGTTTTAAATTACAACCCTTAGAATATTGATCTCCAAACACACTTAGTTCATCTTAGAGACTCTTTGGTATATGGTGGTCGCAAATGTTGTAGGTTGTTTGTGGTCAAAAAAAGGGTGCCACTAGAATTCACCCACCCATTTGGAAATAATGGCATTGACTATTTGATGCCATGATCAATGGTTTCATAATTATAGAGTGATGCACACATAAACTGAGGCACATTACAAGTTTTGGTATCAGTCACAAGGTGTCCATGAATGTTATAGGATATTTTTGGTCACAACAAGGGTGTCACTAGGGTTAGTATTAAGTAAAAATATCATGTTTAGCTCCCTCAAGTTTTGGCATCAAGTACAATGCAATTTTTGTGTTAGTATTAAGTAAAAACATAATTGTTTCTTACATTAAATCAACAAGATTATATTTATAATATGTCAAGTGTTTAATTATTATTACATGAATACACAACTACCAAAAAATCATATTGTTAGAAATAGAATAGATTTTTTCTCATTCTACTCCTTATTTATTTTTTAATCTTCATCCACAACTACTCTTCATGATGTACCTACATTCTAATATCATAAAAATTATTAGTATTATAACTACATAATAATAAGTTAATTTAATTGAAACAAGATAATCATTTGTTCATTGAATTATTATGAAAAAAAAACATAAGAAATAAATATACCTATTTGAGTGTTCTTGTAGGGTCCTCTCTCTAATTTAGGGTCACCAATAGGACTTTCTGATCAACATTACTACTAGTAAAAATTTCCTTTACTTCTAGTCTTCCTTGATGCTTCAAAAAATTCACATTTCCTATTATAATAAGATGTGAATATATGAGAATTATTTTATGCTTTTGATATTTTTTGAATGCAGGAATTTGTTTCCTTCTAAGCATGTATGTTTGCAACCATGTTCCAACAACAACAACTAAAGTAGTAAGATATATGAATCCATCATCATCTATTTCCAGTTGTGTAATATTTTGTTACCTCTTACACAATTTGCTAGCCAATAATATTATTTCTCATCATTCTCATGTAGGGAAACCAATGCAAAGACCTATCCTGGTTGAAGAATATCCAATAGATGGTTATGCACAAATGAACTTTCCATGAAATCGATACTGACAGAGGGTATGAGAGATAATAGAATAAGATAATGTGGAGCCCATGTTTCCACCCACTCACTCAACTTAGAGTGGTCCCAATCACATGAAAAAAAACTAGGGAAAAAGAAAGATATTTTTCATGTCCAAATGGTCCATCTACTAGAATTAGAGCTTTGGAATGAATGAATTTTGAAGAATTTCTACCATGTTGAAAATACCAATGGGAAATTTAGTTTTGAGTGGGGGAGGGGGGTGTAGAGGGTTGAATCAATACTTAAAACATTAAACTTGAAAAAAATTCACCATACATCCATCTCATAACTTTGCATGTAAACTAAAATAACCAACCATTCATCAAATCCATAGCACAAAGTAAACTAGCATGTAAAATATAAGATTTTGGTTACCTAGAAACCCTCCATGGAGAAGGTAAAGCTAGGGTGGAGATGACACCCATAAATCTTCAATACTATAGTTGTAAAGTGTGGCCAATTATGGCTACAAAGTTTTGACCATAAAATATGATCTACCTTGTGAGGGGTCTACCCTATTAAAGGCTTACAAAGGCTATTAGGTCTCGCCTTGCTAAAGGATTTTAACTCATAATTAAGTAAGAAATTTTTTAAGAGATTAACAACCAACTATTAGGACTACTTGGTTAAGATATTTACTCTATATCACTTGTTGGAATGATTTAGCTTCTGATCTTCAATTAACATGTTATTGCTTGATATTAGATCTCCTCTTTGCTAGTTGTATCTTGATCTTCTAATTAGATCTATCCTTTATAAACCTTTCACTTATTGTCACTTTTCCTCTAGACTAATTATGCTTTGCATAACTCTGTCATAGCCATCATAGCCACCATGGATGGCTTCTCAACTCTTAGCATTCATCTCCTCATGTATTGATAAACTTCTTATGGTTTCCTTTTCTTGTATAAAAATTGGTGGAGATAGATTAGGTTAGAATCAATGGTTGTGGTTGATCCTTATTGCCACCTAAGGCTTCCCTTAATTTTAATTAGTTGCATGCATTGCATTTAGATTTGTAATATGACACCATACATATCTCTTATAATCATAAATTCATGATTATGTTGACCAAAAATGGTTTTCATAGAGGTTTTTTTTCCATAAAAAACATCGATGTCATTCACTATTCACTCGACATCAATAGGATCTGATGTTCAACCTTCATTGTGTTCTGAATGTTGTAACTCGTCTTCTATAGAACTCAACACTTACTATTATTCGACATCTGAATCACTTGAAACATGTATAGATTTCTTAGCGCTAGACTAACTTGGCACATACTAATCATATTAAATAACATACTTTTTCTAGACACTCATGCTCACGATTCTTTGATCACTTGGTTTGTACAGATTGCTAGGCCCACTCTAATCACTCGACATGCACTATACACTTATCTTACACCATTCTTTGTTCAATGACAATTAAGTGTTTTTTCACTATAATGTCAAAACAAAAATGAGATTAACAATCTCCCCCTTTGACATGAGTGGAAAAAAAACATTGTCATGGCATACACATTCCTTTAGGCATAAGTCAAACAATGTCTCTTTCTTGCTTGACTCTTATACAAAATCTTCAAAAATTCAAAGAATTTGTAGAATTGTTGAATTATCTTTGTGTTTTACACCTCTTGAGTGAATGCTTCATTTCTATTCTCTGACTCCTTCTGAGGAGATAGTCTACCTTGACAAAAAAAAAAATTCAAAATTGTATAATCCCCCTTTTTTGAGACTATGTGATATGTGTGGTACACTTAAAGTTTGTTCATCCAAAAATGCCTTGTGTAACTTGTTGAGCTATCATTTTTCATGATTCTTAGTGGTAGGAATCCTTTCAAACTTGTTGGAATTTACAAGTGGGAAGATTTACTTCTTCATAGGGTGGTGAATTAGAAGTAACAATAATTTTAACCTCTAAAACTATTTAACTGAAATCAATCACATGCATTTAACACATCTAATTAGCATGAAGGTAAAGGCATGCATGAAAATAGATAACATAAGATTTAATCACCCAAAAACCCTCCAAAATGAGAACGTAAAACTAGGTTTGGGATGACATCCATAGCTTATCACTGGAGTAATATGTACCTATTTAAGATTACAAAGTTTGACCACCATCAATGGTCTACCCTATGAAAGGCCTACCCTGTTAAAGGCTCTACACCCTATTTAAAATGACCTATTTAAAGGATTTACAAACACTCACTTGGAATGTCACCCTATTAAAGGATTTAAAATATGGCTGTTAAAACAACCTATCATCATAGAATTTCCATTCTCCTAATACAATTTGTCATGTCCCCTTTTCAAATAATTAAAAATAATAATCTTTGCTAAGGCAGGCAGGCCCAAAAAGGTGAAGTTTCGGAAAAAGGAGATAATATTTGGAAGCTAATGGACTAATAAATTAAAATTATTATTAAAATATGTTTTATTAACCCCTCTTGGACGTGAGTTAGGGTTATGCCCTCTTTTAAGGGGTTTGCAGGCATTTTGGGTGGATTGGAGAACTTGATTTTTGCTCATTTCTTTGTTATTCTTCAGAGGCTGCCAAACCTGTGGAGAAGGAGACCCAAGAATAGGAGTTTGAAAGTTTCTAGGAAGGCTAAGGATGGGAGTTTGAAGCCATTACATGTGCATGCTTATGCAGAGTCTTCCTTTGTGCTGAACAGTGCAGATTTGTGGTTTTTCGGGTGTGTTTTTGTAAGAGTTTGGTGTTTTCGGTTGAGTATTTCATATCAGTTTGGGTTGTTGCTATATTTCAGAATTTTAGATGTTAAAATAGATCTGAATATATGTATTTGGTCTTGATTATACTTCTATGATAGATTATTAGTGTTTTTGTGGTGTTTTCGGACTATTCTATGTTGTTTTCAGGAGCCCGATGAGCATTGTTTTTATCTTCTGTTTGGGAGCTGTTGTGTAAATGTTATACAGATCTGAAAATTTCATTTTTTAGGCTGTTATTTTGCTGAAATTTCTATAAAAATTTCCACTTTCAGATTTACTAATAATATGTGAAGCTGTGAAGTTTTTGGCACTATTTTCGACATACCTGATTTGGGGTTTATTGAGAAATTGGGGGATCTTTGAAAGATTGGTTGTTTGATCTTAAAGATCTGATTAGAGGCTTGAAATATCATATAAAATTAGAAAAAAGATATTTTAGTGGTATCAGAGCTATGATCTTGCTAGCCTGAGGGTTTGTAGAAGTTTGCATGTTAGTTTTGACAACTACTCAAATCTTGCATATCAAAATTTATGGTTGCATGCTTCTTCTAATCATTTTCATGTTATTTCTTGGTGAATTTGTTGTTTTCATGCTGCTTCTAATTAGCTGCATGTCAAAATCTATGATTGTATGCTACTTCTAATCATTTGCATGTTAGTTCTTGGTGAATTTGGTGGTTGCATGTTGCTTCTAATTAGCTGCATGTCAAAATCTATGGTTGCATGCTACTTCTAATCAATTGCATGTTAGTTCTTAGTGTTTGAAGAAGTTATAACCTATTGGGGTTACACTCTACTTTATCTAGAATGGACAAGTATAGTACAGAGTCTCAGAGGACACGATCTTGGACAATTGATATCCAGAGTCAGAACAGTAGAAAGGATGGTTATTTAGACATTCGAGATAAACTTAGGAAAATAAGACATGACATGTCTGAACAGTTGGTTGAGCACCACCGTATGTTGAATGACATGTTTTTTGACCTAGCTAAGGTGGATAAGTTGACTAGATTTCTATTTGGCAGATTTTCTCACAGGGTAGATGACACAATTACCAAGAATTTGCATTAGGAGTTTGAGAAACTAGCTTATAGCCAGGCAAAGGTCTTAGATTCTACTCTACCATAGGAGGTAGTGGGTTTATATGATGATTATGAGGAGTTTTTGTGCATGATGGTGAGATACCTGGTAGAGATGAGCATACATTGAGCATTCATGACTTTGTTGAGAAAGAGTACCAGGCACAGTTAGATGCTTCATCACATGAGGTTGAGGCAGGTAGTACTTCACATGATTTGTCTAGCCAGCTGAAGGTGAACAAAGATAGTATTGTGACTTCATTATCTCATCATTACAGGATGTAGGATATGATAGAGGATCACATTCAGATGATTCAGTTACAGGGTAGACATAAGGGAGTTCAGGCAAAGTCTCCTTGTGTTGACTTACAAGCAATTAGGGAAGGAATGGGAACGATGAAGTTGAGTTATTTACATCTTCTATTAGATTATGACCATCTTCTTAGCCTTTTCAAAGACTATTTAGATGCCTTAAGGAGGAAGGAGGAGGAAGTTGACAGGCTTTCTCACGAGCTTGAGGACACTCGAGCTTCTTTGGTGATTACTCCATTGGCATTAGAAGACTAGGAGAGACATGGGGATAAGCATGGCATGGAATTGAGTTTAGTATCATCTTGCACTCCTAATACTTAGCTTTCTACAAACAATAGATCATATGTGGACATTGATAATGTTGCGAGTTCATCTTGCATTCACATCCAGGATATAGGGACAATGTCAGACAGGTATGTGGAATTAGTTGGTATTGGTCATATTACTTAGGTGAGGAGTTTGCTTGAGTTACTAGTTGATTATAGTTTATGGATATGGACTCAAGATTGTTATATTGGTATTTGGGATTCAGTTGATTGGAAATCTTTAACACTTTTTGGTAGTAGTGATTGTTTGGGTGCTATCATGGATTTGATTAGCAGATTGCACAGTGTTGTCTTTTCTTGTGCCAGGAGCTTATCCGATGTTGGTATTAGTTTTTTTACACTAGTGTTGGGCTTTGTTCATATATCTAGTTGACCATTTTTGCTAGAATGTGTTGATGATCTTTCATATTTGGCAGTGTGTATAGATGAGTCCCAGGATCATATTGGCATTGATGACACCCAGGAGGATGCAATGGGTAGTTTTGAAGACTTAGTTTCCTTGGCAGTTTCTTTTGGTATAGAGGAGTTAGACATCAGTGCTACAGTTTTTGATACTCCATATGTTGATATGAGCTTTGGAGTTGATTCACAAGATATGGATGGTAATACTCTAGAGACTAGTAACTTTGAGGATACTCCTTTAGACAATGCATCAAAGGAGGTTTGTAGGAGACAATCTAGCTAGTTCCATCATGTGTCTAATCAGTTGAGAGTTAGTGAGCAAGACATTGCTATCGCTTGCCAGCATTTTAATGTTGCTCGTTAGTTGTTAGCCATTTAAGGATGGGGTTCTCCTACTAGTGATGAGAAAGGAGGCAGTTATCTTTCCTTGACAGAGTTCCACTCTTTATGGGAGGCTATCCAAATTTTGAGACAGGATTATATGTAGTTGGTAGCCAATGGAGATTATCTTATGGAGTGGAGCAATACAACATACGATGCATTGTTGGCCAAGGAAGATGAGGTGAGTGAGCTTACTCAGCAGCTTGAGGTGACTTTTGAGATTCTTGAGAGTACACAGTTGGCTTTCAAGGAGTCATAGTTTCATTTGGCTAAGGTGACCATGGAGTTAGAGCAACTACAGTCTTTACTAGATTCTATACAATTACAAGCTATGGTGTTTGGTGATTTGAGGATGTCCATTGTCGAGATTTTCAAAGACAGTGGAGATGGAGATGCATCCATCCTTGATAGTAACATTGGCATATCGGGTTTGTCCCCTCTAGATTCAGGTTCAGTTGAGTTGGGTGCTGCAATAGATTGTTGTGGTATGCCTGACATGGTGGTGACCTCTAGTACTAATGACACGAAGACTAGAGATGATGTATCAAAGACCATGTGTGATGTTGGTGAGCCAACAGTTGGCATGGTTCCTGTTGGTAATACTACTCCCTTGGCGATGTCTTCAGAGGTAGTAGTCAGTTCCAACTTGGTTAGTGATCAATTGTAGTTAGTTACATCTGGATTGTAGTCTGAGTCACTGATTGAGATTGGTGCATTCTATCGACATTACATTGTGAGGTATTCTCATCAATTCACCTTTGATGACCATGTTGATGACATGATGATACAGATATGTACTTTGGTTCCTAGTGCTTATCATCAGTTATGGGATAGTTTGATGCCTCGGGATGAGAGTTGTGATGGGCAGGACATGGCAATAGGTCTTGCAGTTGACAGCTTGATAATACATGACTTAGAGCAGGAGTTTTGGAGTGATGCTTTAGCGGGTGTTGTTATTGATTCTACTCCTTTGGCTATGACATCTCTTAACTTATCTAGTGATCAGTCACACTGGATTGTATCACTTGTTCATGGTGAGCTATTTACTGAGGTTGTTTTTTTTATCAAAATTATATTGTAGGGTATGTACATCAGTTAGCATTTGATCCTTGTGTTGAGGAGTTGATGGCAGAAAAACTTGGTTTGGGTTCCATTTCTTGTTGTTTATCTTGTGATGGCTTTTCACCATCAGGGGTTCATGGGAGTTATGGTTATGAGATAGTGGCCGATGATCTTTAGAGTTGTGTTGACTGCAGGAGTTGTATAGTGTGTGGATTCTCCATATTTGGTACAGTTTCATTCGAGAGCATTCACCATTGTTGCAGAGTTGGATTGTACATTCCGTATAGGCTAGTGGGATGTGTTGATGGTATTTACTATGTTGGCAATTTGATTTGTCTACTTTACTTGAGTTTTGATGTTCTAAGAGTTTGTGTCTCGCGGGTTTTTGACTATGGAAGTTGTGACTTTGGAGTTTGGTTGAGCAATAATTGTCAGTTTGATTATGGATTCCTCCTGGTTATATTGCAGAGGATATTGCAGGAGCCTGTGTTAATTGACAATAGTATAGTTCATGAATAAATTTGGGATCTAGGTGGATTGATTGGTCTATTGTTCAACCATTGCTTGAGGACAAGCAATATTTGGAAGGGGAGGACTTGTCATGTCCCCTTTTCAAATAATTAAAAATAATAATCTTTGTTAAGGTAGGTAGGCCCAAAAAGGTGAAGTTCCAGAAAAAGGAGATAATCTTTGGAAACTAATGGACTAATAAATTAAAATTATTATTAAAATATGTTTTATTAACCCCTCTTGGATGTGAGTTAGGGTTATGCCCTCTTTTAAGGGGTTTGGAGGCATTTTGGGTAGATTGGAGAACTTGATTTTTGCTCATTTCTTTGTTATTCTTCAGAGGCTGCCAAACCTGTGGAGAAGGAGACCCAAGAATGGTAGTTTTTATGTTTTTAAGAAGGCTAAGGATGGGATTTTGAAGCCATTCCATGTGCATTCTCATGCAGAGTTTGCCTTTGTGCTGAACAGTGCAGATTTGTGATTTTTCGGGTGTGTTTTTGTAAGAGTTTGGTGTTTCCGGTTGAGTATTTCATATCAGTTTTGGTTGCTGCTATATTTGAAACTTTTATATGTTAAAATAGAGATTAATATATGTATTTGGTTGTTATTATACTTCTGTGATATATTTTTAGTGTTTTTGTGGTGTCTCCAGACTATTCTATGTTATTTTCGGGAGCTCGATGAGCATTGTTTTTATCCTCTGTTTGGGAGCTGTTGTGTAAATGTTATAAAGATCTGAAAATGTTATTTTTTATGATTTTATGCTGCTAAAATTTTTATAAAAATTTACACTTTCAGATTTACTAATAATATGTGAAGCTGTGAAGTTTTTGGCACTATTTTCGGCATACCCGATTTCGTGTTTATTGAGAAATTGGGGGATCTTTGAAAGATTGGTTTTTTGATCTTAAAGATCTGATAAGAGGCTTGAAATATCATATAAAATTAGAAAAGGGACATTTCAAAATGGCTAGAAAGTATTATAGAATGTGTTGACCTAATGACATACAATCCTCAATTGTTGATTCTAGATCCTTGTTTTGTCTAATCTAATCTAATCCTTCTTGATCTAATATAACTCTATCCATAGTGTTGATACTTGGTCTAATCAACTGATTCTACAATTTTGTTCTTCCTCTAAGTCTTTACACCCCTTTAAACTTTACTAGCATTCTCTTATTGCATTCCTGTACCATACTCTCTCTCACACTTGAATTTTGGTGTTTCAATCTCCTTATAAAGGTTTCAAGACTTAGGGTTAGGTATGAATCTATGATTGAGATTCATCCATCTTTCCCACTCAATACTTTCCATTTTTTTGATTGGTTTCATGCTGATTGATTCAATTTTAATGTAATAGATTCAATTTTATCTTTTAGATCCTTCAAGATTCATCTTGAGTCAGCTCAAAAATGGTTTACATCTAAGTTTGTGAAGACACAAACTCTTATGTTGATTCTATGTTACATAGCACTTACTAATTGCTGATGCTCGACACATATAGGAATTTTTTCTTGCTTGACATCTATAGGAATTCGGTCTTACTTGGCTCCTATACTTTACTTAGCAGATATACTAGGTTGATATCAATTGTCACTCAACACTTAAAATTTTCTCAACACTTGAATAACTTAGCATTTATTTAATTTCTATCTTGGCACATACTTTAGCTAAGTATCTATATTATACTTGGCATCAACCTTAGAATTTTGTTAAGTGTGTTGATAATCAATTGTCAAAATCAATCTAAGACCAACAATCTCCCCCTTTGACATGTGTGTCAAAAATACTTAACTGAACATTATGACTCTAATCTCTATGAGTATAATATAAATCTTGTTTGGCATATGTACAAAATTTCAAAAATTTGTTCAAAATTTTGTAGAAGACTATATACCTCAAAACTTATAACTCCCCTTGAGTTGATGTGCCATTTTTGTATCCAAAACTTCTTATGCTAGATTTGTCTCATGTTGATTATTCTTCATCTCTACCTTGTCATTCCTTCCCTTGTCTACCCCATTTCTATCTACTCTATTTTTACTCCACCCTTTTTCATATCTTCCCTTTAGTTTTTGCAACCTTTTGGCTTTATCTCCTAATCTCTCCCTTTATCTTCTCAAAACTCAAAATTTTATTATCTCCCCCAATTTATTTTATCTCCCACTTTAGGTATCTCCCCCTTTTGGGTCTCCTAATTTATTATCTCCCCCCTTTTGACACTTATGTCAAAGGGTTCTATGCATTAATTGAATACTTAGCCAAAAATGATTTGTTTACTTCCATTATGATCTTTAGAGCAGAATCCCAATTATCTAGTGCAATTTCCAGTGCTTTAAATTGGATGGTTATCTCTACTACAAGGTTTACTAGGCCTTCCAATGTAGAATTATTGGGGTCTTTCTTCAAGATATTATATGCGTAAGCCAATTCTTTGTGCATAACTTCCATGTGAGAGGTTATAGCAGAGTGTATTTGTATTAACTTGGCCTTTATGTTAGCCTCATCTACTATGAGTACAACTAATTCATTTTGACTATGAAGCATTGTAGCAAAATGCTTCTTACTTTGAGTTGGATCCTTGGGTAGCTGCATGCTTGACACTTTTAGATTCATCTCCAAGCTCAATATCCTCTAGCTGGTCTCTTGTGTGAAAATTGATGCATCACACAGTTTGGAGTACAATTAGAATATATTCTCAAGTACTAATTTTACCTTTTTAACCTTCTTTGCTAGCTTTACCTATTATAGTGTTATCTCACTTGATATGCATTCATTCACCTTCATTTGGAGTTTCTTTTTAGACCATTCTAGCAATTTTGTATTTGTGTCTAGGTCTTCATTTTGTACCTGGTCCACTATGTTGGATAATTGTTCCATTATGGGCTTGGTTTGATCAAGTACTTGCAAGCTGAATGCATCTAGAAAGATGTCTTTGATTTCAATCAGAGCTTACCTTTATCTATACTCATTTATGAGTATCTCTTGTTTCTACTTCTTCTCTAGTGCCTCTTGCACTTCATTAATCTGATCTATGTTCATTATTTTATAGTGATACCTAGGACTAACTATCTCTTCATCAAGTGCAAGGTCTCCATAGTTAAGTACCCTTGCAACCTTGGTAGAGCTTGAATCTAGTGCAGATATTTGAAGTGGTACTACATTAGTGCTCAACTACTATGTTGTTTTTGTGGGAGTCCTTGTTGTAGGCAAATTAATTAGTGTTTGAATTGCCTCTTCTTCCTTCTCCTTAAGGCTCTCCTTGTCCTCTTCAATTTTTCCTTAATTAGTGATTGTAATTTGAGGTGGTGCACCTTGTCCTTGTGTTATAGGAATAGAGATATCCTTCTGTCCTATTTTCTCTTTTGGTAGTTGAAGTCACTATGACTATAATTGTGGAATCAACTCTAGCTGATGCATCTTGTGTTTCTTGCTCTTGTAGTTTTCCACTTATAGCTATTGGAGTATGTGAAGGTGGTTCTTGTGGATTCACCTTCTCCTTTTTAATATTAGCTATATATTTTTGAAGTTCCTCCACACTTACCAAGGTTAGATTGGTACATATTTGTGATTGTAAATTAGTCTAGTGAAGGATCTTTTTAAGATCCTCTACAGTCAATGGGTTTATTTTCTAACTAGAGGTGTTAGGAACATCCTTTACAGTTACTATCTCTATAGGTGTGGGTGTTACATGTGGAGGACTTGGTGCTGGCAGTTGTGTGTCTTGCACACTTTTTTCTTGTTGTTGCTCCTCAATAATTGCCTTTTCATTCTCTTGTGTGTCCTTGTCCACTATAACATTTTCCTTCTCTTTTTCTCCTTCTTCTTCCTTATCATTTTCATCTTCTTCTTCATCATTGTTTCTTCCCTCAAAGGGATCTTCTTTTCCTTCTTTTATAGTTATGAGCCCATAAATTACTTTCCACATTAAAGTAGATTTTTTCACAACATCTTCAATTTTATTCTGCAATACACTGAAGGCTCTATATTTGGGTACAAATTTTCTCCCATGGTTCTTATTAGCCTTTCTTATTTGGCATTTTTTAAGTTTAGGCATCACAGGAACCAATGTTGAATCTCTTATTTCCTTTTCCATGTTTAGGCAATAATGCCATTCATTTCCTACAATGGAATATAAGTCCTTAGGCATAGTATTATCTAGTTCAAGTGGAGTATCCTTGAACTTTTCCATCATGGTGTATATTGATTCTTCCACCATGATTTGCTCCTCTCTTGTCAACTTATTGAAGTCAATGCCTTTAAGCCTTGACAAGTTTGCATTGTCCCTAATGTTGTCACATATGTTTTCCAAATTAGATTTAGTGGTGTGACTTACCACTCTAAATTGTCCATTTTCATCAAACTCTATCCTCTCTTCATTTGATTGAGGAGGTGCCACATACTTTCTTCTTTTCTTTTTCTCTATTGGTCATCCCTACTCTATGGCTTTCTTCTTTTCTTGTTCCTTGGCCACCTTTGTTGTAGCCCTTGTATCTTCCCTACTAGTAGGTTTTGTTGGGCTAGGCTTAGCTTTCTTCTTTCCTTTAGGCTAAGAAGCAAGTTTTTTATGTGCTTTCCTCTTCTTAGGCTCTACCTTAGGTGCTTCATCTTCTTCCTTGACACCTTCTTGTTCTTTAGCATCTTCACCCATGCCTTGGGTTAGTGCTAGTGGTCCTTGCCCCTGCTCCTCTTCTTCTTCTTCTTTATCTTCTTCTGCTTCTACTAATCCACCACAAAATTTAGCTTTGAGTTTCTTCAATGGTAAGGTTGTTTTTAGTTCCATATCCACCTTAGATATTACAACATCATATGTTTCAAAGTGTTGGTAACTTTTATCTACTTCTTTTGCAAGCAATGTTGTAATTGCTGCAGATGCCTCATCAATATTTATCTCATAACCAAGTGGCCTAAGCCATCTTACCATTGGTATGGCTGCTTGGATGTAGGTGTAATCAATATCAACAAGAAAAAAAATATCATTTATATGCTACTTCACAAGTGAGACTAGAATCCTAAGTCTTTGTTTCATTGATTTCTTGAAATCTTCAAAATAACTAGTCATAATAGTCTCAAAATTGGCTCCCACTTGTTCTATGTATTCATTCACTTGGGCTACTATAGACCTATTTGTCTTCTAGCTTATCTTTCCATAAGAGGGGAATTCATTCTATAAATAGAAGAATATGCATATCAAAATTGTTCCAAATTTACATTGAGCTCCCTTTGTTCTCCTTATAGCTCCCAAAATCTCATTGATCTATTGTAATTGTAGTTCAACTAGATCATAAGTATGACTCTTTTTAACAAGTTTGTAACCAACATCCACTGCAACATAGGGAACACTATTTAGTCTACTAGATTGGTAGAATTTATGGGTAATGACTCTAACAACAAAATCAACAAGAGGATCCTTAATGGTATTAATGGTCATGCCTTTCTTGTTCCATTTAGCTCCAGTATACTTCTCAATTTCTTCTTTTGAATCACTCCTCAGTGTTTTGGGCCATTCTAGGGTTGGATACCCTATTACCCTATGAATAATCCTTTTTGAAATTTTGACTAGCCCATCTTCTAACCACAAAATACTGTAATGTATCCTACTTAACAAAATTCTGATCTATTTGGTCTTAAAGATGGTAGGAAATCTAGGGCACGGGTTAATCCCTTCTTCTCAATGATTTGGAACTCTTCTTTCAAGACACACTTTTCACACAAATTATTATATGTCTCCCTAATTTCCATGTCTCCAATAGCACCTATTTTATAATTGTAACATCTCCTAACATCTTGTACCATTAGCTCTTTAGGAGGAATAACAGATAGGGCTCTAGTACGATTACTTTTGTACTCAACTTTAGGAATAGGTTAAAAATTGAGTTTCTTAACTTCATTTGATTCTAACTAGACTTCAAATGACTCTTTTTCATGGGGTTTTCTAGAGCTGGAGGCCATTTTTGTAATCTATGGTTTCAACACAAAGAAAATTTGAAACTACATAGCTTGGCATAGGTATAAATACCTTGAATCATCAAAACTGTGTTGAATCTTTGTTGAAATTTTCTCAAAATGCTTGATTCTCTACTTCAAAATCCTTTTTTGTGCTCTTCTCATTCTTACTTTTTTCTTGCGATGGTGAAAAATGATTCAAAATGTGATCATATACCCTTATTTCATAGCATTTAATGCTTAGTGCTTGTACAGTTGTCCACTTGACTCCTTAAGTAATTTTTCTTTACTCGACTTCCATTGTCTATCCAAGACTTATCATACACTAGAGTTTCCCTTACTCGGCTTTAATATAAATTTCCCTTCACTAAACATTCACTAATAACTTAGCTGCAACTAATCACTTAGCTTCTACTGACTTTAGTAGACAACTCGGCATATACTAGATCTTTATTCAGCATCTGAAGGAAACTATTCTTACTTAGCAACACTTGTAAAAACTTGAAGTTTTAACTTTGCATCTCTATTTATGCTGATTTCTCCTTTTCAGTACTTACTTGTCTTGGAATTGATGTATGATAAAGCTTTGTATATCAGTCCCATGTCATACCTTCTTTTTCTTAGTTGGATGAAGTGTGACCACTTGACCCTTTAGGTGAAGTGATCCTTCCATTGGATGTGCTACTTCCATCTTTATTCTTCCATGTTTTATTCATCTCTCCTCTAATGTGTTCAACATCAACCTTCACTTTTCCCTTTTTGAACTTTGAGTTAGGTGCCTTTGACCTTGTTGGGAAATTTCTACTAATGTGTCTAGTCTTCAAACAACTGAATCATGTAGTTTGGCTCAACCATCTATTGTAGTTTCCACTTAAATGCATTCTTATGCAATTTTTAGAGATGTGTCCATATTCTTGATAGTAGTGACAACTCTACTTGGTGTTGTAGTCCCAAATGTAGTGATGTCTATGAATTTTTCTCTTTGCTAGTTGGCTAGATGCCCACATAGGCTTTGATCTACATTAAAAAGCTTTATGTCCATACTTCTTGCAATTGTAGTAGTGACCTTCAAATCTTGGTATTCTGATGGTTCTTATCTTGTAGTCATGTGCATAATGTCCTTGCTTGTTGCACTTGTGATAGTGACTCATGTTTTTAGGTTTGTCATGCTGATTAGCATTCTTGCTCCTGCAAACATTAGAGGTATTTCCCTTTTTACCGCAAAAATGACAAGTGGGTTTAGTATTCTTACCTTTGTCACTTCTTTCTTTTGTTGTCTTGGATGACTCTCCTTTCTAGTGTTGGTGTATCCTAGTCCTGAAGTGTCATTGCTAGATCTTAGTGATTTTAGTAGCTATTCAAAATACTTGTTGGCTTCATTAGATTTGTTGAAGCTTTCTATAATTTCCTTTTGCATTCTCAAGTCATTTTACAGTTGTTCATTTTGCAACTTCAATGTGTAGATCTCAATGTCCTTAACATTTAGCTCATGATGTGCATCCATCATCTGGCTTAAGGTGTCTAGCTACATGTTGGAAATTCTTGCAAGTTCAATTGACTTTTCCTCCAATCTATTGGCAAGGTTTCTCTTGTCATCTTCTATCATAGCCTTATCTTCAATAGCTCTTTTCTTCTATTCAATCACTTCACAAAGCATCATGGCTTGAGATTCTTGTCCAATCTTGAGAGTTTTGTTCTCTTCTACTTGAGATCTCTTCTTCTGCATTAGATCTACTGTTGCTACATCAAACTCCTTGGAATCTCCATTTGCAAACAATTTTGACATGTCAATCTCTTTGTATTGTGTATCATTCTAAGTTATGGCAATCTCTCTTCTTCTCTTTAGGGATTTCCTCAGTTCTTCCCTGGCTTCTTCGAGAGAATGTAGAATAAGATGTATCTCAATCTCTTAGTTCTCTATGATCTTCCCAAGTTTGTAGACTTCTATTTCTAGATCTTTCCTCCAAGTTGTAAGGCTTCTCCTTATGAGAAATCAACTCTAATACCAATTGTTGGAAGTTAAAAGTGGGAAGATTGACTTCTGAGGGGGGGGGGGGGGGGGGGGTGAATCAGAAGTAACAATAATTTTAACCTCTAAAAATATTTAACTAAAATCAATCACATGCATTTAACACATATAATTAGCATGAAGGTAAAGACACACATGAAAATAGATAACACAAGATTTGATCACCCAGAAACCCTCCAAAATGAGAAGGTAAAATTGGGGTGGGAATGACACCCACAACCTATCACTGCAACAATATTTAATTGGTTAAGGTTACAAAGTTCAACCACCATCAATGGTATGCCTTGTGAAAGGCCTGCCATGTTAAAGGATCTACACCATGTTAAAAGTGACCTATTTAAAGAATTTAAAAACACTCACATGAAATGTCACCTGTTAAAGGATTTACAATATGGTTGTTAAAAAACCTATCATCATAGGATTTTTATTCTCCTAATAGAATGGCTAGAAAGTATTATAGAATGTGTTGACCTAATGATTTACAATCCTCAATTGCTGATTCTAGATCCTTATTCTATCCAATCTGGTTTGATCCTTCTTGATCTAATATAACTCTGTCCGTAGTGCTGATACTTTTTTCTGACCTACTGATTTTGCAATGTTATTCTTCCTCTAAGCCTTTACACCCCTTTAAACTTTACTAGCATTCTCTTCTTGCATTCCCATACCATACTCTCTCTTACACACACTTGAATTATGGGGTTTTGACCTACTTATAAAAGTTTTGAGACTTAGGGTTACGTATGAATCTATGATTGAGATTCACCCATCTTTCTTGCTCAATTCTTTCCATTTTTTTTTATTGGTTGCATGCTAATTGCATAGGGAATGTAATATATTTGATCTTATCTTTTAGATCCTTCAAGATTCATCTTGAGTAGAGTCAAAAATGGTTTAAATCTAAGTTTGTGATGGTGAAAACTCTTATGTTGATTATGTTTTACTCAACACTTACTGATTGATGATGCTCAACACATATAGGAATTTTGTCTTTCTCAGCATCTATAGGAATTCAGTCTTGCTCAGCTCCTATACTTTACTTAGCACATATATTTGCTCAACATCAATTGTCACTTGGCACTTGAGTAATTCGACACTTGTTGAATTTCATGCTCGTCACATATTGTAGTTTCGTATCTATATTATACTCAGAAACAACCTTAGAATTTTCTTAAGTGTGTTGACACTCAATTGTGAAAACCAATCTGAGACCAACATGAGTCCTCTCTTGAAAAGATAATCTAGGATCAACTCCAAGGTTCTAAGTGATCTTGTAACCTACTAGAATCTACTTAGGTGAAGATAAATATATTTATTCACAGGTAGGGCTTTTTTGGTTCTCACTAATTTTAGATAAGATTTGAATGTTCTTGCTATATCATGGCCCTAACAGTTTTATATCTGTCATCTTGGAATCTGAGATTAGTTAACTTTTCTAGATAGTTTGGTACTTGTTAAGTTACTTTTATTTTGGTACTATTATGTTAAACTTTTTGAGAATTTAGAGATTACTCAAAATCTAATTCTCAGAACAGATGTTTTTAATATTTTCAGTATTGTGTTATTTTCAGAATCTTATCAACTAAATTAATCAGGATTCAGGAATCAAATTTTATAAATTTATGTTAGTATGGTTTTAGTTTTACCTATGTCTGATTCGTACTCTCAGTTTGATGTATAAGGTGGCTTTAAAATTGTATCAGCACCTTGTATCTGTTATTGCCGGATTTAAGTGTGTATATATATATATATATATATATATATATATATATATATATATATATATATATATATATATATATATATATATATATATATATATATATATATATATATATATATATATATATATATATATATATATATATATATATATATATATATATATATATATATATATATGTTATATTTATATATGTATATGTATATGTAGTTGTTTGTATATTAGTGTGCTTGTATTTGTATATATAAATATATATATACTTATCAATTAGTAACGTTTATTATGTTAGTGGAATTTAACTAAGTCATAAATTAAACTTAGCCTAAATCTATTGATGCCTAAACTAAAACTAGCATGGGGGTTTTGGGTTTTGGCTTATGGTGGCAAGTAAGTGGATTTTTATGAAGGGTAGGCTCTTCGAATGTCAAGCTAGTACTTTGGCTACCAAGTGTTGGAATTTGCATTTTTTTTGATGTTTGAGTTAAGTACACAGTTATGGGCATTGAATTGTTTTTGGCTGTCGAGTTTGTTGAAGTCTGAGTTTAGATCGCCATTGTTGGTTTTTAGTTGAGGCAATATAGACGCTCTGTTGAGAGGGTTTCTTTGCATTTTCATTGGGAAATTGATGACCCTTATGGAGATCATCATGCCTTACTAGCATTTTAGAGGTTCTCGATTTCATTTATTAATGGTTTTTGTTCTTGATTGCATTTTCTCTGTATCATCTTTTAAAGGGTTTCATTTTTCTCTGTGGCAAGGCATAGAGGGTTTTGGAGGCTTGGGTTGCATGTTTGAACAAGAGGATTCTCCAGGTGGCTTTACTTAAGTTTTCTCTCGCATTTTATAGGCAGGGGGCTTTTCTTACTCTATTTGCTTATTCATTTTATGTTCTTTGATTCATGATGAATATCATTTATGGAATGGTTGCTAAATATATATATATATATATAAAAAGAAAAAAAACTTTGATACCCAACTCTGGGTGTAGGTAGTATTTAATGCTTTCATTGTTATGTTCTGTGTAAACCCAGAATTTGGGTGTAAGAAGTTTAAAATGCATAAGTGTATAAAGTTCTTTGCAGTTTTAAATGAAGTGTAATTTTACACTTCAGCATGGATATTTGCAGAGTAGGGTTTTGTGTGTGATGCTTAGCTTTGTACGTTCCCATATTCAAGTGAGGGTATGGAGATTTTGTTTTGGTAATATTGTTGTATTTGGCCTTTGCAATTTTATGTGTATGTTTATAGTCATAATTTATGTGTGGAACTGTGAGATAGCATATGATACCAGCTATTATAAGAGCCGAGCTCTGTGGGTACGCTATTTTGTGTTAACATTTTGTTTACTGTTTGTGACTCGGTCTTGGTTAAAGTTCATGGCGACATTCGATCATGGCCATGATATTGCAGTGATTTATGGGTCACAATTTGTGAACCAAGGGCGTAGTCTTGTAATAGAGGTTGGTTATTTCATCAAACAATTATTGTTAAACATTTTGTAGAGCTATAAACTTTGTTTTGGTTTTGGGGTTTAGATAACATTTAGAAAACAAAATGATTACTTGAGTTGTAACTCGGCTACTATTTATCATCAATATTAATGTGTTTAGGGTTTGAAGATATAGGCTCATAATTGTTTCATTATCTGTGATTTTGGGTTTCAAAATTCTGTGAGACACATACATTTACATACAGTTTTGAGGTTAACATTTCAAAAAGGGTTTTAGATCCTGGCTATTGCATTAGTAAAATTATACAAATTCAGGTTTAACATTACAAGAAAACAAATGAGTTTTATTGTAAGTTAAGAGGGATATGGTTGTTGTGATAAAACCATAGCATAGTGAAGTTCATTGTGGCTGTTAACTTATGTTTAGTCTGAAGCATCGAAATGCAAACAAGATTATTGTATGGGCTGTATCGGATTTAAGAGATTTGGGAATTTATGTTTCATTGATTTTAGTACAAGAACTTTGAAACAAAATAAGTACTTTGACATCGATATATTGTCAAACAATTACTAATTAAAGTAGTGAAAATTATTTTATCTAGTAACAACTAGTTATTAGATTTACAGTGTAAAAGATTATTATCTATTTTTAAAACCGACTTTAAAAATTAGTAAGGTTTTACATATATATATATATTGGTATATGCAAGTGAGTGTGTGTATGTATATATATAAATGTTGTGTATATATATATGAATAAGTATTTATTTATATGTATCAATGTGTATGTATATCCTTATGAATTTCATTGTTAGTTTTACCATAGATATATAATTTGGAAATTATTGTGATTACTAGTTTTGGAAATGGAAATTGATTAATTTTATAATCTGATGTAATAATATGTGTGGATAGTTTTATTATTATGTTTTTAAATGAAATGTAAATATAGAGTGATTCAGAGAAAAAGTAAATTCCTTATTATTTAATTAGAAAATAGTTGTTATATGATTGAAAAGCGTGGTTACAATTATGGTTTCATTTGGTACTTTGAAAGATTGAAAATGGTTTCAAATGATATTTTTGTTTGTTGGTGCAATTGTTATATTGAGGCAAATGAAATAAGTGTATTAGTTGGAATTGGAAAAATTAATATAAGTTTTCTTCCAATTAGTATATCTAGAATTATGTGTATGTTAGATTATGCAAGTGTGATCCTTTAGATTTGGTGGCTATCATAAAGCGAATAACTTGTGGTGATAGAATTATGTTGTCGGATGCCCTCCGACACTAGTCTAGATCCTTATGGGAAAGTTTATGACAGTTATTTAATCAAGTGGTAATATTTAAAACTTTATGGGTTGGGAATCATATAATAAGATAAGAATATTATGGCACACAATCGAATCCAGAATGCGCATCTTCATAAAGAATATTATGGTTTCACCTGACATATTGAGTTCTATGAGTGACTGAACATAGATTCTTATGTTGACACCCATGGACTACTAGATCATTATCTTGTCATATTCTAGGCAAGTTTATTTCTGCATATCTACATGTAAGAAATTATGTACTTGCTTTATATTTTGAATGTGAAAAGAAAATTGTGTTTTTAGTACTCCTATTATTTGGATTATATGAATAATGTTTTGTTATAAAATCTAACATGTAGGTTATTGGAAATCTTAATGATTTAATTTGTGTTCTAAGCCCTATTTGGTGTGTTGTGGTTTTGCTATTTTGGATTTTAGGTTTGAGATATGTTTGATTACGGACTTAGAAGGAATTGGCTACTTAACATTTAGATTTAGTGATTAATTTGAATGTATTTCAAAGATATTGTACTTCTAATAAGAGAGTATAAATATATAATATACTCTGATGTAATATAAAGAAATTTTACATTTCTGATTATGAGTACTTTACTGTACCTATTGTATAAAGGTTAATTTGTAATGGGAATTGTTAAAAAAAAAATTGTTCAGGTTTAGTAAATCTTTTATGTATGATGGGATATTGTTTTATGGTTTTTTTTATGGTTATGTGATGGTTAGGGTATTACATGCTATCTCAAAAGAAAAAATCACACAAAAAGATTATTTTTTAATTTTCCTATATTTTAATGAATGAAATATAACAATGCAACTATGTGAATTCCTCAACTAAGCAAGTGTTTGTAAAGAAAATAATGAAGATAGGGTAATAAGAAATTTAAGAAAATAACATAAAAAGTAAAATGCTAATGGACATAAGCCACAAAAACAACATGCTTGCGAGTTAAGCCTTTGAATAACCAATAAAAATAGGAGTAGTGCTTCCTTAATTCCACTAATGCAATCATCTATGGGAATTCAATAACTATAAGATGTTTCACTTTTCATCAAATCGCAAGGCCATGGGAAGTGCATTCATATGAGATAAAAAGCTATGTAGGAACAATAAGGTGATCCCTTGTTGAACTATGTACATCAGAAGAATTTGTAAAACTATTGCAAATACCAAAATTAAAAGATTTCTTAATCAAAATAACACAATAAAATTATTGGCTCAATTACATTTCATGAACATACATTCAAAAAATACAACACACTTAAGAAATAATCACTACACTCCTAATGTGAGCACCAAAAGCATATATTATTACATCAAAATAATGGCTTGGAATACAAATTACATTCCTGAATTTATAAGAAATCTTCTCTTCAATTTTTTTTGAGAGTGAGAGATATCTTTATGCAAACATATGCTTCTAAACTAATAAAAAAAATATATTCATGTACAAACTAACTCTCTAACTAGTGCTTAGTAGTACTCCATCCTTATTTATATTATTAAATCAATGCATGAGCCTTTACATGTCTTAAAAGAAAGAAAGCATGATAAAATAAGAAGAAGATAGCCATTAGATGATGTAGGAGTGTCTAGAAGTGCCAAAAATAGAAGCTTCACATTCACTAGATTTTTGTAGGAGTTAAACTATCCTTATAATGCATTTTCAATGCATGAAAAGCTCTAAATTTAGATCTAGAAATTAACTATTGACACACCTTTGACTTCCTTAAAAACTTCTAGTGCACATCAAAAGGAGTGCATTTCAGAAGCAATGCACCTAGCATACCTACACACCTGGTGCACTTTAGAAGTAGTGCACTTGAAAAATGCAAAATTTTACAAAGTGTCAAAATTGAAATTCTAGCTTCTGTGTTTTCTTCCTCTCTATACTAGATCTATGGCAAGGTATTTTCTCTTTAATATCTCAATAATCTTAGTTACTTGAGGTACATATGGAAAATCTAAATTTTCATATTTTTCTTTCAATTTTTTCCTATAGTTGCATACCTTGTTCCGAGTCTCTACAAAATCTCCTAGTTTCACATCCAAATCTAGTAATACTTTTTCATTCTTGAATGCTTGTCTAATATCATCATCAGTGGAAGCTTCTTCAAAATCCTTCCAAAAATATTCAACAACTGCTTCTACAGTCATCAATGTATCCCTTGAATCATCTTCAAAAATGTCTAAGCATGCATCACTATAATGTTTCTCTGCTCCAAAATTTTCTCTTGGGTATGATCATTAAGCTTATGAATATCTGCATGTAATATTTCCATTACTTTATTTCTATTTTCAATCTTCTCTTTCCCATCATCAATTTTATCTAACTCATTCGTTGTATATACATCCATTAACATCTGATACCTTTGAGCCTTGATTGATTGTAATGCTTGTAGGTCTTTGCCCCAAGAAGCCACTTCACTTATTAATCCTAAATTTGTTAGAAATAGGGATTATTTAGAGGGGAGGTGCTGAATCAATAATCTACAAACATTAGTTTCCAATTGGATATTATTACTTACTTTGAACTATGTATAACAAATCAATAAAGTAATGCTGAACAATAATAGTAACAATGCACAAAGATAACTCATGACACTATTGAGATAATGGGTGTTGCACACACTGCATAATATTGTTATATTGTATTGTTTTATTTTATTATGAAATGTTGCACCTAGATAGATGTGCAACATGTGAACATTCCCATGGAATATTCTTGATGAGTTGTATTGTAATATTGTGATAATATTTTATGTAATTATTTAATATTGGGGAAAAGAATTAAATGCCCAATATTAAATGTGAGGTTAGTGGGTTAGGTAGCACATGGTTTATGTAATACCACTTGGTGGTTTTGTGGGACTTGCTACTATATAAGAAGCCACAAGGGTAGTTGTTAGTGTGACAAGAAAAAGTGAGAAAGAGAAAGAGTCAAGTAGGACAAGGCTTGATAGGTTAGCCAAGGGAGTATTTGTGAAGGTTGGAAGCATGGCATGGGATGTGTGGATTCGTGCTTGTTCATATAGTTTTCTTAGTAGTTCTTATGGCATTGAAGGCTTCCATTGTATTTTTTCTAAATAATACATGGTGATGAATGCTTTTTGAGGCTAGGTTTTTTTCCTCAATGAGGGTTTCCCAGGGTATATCTTGTGTCACATTCTTATGAGTATGTTGTCTATTCTCTTGCATGTACATTTCAATTCCATGTTTATTTTAGATCTATTATGGGTTATGTGAAATGATTATATTCTTTATTGCAAGTTTGTTACAAGTGTTTTCAGAGCTATGGTTTTATTATTGTAACCCTAGATTGAATCCATGGGAATGCATGAGAGGATAAAAAAGAAAGTAAGACATATAAATTTTTGTTATAGATCTAAGGGTTTTAGGTTTGCTATTATGATGAGATGTTGGTATATTTTGGGCATGTGAAATTATTGTACAAAAGGGTTTTTCAAGTGTTTCATTTAAATGAGGGTTTTAGGGGGTAGCTTGTAGAAATGACCTCCTAGGTAAAAAAAAACCTCACCATTGGATCCGGGTTAACATTTCCATAAATTTTGATATTTAATATGCCCTAATTTAACCATGTTTAGAGGAAATAAAAGAGTTTTTTTAGTTTCAACTTGTGATGGCCATCAAATTTAATCCTATTAGAAGTTTCGTCACCAAAAAAATTGAAAAATTGCAATAAAAATGGTAAAAAGATTGTCTTAGTAAAATGGCCATAACTTTCTCTCAAGATATCAGATTTTAGAGTTCTTATAGGCATTGGAAAGCTAACTCATAGCACTATAAGTTGGTGTAAGTTTGGTTCTATGATTTTGAATTTTTTTAAGGTTTTTAAGAGCCTTAAAGTTAGATGCTACTTATTTTCAGCACAAATTAGGGCATAATTTTGGCATACAGAGTCAGATTTTGAATTTTGAGTAGTCAACAAAAAGCTCTTGGAGAGGTCTACACATTGTTTTAGATTTAGTGTAAGTTTGGCATGATTTATTTGGTGACATATTGATCTAAATAGTTTATGGTATATATTTTGACTATGGTAACATTGTGAGTTTATGACATTGTATATGTTTGAAGATTTAAGATTTGATGTCATTGCATACTCAGTTCATATTTTAGATTGGTCTTATAGTGATATGGTTATTAGTGTTTGGTTTGGATATGCATGATGACTTGTTGGATCTACAAGTTGTGCAGTGTTGTAAGTGGTCCATACTTACAAGTTGCATTTATGGCTTGGATATGGGTTGTCTTTTCCCATTGATCTTTCATTATTGATGAATATTTAGATTGGTGGCTTGGAGTTGGGTTGTCTATGCCCTAAGTCACATGATTTTTCTTCTTATAGAAGGGATGAGATGTTGTTACCAAGTATAGTCATGGTGGAGGATTGTGGTTGACTATTTTATGGTGACAGGTTGGACATATTGAGAGTCAAATGGTTGGTTCATGGATGTGATCATGGTTCCATAGATTTTGGCATGACATGATTGGATATATAGTACATCCTTGATGTTCATTGGTTTGGATTCTTGATTTGGTTATGGTGGTATATCTTCTTGGTTGAGGATCATGGTTATTTGGTTTTTTTTAGGAGCTCATGATGTGCACTTTGAGTTCTTTAATAGTTTGATTCCTTGGTTGATTGTCATGGTTAGAGGATGGATTTTTCATCATGATGTCATGGATAGCTTGGATACATAGTTTAGTGGGAACTTGTGATAGTGATGGGGTGATAGTGCGTGATTAGTTCCTAGTTAGATTTGTATCTTCTTGGGCTTGGAGTTCTTGGTTTCACTTGGTACTAACACTTTAGTTGTGTGAGTGTAGACCTAGAGGATCTTCATGTAGGTGATAAAATTTATGATGCAATAGGTGACTTGGTACCATAGTTGAGTAAGAGTTTTTGGCATTTATACATTTGTTGAGTGTTTTTAGATGTTGGAGGTTTTTCTTAGATACTGTTGCTATAAAAAAACCTTTGACATTTGCATGGTCAACTTGGTTATCTTCATGGTGTGTGGAGATGGTTCTTCATGGTATGTAGAGATAGTTTCTTCATGGTATGTGGAGATGGTTGCATCTTGAGGACTTATGGGGTTCTTGGTAATGGTGTGGTTTATGTTTTCATTTGGCAAGTTATCCTTGGTCTGAGGATGGTTTTAGTATTGTTTCATGGTATACTCTTGATACACATTTAGAGTTTTGACATGTTATGGTATGTTCATATGGAGCATGTTATATATTTGGTTGAGATGGTAAGATCATGTTTTCATGTTTATGTTCTCGAGGCCATGGTTGGAACTTTGACATTGATCTTGGTTTAGTTTCTTTGTATTGAGTACACTGATCATAAGCTAGATACTTCTTGATATTTCTATGTTGCATTTGGAGTTGGTATGGATTGATTTTTTATAGGTACTCATGGATACTTAGAAATAGTGGTGATGCTAATTTCTCTTGGATTAGAGAAGTATTTGTTGGAATAGTTGATGGTTTGTCCAAGGGGTATTCACCTGATACAAACTTGAGAGATGATTGTTTTTAGATGAGTCTTGGTTGGAGACTTGGGTATCTTGATGAGCATTCTCATTCCCCACTCTTGGTCTACTCAACAGTTTTCTACTTTAGAGGTATAGCCCATTGTCTCTCTCAGTTGCATTATATTTATACTTTCCTTTCATGGATATGGATCTTGAGCTACCATACATGAGTTAGTTTTAGAGGATTCATTTGAGAGATGGTTTAACATTGATTATCTCCATTTGCATATGTTGTTATGCTAGTTGAGTTTGGGAGATGGTTTCATTTTGGGAATATTCCTTGGTTTAGGAATAGTTTATGAGTTTAATCTTCTTGTGAGAGGCTTACATCCATGATTAGTTATATGGTATGGTTTGGGTGTTGTTGAGGTTTCTTGTTGTGGTTTTATGGAGGATATCATACTTGCAAAGTTTATATTTAGAGGTGTGTGTAGAAGGACATGATACAGGTTATGATTTGCATGGTTTCTCTTTGGTCTTGGTTATCTTCTTGGATGTTCAATTTTTTTAACATTGGATTTGAGATTGGTTAGAGATTGTGATCACTGGTTTGTGATCATGTATGTCATGTGAGAGATGGCATGGTTATTCCTTTATCTCTTTCCTTTGTTGGTTGTGGAGAGCTTGGGAGACTAGTTATGAGATTTATTCTTGTAGGATATTGGATTATGTATTTTGGATGTCCTTAATACTACATGGATCCACTTCTTTAAGATGTTGTGAGTGGATTGGTTATAGATTTGCCATTATCTTTTGTAGTGGGAGCTTCTTGGTATATATGTGGTAGGTATTGCTCTTGAGGCTTGTGATTGTAGGTTACAAATTGGATATGTTGATGATGTAAGATTCACTTGGTATGTACTTTTGGAGGTATGGATTGTTGGATGGGTTTGGCACTTGCTATGGGTTCTATTTCAGCTATGGATAGTTTGGAAACTATGAATACATGTGATTGCCTTTGGATCAGGTTTTTTGTGCTTGGAATTTTAGTTGGTATAAGATTTTATGATCTACTAATGCAACAGGTTGGGTGGCTTTCTCTTTGGATGGCTTCTATGCATGTCTAGTGGTAGTGGCATAATAGGAGGTGAGATCATTCATGTTTGAGATGTTGGATACTTTGATTTTGTTGTGGGTACTAGGATGGAGCACTTAGTGTACTTTGATCCATGATGGTGGATGTGTTGAGAGGGATTGTTCCTTTGTTCATTTGTGTGGCTATGGATTGACCCTATGCAATGTATACAACAAGTGGGAGATTATTGAGATAATGGGTGTTGCACACATTGCATAATACTATTATATTGTATTATTTTATTTTATTATGTAATGTTGCACCTAGATGGATGTGCAACATGTGAAGATTCCTATGGAATATTCTTGATGAGTTGTATTGTAACATTGTGATAATATTTTATGTAATTAGTTAATATTGGGGAAAAGAATTAAATGCCCAATATTAAATGTGAGGTCAATGGGTTAGGTAGCACATTGTTTTAGCACATGGTTTATGTAATACCACTTGGTGGTTTTGTGGGACTTGCTACTATATAAGAAACCACAAGGGTAGTTGTTGGTGTGATAAGAAAAAGTGAGAAAGGGAAAGAGTCAAGCAAG
Source organism: Cupressus sempervirens (assembly GCA_028749045.1). NCBI lineage: Eukaryota > Viridiplantae > Streptophyta > Pinopsida > Cupressales > Cupressaceae > Cupressus > Cupressus sempervirens. The sequence continues at coordinate 494,891,761 of CM053790.1, forward strand.
ACAAGGCTTGACAAGTTAGCCAAGGGAGTATTTGCGAAGGTTGGAAGAATGGCACAAGATGTGTGGACTCATGCTTGTTCACATAATTTTCTTAGTAGTGGCTATGGCTTTCAAAGCTTCCATGTTTGTATTGCAATGATGTTTTTGCTGAATAATACATGGTGATGGATGCTTTTGGAGGCTAGTTTTTTTCCCTCAATGCAATGAGTGGTTTCTAGGGTATATCTTGTGTCACATTTTTGTAGGTATGTTGTCTATTCTCTTGCATGTGGATTTTAATTCCATGTTTATTTTAGATCTATTAAGGATTATGTGAAAACAATTATATTCTTTATTACAAGTTTCCTTACAAACATCATATTTTTTTAACTAGGAAAACCCTAGCCAAGGGAAAACCCTAGTGTGAATGATACCCACTAGATAATATACTACTATATATGTTCCTTGTTAGAGGATGGACCCTATTAGGATTCAATGAGAAAATTCAATATAATAGTCCCTGTTAGGAGACTTTGAATCCCTATTAGAAGATTCCAACCCTATTAGAAGTTGTAGTGCAATGTATGTAAGATGAGCCCACTACCCCAACATGCAATTTCAATTACATGAAGAACTCATTTCTCAAACAATTAATCTACTACTATTTTCCTTCCTTCAAATTGATCTTGGATTTCCAAATAGTTTATATAAAACTTCACATATATCACTTTCAAAAAAGTTCGCTCACAAGTTCACTCTCATGACAAGATTACACCCTTCTTATCACAAGGAGTCCTTTGCATAAATATCATGGCTTTACATAAAATACTATTGGATTAGCTAACACCATAATTCATTTTTCCAAGTTAAGGTAAACATATAGGACGTCGGCCCTAATTGGACAAGTAATTGTTTTGCAACCAAAACAATTATTTCCTTCAATTTCATTGTCCTACTTCGTCAAAACATGATTAAATCTATTCCACATAGTCTGTACAAACTTATGAGGTTATAGAAATCATCATCAACATGTAGACTCTCTAGATGTAACTTCACTTGTCATAATATGATGTCAACAACATGTTATAAATAAAATAATATACTATTGTAAACCAAATTCTATACTTAGGCAATCTTCTGATCACCAAACATTAAGTATCTTTTTTTCTGAGGTTTCTATCAACACATACATCATGTGTTGCCATTAATGACAACAATTACATATCACAATTATCTAATTGTCAACAATCTCCCCCTTTGGCATTGATAGCAGAAAAATAGGGAAAATTGGCTAAGTGACAAAACTTAACTAACAAAATAAACATTACATCTGTTATAACTTTACAATATTATATATGCTCCCCATTACAATATACTTCATACTAAACAAGTATTTCTCTACTATTACTCTCCTTTTGACATCGATGAAAAATGTTGCAAAATGTCAAGATTCTAACCAAAAACTATCATCCTTGCCTTTATGCTGTAATAATCTTCATACGATCTTCAAAAATAGTTTTCAATCTATCCTTACCTTTTTTCCATGTCTCTTTTATAGACTCTACTAATGAGACAATTGCACATAATGCATATGATGCAATCTCAACTGCATTGATATCTAAATACAAGAAGTTAGTATATGTGTCCATGGCCTTGAAAAATTCTTCTAGTTGCTTCTCAACAAATGATAACTTTAGAGCAATGGATTCTCTAAATTTTGATGTTCTCCTTAATATATGCTTTTTTGAAGTTCCAGTTCCCTGATCTCATTGTGAACATTAGCAACTTGGCTTTCAATATCATCAATTTTAATTGATGGGTGTTGGACTAGTCTAGATAAGGCCTCTAAATCATTCAACTTTTCCTCTAATAGTTGTCCAAATTCTTAGTCAGTTTGTATGATAAGGTACACTTAACATATAAGAATTTCCCTTCCTAGTAACACTTATGAAGTTCTTTGATGCATGTATCAAGGTTTACTACATCATTCTTGATATTTTGGCAGATGGTGCTAAATAGGTTAGCATCATTGGAAATTTGAGCTTTTTCCTCTACAACATTTAGCAATTTGTAAACTCTTCATCAAAAGACTCTAGCACTGTCTCTGCTCTCTATTTGGGATTAGGTTCTAAGTGTTGAACTACCAATGTATTGTGTAGCCTGTCTCTCATTTCCATTAGTGTTCTTTGTAATTTCTTTACTTTCCTATTTTTCTCAATTAATTTAGTCAAGGATGAGATCAAATCTATATGATCATCCTCATTAGTAGATATACTAGCAATAGAGAGCAGAGTAGATGAACTAGATTGTTTAGTTTCATCCTCCCTCTATTTATTTGCTACTTCCTTGGCTTTCCTATCTTCCTCTTCTTTCCTTTATTTTTCTTCTATATCCTTCTTCCCTTCTAATCTTTTCCTTTCTTCCTCCTCTATTTTTATTTTATTATCTTCTTCTTCCTTTCTTTTCATTTCATGCTTAATAAATTGTTGCTTGGCTTCCTCTATCTTTTGTTTTTCAATTTCTATAAACCTCTTTTCTTCCTTAATTTGCTTCAACTTATCTTCAACATCATTGGTACTAGGTATAATTGATTCGAAGCCACCAAATGGATTGGTATCATCAATGTTTAGAGTAATATTGTTTTGATCAATCTTCATGGTATCACCACTTACTGATACTTCTGCTATTTTAGGGGTTGGAGGAGTTGTTATCTGTGATTCTACCAAAATCTTGCTAATAGTTCTCTTTCCTCAACTTATCCTTCTCTCCTACCATAAATAAAAATGGTCTTAATTTATTTCACAAGTATGGGGCTAGGTTATTTAGCAATCTCTTAATCTCATCTTCATTATCAGTCTTGCATATTGTCCTTAGCATAGACTTCTGAAGTTCAAGGTCTTCTTCTCTTGCTAGAATCTTCTTCTCTATAAGTCTCTCATAGACTTTTTCATTTACCACTCTTTTGATATCCTTCATACTTATATCATTTTCAATGAGATGTCTTACAATAGAAATATCAATTTGATCTTTCTTGTAGTTATTATAAAGATCATAAAATTTGTTCATCTAAACAAAATTTCCCTCATTTGGAAAAATTGTGTTTATCTTCTCAATCTTTGCAATCTATGGTTGTCAAACTTTTCCTACTACTTGTTTAGGTGGATTCTTGTTCCTCAACTTCCTCATCACTACTAGATTCAATTGTCAATAATGCTTTCTACTTCTTTCTAGGTCATGAAGCCATTTTCTTAACTCCCTTTGCCTTTGTTAGCATTGCTTTATCTAATCTTTTTGATTTTCTCTTATGTTCATTGGGTTGAACATCAGATATTGTTGCATAAGGTATATTCTATCCTAAAGTTTTTTTTTCAATTGAAACTGACAAGGGTTGAATCTTTAATACACCTTGTTTCAATGTTTTATCATTACCTCAAACTCACTTTCTATCATTCCAACCTCAGATAATGCCTTCTTCATAATTGATTCAACCTTCTTGTGAGATGCCTTCTCCAAGGTTTCTTGATGAGCATGTTGTGTAATCTCATCAAATGTACCAAATTTGTACTTAGCTTTATCTATCTTAGAATCCAACAATAGATCAATGTAGCCAATTGCAATATCATCACTCAATTCATAGCTCAAAGGATCCCAAACTATTTCCTGAGGTTCTATTACTTGACTGTATGTATAGTTAGTATGAACTAAGATACATATTTCCTCCTTGAATGTATCCACAATAGCAAGTGATATCCTAAATCTCTATTTCATCTCATTTTGGAATGTTCTCATAATCAGATTACCATTGTCCAATACCTTTTCTATAGGGTGTCTTTTGCATACCTTTGATATCTTTTACATAGTGCATCTATCACTACTCATAATATATATTAATAAAAAGTATGTAAATCTCTTTAGCACATGAAAGAATATGTGATTAATCAATAATTGGAACTAAACACACCATTCTTTTTTCTTTTAATCTTCTCAAGGTTCTCCAAGAGTTGCATTCTCAAAATTTCACTCAAATTCACCTATTCTATCTCAACAAAAATCTTGTAAGTTGCACATATAAAACCTATTGAAAGTTCATCTATATTATAACTTGCACAAGTTAAATATGCCATTATTCTACAAAGAAATCTCACATCATCCTACTTGATGGAACTGATTACCATAGCCTTCCCATTGTAAACTGGCTTAGTGTAACTTTCTACTTTCTTTTTGACTAGTTTCTCTCCTATGGGTACATTGGCTTTGTTGCTAAGACTAGTTATCTCATGTATAAGGTTGGTAGAAATGTCTACTATATTATCTTGAATCCATAACTTGCTATCATGTATTCTACTTAATATAATTTGTCCTTTCATCTATATCTAGTTCATAGTAAAAATGATACTTAAACAAGTCCAATTCGCTCAATTACTCAAATTTGGTCTTTACTATCATGTCATGGTTATACATTATTTCCATATCCTTATTCATATATTCACTACCAATAGACTCAAATTTTCAATTCAAATAGTTTTCTATATCTTCGAAATAAACTACATTTTTGGGGTGATAGACAATGTAGAATTACGGTTTCCATCACTAGGTTTTATAGAAACTACCTTATACTCAATTCTATCCTTATTCTCGATACTATGAACAACTGACATATCCATAATTCATAATAACAATATCCTTTACTAAACAAATATTGTTGAAAAATGATAAAATAACTCTTTCAAAAAATAGGGTTTTCTTTGAAATTGCTCTGACAAGTCACTTCTGAATACACACTTCACTTTGAATGTGTTCATAAATGAAGTAAAATTAATTATGTACTCCATTTATGTATCAACTTGGAATTGCTTTAAAACATGAAAAATCTGTTATTTTCATTTTATAATTAGATAACTATACAAAATAATGTATCAGATCTTTAGATGTCATCTGAAGTTTACTATAGTCTCCTTTCATACTTCACATCATGAGATTATCTACAAAAAATTACTTTTCATCTTCTGTTATAGAATCAACTCTTACTGTAATACCAATAACATTGAATTTCATCATAACTTGTTTAGAAGAGCTCCAGATTACAAGCAATCTTAGGTACCATCTAAACACAACTAGATACACCTTTTCCCAACTTTGCTACCTCTAATCCAGTCTTTGACTAAAGTTCTCAATTTCTAATGCTATGAATAAGGTTAATTCAACTTAATTGAATCAAACTCAACAATTTACTTTGATCTTTCTATCTCATCATCATTTAAATTTTCTTTTGAGATATATGTTCCTTTCACAAATGCTTCATTAAGTTCTTCTCGAAGTTCACTTACAATGTTTCTTTATTCTTCATTGCTTCTGCTAGTTCCAAAGTTCCTTTCCTAGTTCCTCTTGTCATTGCCAAAGTTTCTTCCATCATTCCTTTTGTTTCTGAAGTTTCTTCTATTGTTCCTTCTATCTCTAAAGTTTGTACATTCTGTAGTACCTTGTTCTATGTTCAAAGTTAGTGCATAACTGACATACAAGTGCTCTACTTCTAAGATTTTGTTGATCATTAGGTGCATGACAATTTTGAAAAATGTGTCCTAAATTATTACACTTATAGCACACAATTTTCCTTATGTCATCATAAGATCTTCTTCTATCTATAGGGTTTGTATTTCTAGACATTCTACTATTTCTTCTATCATAATCATACTTAGGTTTCCTTCAATCAATTGCATAATGACCCATACCATGAAAATTATGACAATAAAAATCCTTAATATGCTTAAATGACTTACTAGTAGAATCTCTTTTCATATGACCTATTTCGTTACTATTGAGCTATCATTTTACAAGATGCTAAATGGCAAGAATTTTTTGCAAACTCCTCTCTTGAAAAGTTGATTTTGTCAATCAACTCCAAGGTTCCAAGGGATCTTGCAACCTACTAGAATATGCTTAGTTGAAGATAAATGTGAGTGTTCATGAGGAGGCCTTTGCTGGTTTTTTTTGATCTCAGGTAAGATGAAGATTTTGTGCACTATTTCAAAGTAACACAAAAAAAGGAACTCTGTGTGTGTGTGTGTGTGCGTGTGTGTGCGTGTGTGTGTGTGTGTATATGTCTATATATATATGTATATATACACACATATATATGTATATATATACATATAGATATATATATATACATATATATGTGTGTATATATATAGATTGAATATACACATATATATATACATATATATATATACATATATGTATATATATATATGTATATATATATATATGTATATATATATATGTATATATATATATATACATATATATATATATATGTATATATATATATATACACACACATATATATATATATACATATATATGTATATATATATATACACACACATATATATATATATATACATATATATATATATATACATATATGTATATATATATATGTATATATATATATATATATATATATATATATTCAATCTAAAAATGCAACTAAAATGAAGCCCTATTCTAACAAGGTGTTAGTCAAGAAAATAACATGAAATTAAAATCCTAATGTACATAAGCTACAAAAAACAACATGTCTACAAGTTAAGCTTTCAAAGAAATCGGTAGGTAACCAATGAAAGTAGGAGTAGCACTTACTCAATTCCACTAATGCAATTGTCAGTGAGAAACTTACTAATCATATGATATTTCACTCTTCATCAAATTGCAAGGCCACAGAAAGTGTGCTTATGTGAGATAGAGAGTTATGTAGGCACTGAAAATAAAAGATTGCACAACCAAAAACAAAGCAATAAACCTTTGGCTCAATCACAATTTCATGAACATAAATTCACAAAAATATGACACATTTAGGAAAGAATTAGTATACTCCAAATGTGAGCACCAAAAGCATAATATTATTGCAAAATAATGGCAACCCTCATTACATATTACAATGGGGTATTTATAAGAAATTGTCTTCTCAATTTGTGTTGAGAGAGAGATATTCTTCATGCAATAAAATGATTTTAATCAACAAAATAAACTAATTATATACAAACTACAATCTAATTGGTGCTTAATAGGAGTCCATACATATTTTATTCATTATTTGGATGCATGTGCCTTTACATGTCAAAAAAAAAGAAATTATGAGAGAAGAAAGAATAAGAAAGCCTTTAGTCAAAGTGAAAGTGTCTGAAAGTGCAAAAAATGGAAGTTGGTCCTTCATTGGGTGTTTGTCAAAGTAAAACTGCCATCAAAATGTATTTCTGATGCATGGGAAACTCTATTTTTGGAACTAATAGTTAACTGTTGGCAGAACTTTCAAAAATGTGCACTTGCAAACCTATGGAGTTATCGACTTGTGCACCTATGGACCTATGGAGCTATGCCCCTCAAAATGGTCCAAAATCTCAAAATTTTACTGAGTGTCAAAATTGGAGATCTAGCTTCTAGGTTTTGTTCCCCTTCATCCCAAAGCTACGTTTGGATGTTTGCCCTTGAATTTCTCTATAATCTTAGTAATTTTAGCCGCATTTGGTAAATCTAAAGCCTCATATTTTTCCTTGAACTTGTGTCTATAATTATTTTCCTTTAGTTGGGTGTTAGCAAAATCCCCAAGTTTGGTATCCAATTCTAACAAAGCTTCTTCGGTCCTGAAGGCTTGCCAGATATCCTCATCATTAGCAACTTCCACAAAAATCTTCTTAAAACTCTCCACTACTATCTCTATAGGAAAAAAATTCTCCCATTCCTCATCTTCAAAAATATTTAACAAAGCATTTCTGTAATGCATCTCTGCTTCTAAAATTTTCTCTCAGGCTTGGTCCTTGAGCCTATGGTATTCTGCATGTAATGTGTCCATCACTTTGTTACTATCCGTGATCTTTTGAATCTAATCATAAATCATGTGCAACTCCTTCCCTATATATACATATATCAAAACTCTATCCTTTGCCCCTTTATGGATTACAAAATTTGTAGTCCTTACTCTAGGCCCTTCATCCATAATGCTGAATTCCTACTCCAAAATTGCCACTATTTTATTCATGTTCTCCCATGTAGCATGCAGTAATTTTAGTTTCTCTGGATTATCAAGATGTCCTTCTCTTCAAAACTTTCCTAGCACTATTGATAGTCTTTCAAAAATGGATTTTCCTATACACTTCCCCCTTCTCTAAGTATGGTACTCAATGTTTCCTTGGGGTGCTCAGGATCTAGAGGAGCAAAAACTTTTGCCAAATATCCCCTTAAGATCTTGACCTACCTTTGAGGTGTTTGGAGTTCCACCTCTTCTTGCTTCATGCTCTTAAATACTTGATTCCCATGGTTACCATCAATTGGGTTGTATCTCATGTGGGTCTCCTAAGCAAGACCCCCTTGATCTAATATTCTTGTGCATCAAGGCATTTTGTATCTGTATTATCTGGAGGAATGACCACTTGTGTGAACAACTCCTAGTCTTGTGTATTGTTGACAAATTCCAATGGTCTTTCTCATGTATTGGGGACTCAGGTTTTTTTAGGACCTCTACCAATTCAATCAGATGCACCTCACTAGCTTGGAACTGAGGCTTTTTACTCCTCATCATTTCTTTTTTGAGCCACCTTAGGAATTTTTCCTTGGAGGACCTACCTCTTGAGGATGAAGGAGTATGTTTGGCTGCCTTATTTTCCTTATCACTCCTCATTAGAGTTGTTTCCTTTTGTGAGGGCTCTCCTTCTATGGTCTCCTTCTTAGTAGACCCTGCAGCTTGAACCTTAGTGTCTTGGAAAGTTGGTTGAGAATATTCCACCATTTTTTGTTCCTTCAACACTTCATCAATTTCCATTTTCTCTAGTTTCTCCCCTTGTGATGGTTCCCTCTAAAGCTATTCCTCTTCTAAACTATGGGGTGAAGGAGTAATCGAGACTTTATCTACCACTATGACTTGTGGTGGAGATGGGGGAGTAAGATCAAAACCTTTTGAGTCTGTCGAAATTTGTATCTAGTCTTCTTGTTAAGGTTCACCATTAGGGGTATCCCTAATCTTATCCCCAACTAGCTTTGTTCTGATGGGCATAAAATCAAAATTTGACATCTTGAAAATGTCCACCCATTTTTGTACTTCATCAGAAGAGACTTCCAAGGGTCCTACTGGGGTGGACAGCGATGTGCCAATAGTACTCATCCTTTCTTACTTTACGGCTCTAGCTAGCTAGGTTCTTCTCTATAGGGGCACTTGTTTCTCTTCATCTATCTCCTCCTCCTCCTCCTCTTCTTTTAGAATGGTGTCAAGGATAGATGGGAAAGGAACCATTCTCTTAGTCACCCTTTACCTCTTCTTCATTCAGATCTTAATCCTTTTTTTTTTTGTAGAGGTAGAAGGGGATATTGGCTCTTCTTGTGAAGGAGGAATGGAAACCTGCTGACTGTCTCCCTCTTCCAACTGGCTAGGCACAAAAGGAGGCAATTGAGGGTCATCTTGGACTTGAGCAGCTCCAGTATCCTTGGACCCTTTTACACTCTCTTCCTACTGCTAGGAATGTGGTTTTACTTCACCTTGTTCTATTTCAATCCTTTGAGGGGAGGTCCTCTTCGTTTTTTCCTTTCCTTTCCTCTCTAGAGGATGATAGTATCCAACCGAGGGGTCAAGTTGGTATACTATCTTTGGCCTAATGGGAGACTGGGCCACAAAGGTAGGAATTGTAACATTCTTCCCTCTAGGTTTCTTTAGGCAAGCTTGAGCATGAAAGATCATAGTGTCAAGTATTGGATCAAGTTGAAAAGGCTTCTTGATCCAATCCTTTGTCATTCTAACAACATCCCTTGCCCAATGATTAATATCATCACCTCTTCCTTATCAACCTTAGAATTCATGATGGGTCTCTTGAACCATGCCCAAAACCCTTAGCCAAACTTGTTGTACTAACCTTTGCTCCCCATGAAATATCCTCTGATTATGCTGTAGCCAAATCTGCCATAGCAAGAATATAGGCCCCACAAGCCACGCCTCCTATAGAAAAGGAGCCATAGAAGGGGGTCAACCCATACCCTACCAAAATTCAATCAAGGAAGAAGCATGAACACACAGAGTATTCCAAACACCCCACCAAAAGTGCCAAAGTTGCATGTAAAAAGGGCAACAAAAGAACAGGTGGGTTGAATCCTCCTCATTAGCCCCACACATAACAAAAATAGATGGGCCAAGGAATCCTATCTTTCAAATATTATCCCAAGTCAAACATTTATTCCAAGCCAACATTCAAACAAAACAACTACATTTTGGCCATGAAAGCTTATTCCAAACCTTTTTCCACCATTACTTTTTAGGCCCAACCAACTTATGAGACATCAACTTGCTATAACCATAAGCAATAGTATAGATTCCCTTAGGATTGGGAGACCAAGCAAGCATGTCATCTTCTTGGAGAGAGAAGCATCTTTGACTAGATAGAATATTATGCAACGCATCACAATCCTCATGTAATCCATTAACCGACTATTCCTCTAGGGGCTTCCATCTTGCCATCTCTAACTGATCACAGAGATAAAAGGACTTGAAATCCCTCACCCAAGACTAGCCAACCTCCTAAAACTACTGACAAAGAAGCCCCAAATTGGGGAGCTAAGAAGTGATGGGAGGATACCCATCCCAAGAATCTGACCAAAACTCGACTGCCTCCCCTCCCTTGCAGATCCAAAATAATCCATCCTTGATAAGCATGGCTCCTTTCTTAAGGGTGTTCCAAATCAAAGATCCCTTTCCCATAAGGGGGTATCTAGAGATGTTAAGATGGGAAATTCCTAGAAGGTACTTATGAGAAATAATCCTGGCCTAGCTCTTATCCTACTCATTACACCACTGCCAATACAGTTTAGCCACTAAAGCTTCCCCACTCAAAGTTGATTATCTGAGGCCCAATCCACCATACTATTTTGAGCTACACACCACTTCCCATCTAACCAAACTACATTTAGAGGACTAAAAGCAACTAGCCCATAAAAATTGGTGCACCAAAAAATAAAGATCCTTCAGAAAGCCCATAGGAGCAACTTGGAGCATACATCTATAAATGGGTAGAGCCTGCACTATAGACTTAATAAACTAGACCTGACTAGCAAAGGATAGCCAGCAATGAGTCCAATGGTTAACTTTAACACAAAATTTATCAAAAATAATTTTCCAAGACTCTCTGAGGATTTTACTCATCGATATGGGAATACCAAGATACATCAGTGGAAGACTCTCAATTTGAAATCTTAATGTTTGGGCAATTCTTTGTTGAATAGGGCCTAGAGTGTTGAAGAAGAAGATAGCAGACTTTCCTTCATTGATTTTCTGACTAGAGGCAATCATATACACATCCAAGATCCTTCAAAGATTAGAGGCCTCCCTTATAGTGGCCATCCCCATCAAAGTAGTGTCATCCACAAATTGTAGATGAGTTTGTGGAGGTAATGCAGCCCCCCCACTTCCAACCCTAGATAAGGCCCAATTCCACATTTCATTTAATCCATCTCCCCAAACCTTTAGCCAAAAGAATGAACAAATAAGGAGAGAGAAGATCCCCCTAACAAAGACCCCTCAAGGCTCCAAAAATATTAGAATGACTTCCATTGATAAGCACTGAAAAGGATACTAGGGTAACACAACTCTTGACCCATTGAATCCAATCTTCTGCAAATCCAAATGTGCTAAGAACCCACCAAAGGAAAGACCATCTAACTCTGTCATACACCTTAGCCATGTCTAGTTTAATAAACATCATGTTTTCCTTTGACTTGTCCATAGAGTTGATAACCTTAGTTGCAATGAAAATCCCATCAAGAATTTTCTTATCGGCAATAAAACCACTTTTCTCTTCAGAGATCAAATCAACAATCCCCTTCTTCAATCTGTCAGCCATAAGTTTAGAAATAATTTTATAAATAACATTGCATAAAGAAATGGGCCTGAATTGGCTCAACCTATCCACCCCCTCCATCTTGGGGATAAGGGAAAGAAATGTAGCATTGAGAGCCCTTAACATTTACTTATTCTATTGAGATTCACAAACCACTACCAGGAGGTCAAATTTGATGATTTACAAAAATTCTTGGAAAAAATCAATTGGGAAACCATCCAGACCTGGAGCTTTCCCCTTCTTCATATTAAACACAATTCCTTCAAGCTCTTCTAATGAAATCTCCCTCATGAGTTGCTGATTCATATTTTCAAAAACAAGAGAAGGGATACAAGAAAGAATGTGCTCCTCCTCAGGAGACCCCTCTTGCAAGTCCTCACAAAGGAGAGACTCAAAATACTACACTAATGCACTCGAGATATCCAGGAAGGACGAAAGATGGTCACCCTTGTCATTAACCAATCTAGTAATAGAATTACCCTGTTGCCTAGCTTTCAAAGAGTTGAAGAAGAAAGAAATATTTTTATCCCCTTCCCGAAGCCACTCAATCCAAGCCTTTTGTTTCCAGTACAATTATTCCTGCAACTCTCATTCTTCTAGAAATTTCACAACCTGAGCCTCATCCTAAAGTAGTTCAGTTGTAAGCCCCTCCTCCCTAATTTTCCTTGTAATGTCATCTAGATCTGCTTGGGCCAACACATTAGCCTGGAAGACATTCCCAAAATATAGACGGTTCCACCATTTAAGCTCAAATTTAACATATTGAAGGATTTTAGCAAAGACATATATTGATGTGCCAAATGCTAGTCTCCCCATCCTCCACCATTTAGAAACCAAATTATTCAGTGAAGGATCCCATAAGCACATGAGTTGGAACTTGAAGGAAGGCTTATGGAGTGTGTGAGTAAATTTTATAGTCAGCTTAATAGGCAAATGGTCTAATCCTCTCCAATCCAAGATCTTCAAGCAAGAAGAGCACATCTCTCCAACCCAATAACAAGAAACCAAAAATCGATCTAACCTTTCTGTAATCCAAGACTCACCAACTCGATGATTGTTCCAAGTAAACTGGCCATTATTTGGTTTGATATCAAAGGGTTCAATGAATTGATGTTCTCTCTAAGCAATAATGTAGAGGCCTCCAACCTTCCAGTACCTCTACTCTTCTCATCCAACTCATAAATCGCATTGAAATCTCCTGCCATAATCCAAGGATAGAAGGGCATCATACTACAAACCAATCTAATGCGAGACCACAAACCTCATTTACCCTAGAAATTAGTAGGAGCATAAATATTAGAGAATAATATGACTTCTCCTATCTCTAGGATATTAGCAATCATAGACATAGAGGACCTAGAGGAGATCCACCAAAGTGGTTGGATTCTTCTAGGATTCCATAAACAAACCACACCCCCAGAAGCTCCATGAGCTCCAATATGCTGACTCTCCCCATTTCTCCACAACTTAGGAATTAGACCCTACGTATTCTCAACAGATAACTTAGTTTTGTACAAAAAAATAATGTTAGGGCTTTGCCTTCTAATTAACTTTTGAACCACCTTTTGTCTAGGGACGCTATTTAAGCCCCTTACATTCCATGACAGAACAATCATTTCAAGGGGCTTGTTAAAATAGAATCCAAAAGCTTAACAACCCCTAACTCTACCAAATTCTCCCCAGCAAGTTTAATCTTTTCCATATCCTTTTTATGACTAGGTTTTTCCAAACCTCTCTGTCCCATTCTTCTTAATATCCTTCCGCAAAATGCCCAGTTTAGGAGGAGGCTTGGGCTTTGCTGCTAAGTCTGATCCATTTCCCCCCCCCCCATAGATGAAGAGTCCACTCCTACTGAAGAAACAATGGCCAATGGTTCCTATAGCTCAAGGAATCCTCCTTGCTGGTCTATTTCCAAGTGCCGACATCCCTCCTCCTATGGGTCCATAGAAGCCTCCAAAATAGACTCCTCCTAAACTAAATCCACAAGCCCCTGATCCAGGTTGATGAAACCCGAGTTCACTTCTTGTTGATTGAGCTCATCCAAAACTTTGAACCTATTGAATGTACCATCATCATACTTTTCATTAAAAGGCCTCTTGCAACCCATATTCTGATTGTGAGACTTAACCTGCACAAAACTATCAGAAGCCCCGACCTCATCCGAAGAAATGCCCTTTCCCTTGTCTGTTGTAGGAAGATTATTCATAGGCTAATAAGGCTGAGCCTTCCTAGTCTTGAATCTTGGGCACCTCCACTGCAAATGACCATATTCTCAATAGAGCTGACACCGAAAAGGGAGGGTTTCATAGTCTAACTGTTGCACCCAAGAATATGAACCCACACACATTTCTATTGTATCTAGTAAAGGCCTACTTAGATCAATTTCAACACAAATACAAGAAAAAGTCATTACCTTTTTGCCCAAGGTCTACAATGACATTCCTATAGGATTACCAATCATCGAGGCCAAAAGATGCAGCACATGCTCACGACAGCATTCCATGAGAGCCATGGTAGCCGAACCCACACCGAGACACGGTTTGGAAGTCCCTCTGCAAGGTTAAATCTGGCATGCCATGGCTTGATAAACAACCCTACCTTATTATAAAAATAAGGTCCCCCCCTCAAATACTCGATTGTGATTAGTAATGCAATTAAAGGTAACCATGAAATAATTTTTTGCCAATAACATAATCTCCATTTCCCCTTTTGGTTCCCAAGTCCTCCGAACCCACACCTCCAAAAACTACAATGACACCCTTATCCCCAAAAAATTATAATATAATGAGTGATTCAAAAAATACTCAACATCTTCTACAATCATCGGAACTGGGATAACTAGCTTAGGCCTCTCCTTGCACTTCTCAAGACAACCATTAGTCTTCAAAACTCTTGAACCATTAGATGGCCCCAAATCAGCATTTCCAGGATTTGGTGTAAACAAGTTATTATCAAAGGTCTTCATCCCTTGATTTGAAGACTTCAAGCCTAAAGCTACTCAAACATCCAGTTTAGAACCTCTCACCATCCTTTCATCCATGGAGTCTACCATAATGCTAGGGCACTGGCCCACCCTAGAACATTTAAGAGGCAATCTACCCCTCACCCTAAGTCAGTGTCTAGCTAACTCTCCCCAACAAACCTTCGTATCCACCCTATCTCAAAAACCAAATGGTAGAAGATCAAAAAACACCTATGGAAAAGATCCCACTACCCCCATGCATGGTGAAATAGAGCAATAGGCACAGCCTGCAACCTGTTCACCCTTAACTTCTCCTCTTCCCACAACTCGACCTAACCCAAGTGCAGGAAGAAGAGCCTCCCAATGCTCAAACCTGTAGACTCAAAATCACCCCCGGAACAATAGATTGAAACAAAAATAAGACATAGCTAGGGCATGAATTCCCTAGCTTAGAACACACAGACTCGCATCACCATCATGTCAAATCTAAAGCCTCATATTTGTCCTTGAATTTCTATCTATAATTATTTACCTTGATTTGAGTGTCAGCAAAATCCCCAACTTTGGTATCCAATTCTAACAAAGCTTCTTCAGTCCTGAAGGCTTGCCAAATATCCTCATCATTAGCAGATTCCACAAAAATATTCCTAAAACTCTCCACTAGTATCTCTATAGGAAAAAAATTCTCCCATTCCTCATCTTCACAAATATTTAAGCAAGAATTGCTATAATGAATCTTTGCTTCTAAAATTTTCTCTTAGGCTTGGTCCTTGAGCCTATGGATTTCCACATGTAATGTGTCCATCACTTTATTACTATCCATGATCTTTTCTATCCAATCATCAATCATGTCCAACTCCTTCCCTATATATACATCTATCAAAACTCTATCCCTTTGCCCCTTTATGGCTTACAAAATTTGTAAGTCCTTACTCTAGGCCCTTCATCCATAATGCTGAAATCTTGCTTGAAAATTACCACTATTTTATTCATGTTCTTCTATGTAGCATGTAGTAATTTCAGGTTCCCCTGGATTATCAAGATGTGCTTCTCTTTAAAACTTTCCTACCACTATTGATAGTCTTTCAAAAATGGGTTTGCCTATACACTTCCCCCTTCTCTAAGTATGGTACTCAATGTTTCCTTGGGGTGCTCAAGATCTAGAGGACCAAAAACTTTGGTCAAATATCCCCTTAAGATCTTGACCTACCTTTGAGGTGTTTGGAGTTCCACCTCTTCTTGCTCCATGCTCTTGAATACTTCCTTGATTTCCATTTTCACCATCAATTAGGTTGTATCTCATGTGGGTCTCCTAAGAAAGACCTCTTTGATCTAATAATCTTGTGCATCAAGGCATTTTGTATCTATATTATCTAGAGGAATGACCACTTGTATGAACAACTCCTGGTCTCATGTATTGTTGACAAATGCCAATGGTCTTGCCTCATGTATTGGGGACTTAGGTTTGTTTAGGACCTCTATCAATTCAATTAGATCCACCCCACTGACATGGAATTGAGGCTTTTTACTCCTCATCATTTCTTTTATGAGCCACCTTAGGACTTTTTCCTTGGAGGATCTACCTCTTGAGGATGAAGGAGTATGCTCGGCTACCTCATTTTCCTTATCACTCCTCATTAGAGTTGTTTCCTTTTGTGAGGGCTCTCCTTCTATGGTCTCATTCTTAGTAGACCCTACAGCTTGAACCTTAGTGTCTTGGGAAGGTGGTCGAGAATATTCCACCATTTTTTGTTCCTTCAACACTTCATCGATTTCCATTTGTTCTAGTTCCTCCCCCTTGTGATGGTTCCTTTTGAACCTATTCCTCTTTTGAACTATGGGGTGAAGGAGTAATCGAGACTTTATCTACTACTATGACATGTGGTGGAGATGGGGGAAGAATATCAAAACCTTGTGAGTCTGGTGGCATTTGTATGTAGTCTTCTTGTTGAGGTTCACCATTAGGGGTATCCCTAATCTTATCCTCAACTAGCTTTGTTTCAATGGGCATAAAATTAAAATTTGACATCTTGAAAATGTCCACCCATTTTTTACTTCATCAAAAGAGACTTCCAAGGGTCCTACTGGGGTGGATGGTGATGTGCCCATAGTACTCATCCTTTCTTACTCTATGACTCTAGCTAGTTGGGTTCTTCTCTATAGGGGCACTTGTTTCTCTTCATCTATCTCCTCCTCCTCCTCCTCTTCTTCTAGAATGGTTTCAAGGATAGATGGGAAAGGAACCATTCTCTTAGTCACCCTTTGCCTCTTCTTCATTAGGATCTTAATCCTTTTTTGTTTTGTAGAGGTAGAAGGGGATGTTGGCTCTTCTTGTGAAGGAGGAATGGAAACCTGCTAACTTTCTCCCTCTTCCAACTTGCTGGGCACAAAAGGAGGCAATTGAGGGTCATCTTGGACTTGAGCAGCTCTAGTATCCTTGGACCCTTGTACACTCTCTTCCTACTGCTAGGAAGGTGCTTTCGCTTCACCTTCTTCTATTTCAATCATTTGAGGGGAGGTCCTCTTCCCCTTTTTCTTTCCTTTCCTCTCTAGAGGATGATAGTATCCAAACGAGGGGTCAAGGTTGTATACTATCTTTGGCCTAATGGGAGACTGGGCCACAAAGGTAGGAATTGTAACTTTCTTCCCTCTAGCATTCTTTGGGCAAGCTTGAGCATGAAAGATCATAGTGTTAGGTATTGGATCAAGTTGAAAAGGCTTCTTGATCCAATCCTTTATCATTCTAACAATATGTCTTGCCCAATGATTAATATCATCACCTCCTCCTTATCAACCTTAGCATTCATGATGGGTCTCTCTCCTATTTTTTCTGAGTTGAATAGGGGGTCCAACAACTCCCATGAATCTTGTTGCCTTATTTCCTCTAAAATGTTCATCTTGAAAGCCTTCTCTAACAAATACAAATTCATCCTACAATAGTCAATTATATGGACATCATAGTCATTTTTTGTGCTCATCCAATGCTCTTCAATAGCATCTTCATGGTGGAACTCCTTGCCAGCCAGACTCTCCACTTTCTTGATATTATCAAAAAATAACCTAGGGGAATTGTACTCTTTGAAGTGATAATTCTCCTACTCCCACTCAAAGGATAGAATATCTTGCTTCTATTTCACTTGGTATGGTCCTATGACTAGGAGCCATGTCCAATAAGGTCATTGTTATCTCTTCACCCTCACATACATAGATTCAATTTGCTATGCAATCAACAATAACACCACTTTGCAACTTGGATATCTAGGGAGCTTTTCAGGGTTGAGAGAGGCACCAGCTACTTGCAAAAATGGGAATGTCTTAAATTGGATGTAATTGGCCATGAGAGCTATTATCTGTGCTATTGCCTCATCAGATAACCTCTTTACATAATCATCCTTTATGAATTAGATGACTATGAAGATGAATGCATCATTCATGATTTTGTATTATTTGCTGTGTGCTGAGAGCTTCTTCCTCACAAACTGAGGGTAGACAATGTAGGGCCAGGCATTAGGATCCTACATATTACCTCTTTTGTATAAATTAGGGTAGTTTTTCACCCTTGCTGCTAGCAAATATACCATATAATAAGTCATATAGAATTTCTTCTTGTCTTTGATTGCCCTCAATTTCTCACACAAGTTTTCACTTAATGTGTCGGCCTAGTCCAATGGCCTCTTCACCATCCTGATTGTCTTGATAAAGTTGACCATGCAAGTACTGAGGTGACTAGCTATTTGTAGACCCATGACTCTATTCAAAAGAATGATGGAATAGCCAACATCCTCCTTCATGCATCCCCTAGTCATGTCCACCTTTCCTGTGACCTTTCCTAGAGGAGTCTTCTCAATGAGATAGGAGGATTGGATGATTTCTAATGCTTCTTTCAGGTGCTCCCTAGACCACCTCTCTACTATTTCATAAGAGAGTCTTATGAATTGATCTACCCTTGGGAGATGGAAGACCCTTTCACTATTGTTGGGTCATAGGTCTAATACAATTTCTCTAGTTACACTCTTAACCACTCTCTCTTTAGGAACACAATGTTATGCTAGTGTCATGATCAACTTCATTGATTGCACTCATATTGGATGTGAAGCTTCGCTCACCAACCATAACTGACTTAAGGCAGATACAAGAGAAAATCTCTCTGTAGGTTTGTTATAGATTCTGAGGAACTCTCCCAAGTTAGTATGTCCCAAATCAATGTCTTTGATTTCTACATAATCATCTTGGAACCTCAACTTTGATGGCATGCCATGAAACTTGAATACGATGGGCTTAGGAGCCATTTTCTCTTTGACTATGGATGCCATTATATCTACATGACACAAGAATGGTGTTTATTAGTTCAAAATATTGTAAACTTAGAAATTTAAATTCAAAAGCATTGAATTATTTACTAACAAATAATAATAATAATGATAATAAGATGCTCAATTTTAGTGTTTTTATTTTATATTATTATTTATTTATTTATTATCTTAATTTTTTAATTTTTTAATTTTTTAAGATTTTTAAAATGTTTTTTTTGGTTTTTTTGGGTGAAGGCATGGATGAGTGCATGGTGTTTTATGGCCCATGACAGAGTGTTCATTTGGGGTTTTCACAATGCACGGTGGTGGGTTTTGCATGGCGTGTGATGGCAAATGAGGAAGTTGTGCAATAGAGTGAAGTGGAGGTGTGGTTAGGGTTTCACAGGGAGCATGGCATAGGGTGAGTGTAGTAGAGTGGATGCATGGTGATGCGAGCAGAGTAGGTGTTGGTGTTAGTGTGTGACATCTATGGAGTCACATGCATGGTGAGCACAGGTTTGAAACATGTATGCGACATGGAGAGCACCCATGCAAGTGTTTGCATGGTGGAAAGCATGGGTTTGAAGCACACACATGCCATGGAGAGCACTTGCATGGCGATGAGTGCAAGTTTGAAGTTTGCTCATAGATGGAGAGCATCCATGTGAGTCTTTGCATAGTGACAAGCATGGGTTTGAAGCATGAAAATGGCATGGAGAGTGCCTGCATGAGTGTTTGTGCGTTAGTGAGTGCAGGTTTGAAGAGTGTGCATGGCATGGAGACCACCTGTGTGAGTGTTTGTGCTACAACTAGCTTAGGTTTGAATCATGCACATGGTGTTGAGAGTGCCTAGGAAAGTGTTTGCATAGTGCATGATGCATAGTGGTAGTGCATAGAGTGTTTTATATGGTGGTGCACTACATGTGTGGTGCATGAAGTGGGGAGGAGGGGCACACCTCGTTTAGGTGCATAGTTGAAGGTATGAACTTGGAATGCTAGAATGTAAGCTGCGCAAAGGAAACAGGGAAAAAAAAAGTGAAAAGTTTGGAGGGGGACGGGGTTTACATAACCCTTCCCACCTTAGGCATGTGCAATGCACCCTAGTGCAAATCTACAGGTGCACCCCATGCACCACCATGGGTGTAAAATTTTATTTAAATTCTTTTTTTTACGATTTAATTTTTTTTTTTGTTTTTTCAATTTTTAAATTTTATTATTATTATTATTTTCATTTTTTTATTTTTTTGATTCTCTAACATTTCTTGGATCCCGAATTGTGAGTCCTATTTATTTTTGACTCAAGTTCTTGTTCATAGATTCTGGTACCCCATTTCCTTGTGGGTAATAATTTGAGGAGAACTTGATGATGACCTAATTTTCAAATACCCATTGGGTCAAGAATACTAATGCGAAAGAAGACCCATTATCACACACAAGGGTGAATGGCATTCTAAATCTGGTAACAATATGTTCTTCCAAGAAATCTGTTACCACCTTAGTAGTGCAATTTTTGAATGTTTTTTCTTCTATCCACCATGTACAGTAATCCATAGCTATGAGGATAAATGTGTGCCTAGTTGAATATGGTTGATAGCCCAAACCAATAAAATCTAGCCTCCATTTTGCGAAGGGGCGCACCTCATACACTAGTTGTAATGACATTACCAAGTGCCTTTCTCTATTGGTACTAGTTTGACAAATATGGCAAGAACATACATGCTCAAAAGTGTCTTTGAATATCATGGGCCAAAAATAACCCAATCTTAAAATCATATGAGTAGTTGCTTCTGTTGAACCATGTCCTATACCATACTTGTCATGAAAATAATCTAAGACTTCCTTTGCTTCCTCATGGCCTAAGAACTATAGATAGATCCCTTCATAATTTATCTTCTACAACTTTCTATCATGTAGCATGTAGGACTCATACTTCATTTTGAGTCCTCTATGTTGTGAAATATTCATCCAACCAAGGCATTGGCCTTGTTGTAGATAATAAAAAATATCTTGATACCAAACGTCTATCACCACACCTTGACCAATATCAATTTGAGATACAATCATTTTATTTTGATCATCCTCATTTGTTTCACTATAAAACTTAAAATCCTTTTCATTTTTGTCCTAGTTATCAGCTATCATTTTTAAAAACCCTTGACCATTGACTAATCTCATGGATTGAATTTCTAGATCGAATTCTTAAAGTATGGCCATCCATTTTCCCCTCCTTTCACTGAGTTCATTCTACATCAAAAGTATCTTCACTGTTGGATTAGGTACAATTGCATATACCTTACTTTGTAGTATGTAATGAAAAAACATCATCATAGCCTTGATTAACATAAAATATCATTTATCAAGGTTTGAATAATTCAACTTAGCATTCTTCAAGGGGCAACTCATGAAAGCAATTAGTTTTTCATCTTTCTTTTCCTTTTTCTATGTTAGGATCCCAGCACAAGAGTGTTTTGAAGCAAAGGAATATATCTTAAAAGGTAACTCATAATCAATACTTACTAGTACCAGAGCTATAGAAATGGCCACTTTGATATCTTTGAACAATTTCTTAATCTTTGGAACCCATTCCATATTAGCCCCCTTTTTGAGTAAATCATTAAGGGGATGAATTATTTTTGCAAATCTGCTTATGAATTTCCACACACAACTTCTTGAAGAAAGACTTGAGTTCTTTTTTACTATGGGGAGGTGACAACTTTATAATAGCTTCAATTCTATTACGATCGATAGAGATCCTGGCTTTAGAAATTATATGACCTTGGAGCTTTCCTTTAGTGACCCCAAATGAACATTTCTTGGGATTGAGGGATATGTTGTATCTATGACATCTATTGAATACCCACCTTAAATAAGAAACATGAGTGCTTTGACCTTTTGAAAAGATGGTTAAATCATCTATGTAGATGACTATACACTTATTTACCAATCCCTTAAAAGCTTCATCCATGGTTTGCTGAAATGTAGTGCTCATGTTAATCAATCTGAAAGGCATTCTCCTATAGGAAAAATTTCCAAATTTAGTTGTGAAAGTTGTCTTTAGTTGATCTCCTTCATCAACCATCACTTGATTATATCCTGAATATCTATTTAGGAAATACATCATTTTTGAACCATTTACAATTTGTAGAACCTTATCAATTGAGGGTAAAGGATAATTATTCTTTTGAGATGCCATGTTCAAGTTATGAAAATTAACACAAAGGTGAATCTCTCTAGTATTCCGCCACATAGGAACCAAATTAGCCACCCATGTAGAATGGTGGATGGGGAAAATGATCTTGGCATCCAGTAACTTCTTAACTTCTTTCATTATCAGTGGTTTGATGATAGGATTAACAGGCCTTCATCTTTGCCAAAAAAGCTTGGCATCTAGTTTCAATGGGATGTCATGGGTTATAATCTCAGGGTCATATGTCCTTAGTTCTTCATAGCTCCAAGAAATAACATCTTTATACTTAGTAAGTAGTTTGAGAATTTCTTTGCTTTCTTGTGCATTGCATGCCTTCCCTATCTAAACTATCCTTGAATCTTCTTCAATCCCTAAGTTATATTCATCACACTCCTTAATCCCCTTTTCTTAGGTCATTCTTTTATTAAGTTCTCATTCATCATGATCAAAAATGCATTCTAACTCAACCATCTCCTTGGGAATAGTGTTAGTCTTTAAATTTAGGATCCCATTTTCATCTTCAAGTTCATCGTCCTTAGGTTTTTCATCTAGATTGTCATCAAGTTCTTGCCCTTTAAATGGCCATTGCATATCATAAATTCAAGTATGCGTTAATCATCCTAAAAGACTTGAAAGTTTATAATATTTTCTAGAATAGATGGAGCAGCAACCAATTCTAATAAAAATATTTTCAACTTCATTCTTTTCACTAGTTGTAATGCACTTGCTGAAATAGTGAGAACATCTGCCACCATGTTCTTCCTCCTTGGAATTGACCTTATGTTTAAATCTTTGAAATCATCCAGTAAATCCCATTCTATTTTCTTGTAAGAAACTAACCTTTTTTCATTGCAAGAGTATAATGGTTTTACTTGCCAAATAACTAACTAAGAATCTCCTTTGATTATGAGGGTCATGACTCCTTTTTGGAGTGCAAAGAGAAGTCCTCAGATCAACGCTTCATATTTTGTAGTGTTATTAGTACATCTAAACTTTAATGGATATGTTGTGTAAAAAGACTTACCTTTTGGGCTAACCAATTCTATGCCTACCCTAGCCCCTAATTTGCATCTAGAACAGTCAAAGCGAAGTGTCCAAATTAGATCTTTCTTGGGCTTTCTAACCTTATGTTTGTTTGTTTGTTGTTAACTTCTCTTTTACCTAAGAGTTAAAAGATTGTTTCTTGGGAACCCATTGTAACTTCTCACGGGTGGACTTGATGATTCCCCATTGTGACATGTTGATAGAGGAAATGTATGTTTATCTTCTTTGTCTTGAATTTCCTCTATCAATTCTTTTATTTCATTTTTTTTGGGTTCAGGATGAATGATGACCGAAGTCCACCCTTGGCCTTTC